>JXTB01000206.1:93966-278507 GCA_002914805.1 Parasponia andersonii | reverse complement strand
TTTTTTTTTTTTTTTTTTTTTTTTTTTTTTTTGCATACTGTTAAACATTGTAAATAATGTTTATACTTTTGTTTTTCTTTGTGTCTACTTTTGGTCAGGGAGCATGCGTTAAAAAACTTTCTGGCAAAGGGAAGATTGAAGACAATAAGGCAACTAAACAGATTGTTGCACTTTTAAGTGCTCCACTTGAGAAATATAATGATATTGTCACTGCCTTGAAGCTTTCGAACTATCCCCGTGTCATGGAATATCTTGATAACGAAACAAATAAAGTAATGGCCACTGTCATAATTCAAAGCATTATGAAAAATAAGACTCACGTCTCAACTGCTGACAAGGTATGCAATGACTTATTGTGTGTCCTTTTTTTCCAAAGTAGGATTCTTTTCAAACGGATGGTTTACTTTTCTTAGGTGGAAGCATTGTTTGAATTGATAAAAGGGCTTATTAAGGATTTGGACGGGACTCCCGATGATGAGGTAATCCCTTTTCTTTTTTCTTTTTTTTTTTTGTGTAAGTAGTGATCTTTGATTTATTAACCCTCCTTAATTATTCTCACATTCGTTTAATACATTCTATTGTTTCTCACCAAATGGTTTTCTGTTCCCCTATTAATTGCAACAAACGAAAATTCTGAATTAATGTTTTTTGTTTCAACTCTAGCTTGATGAAGATGATTTCAACGAGGAGCAAAATTCTGTTTCACGACTTATTCAGATGCTTTGTAATGATGACCCAGAAGAGATGTTTAAGGTATTGGCAATATGGCACTTTACACTAGTAAAACGTGCCCCAGCCTAAAACTTTAACAACACAAAAATTCTAAGCAATAAATTTTATGTATTTAAATATGCAGCCTGTATCTTAGAAATTGGGCCTGATTGAATTTGAGAACCTTTTAACTATGTTGTTCATACTCCTTGCAGATTATATGTACTGTGAGGAAGCACATACTTACCGGAGGGCCAAAGCGTTTAGTCTTTACAGTTCCTCCCTTGGTTTTCTCTTCGCTAAAGGTTTGCTTCTACTTGTTTGGTGCCTTGTGATATTTGCGTATGCATGTCAAATTCTGATACTAAATTTAAGCTGCCATTGAAATTTGTATAGTAGCATGGGTTATTGCCTGTGGTGGTGATTGGTGATTTAGCTGTTCAGACCTTGTGGTTTGTGTTTTATGATATATTATAGAAACTTGTAAAAGAATGTGAGAACTTGTGATATAGGGAGACAAGAGGCTTCCATCTTTCTTTCTTTCTTTCTTCCCCACCGCCACCGCCACCGCCACCGCCACCCCAACCCCCCCGGCCGGCAGTGCCCCTCTCTCCCTCTCTCTTTTTTATATGTATGTAAGTCTGTGCGAGTGTTGACAATCTATGTATTTGGCACTCAAATGATGTATTCTTTCTTGAATGTGCAGTTGGTTAGGCAATTGCAAGGCCAGGATGAGAATCCTTTTGGAGATGACACAGCAACTACACCAAAGAAAATATTTCAGCTTTTAAATCAGGTGGCTTATCTCTGAATGGAGTCATTAGTAGTCTTTTCATTATCATTTTTAAAAAAAAAATTAATGCACTAAGAACATTAAGTGATGGATATCCCTTTTCTTTCGCATGCTTTTGTATTATTGTGTAAGAGTTTTTCAGCTTCCCTATGTTATACACAATCCTTCAAAGTTTCGGTATTTCTCATGAAAGACACATATTTATCGGTTTCAGACCATTGAGGCTCTGTCAAGCATTCCAGCACCAGAACTGGCATTAAGGTTGTACTTGCAATGTGCTGAGGTAAATGGCTTAGTCTATTTACATATGAAGTACCTGGCCAGCGATATTATTTTAACCTGCCTTTTTGTGTTTTTTGTTAATTAGGCTGCAAATGACTGTGAGTTAGAACCTGTTGCTTATGAATTCTTCACCCAAGCATATATTTTGTATGAAGAGGAAATCTCAGTAAGTTTATTTGCACTGCAGAAACTATTCCCATTTCCTTTTTCTTTCCTGTAAGGAAGTTTAAGTTTTCTAATTATTTTTTGTTTGCATGTTGCTGTAATAGGATTCAAAAGCACAGGTGACTGCAATTCATTTAATAATTGGGACCCTTCAGAGGATGCACGTCTTTGGTGTTGAAAACAGGGATACTTTAACGCACAAGGCCACTGGGGTAATTACAGAAAACTTTATCTCTTGGTGATATCTAGACTGTCCCGGTCTTTTCTACTGATAGCGTTGTTTTTGTATTTGTGCAGTATTCTGCAAAGCTTTTAAAGAAGCCTGATCAGTGCAGAGCTGTTTATGCTTGTGCACATCTCTTTTGGGTTGATGATCAGGAAACCATGAAGGATGGAGAGAGGTGAGATATGAATGATATTTTAGTGGCCAAAAAAATAATTTTTTATAATCATATCTTTTTATTTCATTTTTTTTTCTTTTCATTATTTTGAAATTTTTTCTCGTACCAGGGTCCTGATATGCCTGAAACGTGCTCTAAGAATTGCAAATGCTGCTCAGCAAATGTCGAATGCAACTCGGGGTAGCACGGGTTCTGTGACTCTCTTTGTTGAGATATTGAACAAGTAGCTCCCAAAATTATAATCTTTTTGTTTTTTCCTACCCCTTTAGTCTTGGAAGATAAGGCTGCCTTACCTTGTTGTGTGTCTCTGCAGGTACCTTTATTTCTTTGAGAAGGGAAACCCACAGATAACTGTTGCTTCAGTTCAAAGCCTGATCGAATTAATAACAACCGAGATGCAAAGTGATTCAACTACACCAGACCCAGCTACAGATGCTTGCTTTGCGAGCACATTGCGTTACATCCAATTCCAGAAACAGAAAGGTGGTGTTGTGGGAGAGAAATACGAGCCCATCAAAGCTTGAATTGGGGGATGCTCATGATAGAGAGGTGTTTGTTTTGGTTTTGAAGTTCAAAATGGACTTACTGTCTTTTGATTGTTTCTCCCGGAAACCCATTTGATCTTTTATAGGAAGTTCATATGTCTATGCAGTCATTTCCAACATCCGTAGTGGTATTTAGCGTAATTGGAATTTTCGGTTTGATTCTCAAGTTTCTCTTTATAACATAAATTTACATTTTTATGATTAAAAATACGAAAAGAAACTTGTGTGTGCAGTGTGCACTCTTAAGAGTGACCGAGGTACTCTGTCTCATGCCGGTATAGAAAAGATGGACTGCCGGAGATCCCGACCATCTATGTCTAGAAATTATGGAAAACCTTGACGAGCTAACTAAAGGCCCAAAATCTTTGTTGATCTCTGTAGACAGGGTTTTTCTTTTTGTCTTGCTTAACCGGAAAATAATTTTTTATGTGGAAACCTCTTCTTTTTTCGCATAGTTTTGGGATGAATTAAACTGATTATAAGTACTTAATTAAGGATTAAACTTTCTTCTCTTAACATACTTTTGGTTGAAGTGAAATGATTTGACTTCGTAGTAATTGGTATCAGAATTAAACTCTCTTCGCTTAACATACTTTTCGTTGAAGTGAAATGATTTGACTTTGTAGTAATTGGTATCATACACCATGTCTTTAAGTTTAGACTCACTACAGGTTGCATAGAATGGACTAACGACTTGTGGCGGACTGCATGGGGAGTATTAACCCCACTTGTTTGCGTAGAGCGTTTGAGACCCACTCTTCGTGATGTTTTGATATCTAGTTTAAGTACTTGAACTTTACAGAACTAACTTAGGTAAATCAATGCCCTCCTCCCCTTAAGAGACTAATCATAACAATTTGAGTGCATATCAATGATGGACTTTCACCGAGTAAAATACTTCTAGAACGACTAGAATGTATTGAAATACAGAGATGTTTTTAAGTTGACTGGAAAACAATTGCTTAGCTAAATAGGCCTTCCAATAATAGTCCCTCTTTTCATTTGCAATGATTAGATGAAGCGATCAAAAATAAAGTTTAATGGAAAACGAGAGGAAAATTTTGGACAGCTTTATCCAACACAGGCCCAACGACCAAGATTAAATTTAACCGTTGGAAAATCCTTGTTTAGTGCTACCTCATGATAAAAATAAGTAGAGAGTTTCCGAAGTGTATCAATTTATCTAATTTTGAACGAGATTTTTCAAGAGAAATTAGGTTAAATATGTATCATAAGAAGCATATTTTGGCACATATGTTTCTTTCAATAAAATTCTGAAAAATATGCTTATATCCACCTGAAATGTCACTTATGCCCTTAATAATTGGTTTACAATGTATATGTCGCTCTTCTCCTCTTTAACCTAGCTGTAGCTCTTTATTCCTCCCTCTATATCCTCACAATCTTTCCTGTAATCTCATGCTTGAAGTTATCACACTGTCTAAGGAGCTAAAATTCTAAGAGCAGAAAAGAAGAAAAGGATAAAATTTGAAAAAACAGAAAAAAGACTTAGCGGTAAGACCGAGGACGGAAATTTGCGAAATGGTTGTGTAATTTATATGTTTAAATGTTATGGGTACTATTTGAAATGGTTTTTAATTGAGTTTCGATATGTTACGAGCATAATTTATACATTAAAAGTTGTTTTCTGGGTCTGGGATTATATGCAAAAGTCTGAATTTCTTAAAAAATAAGACTGCCTCACGATAAGCATCAAATTTTCGATGTAATTTCAACCATATTTCGATGAAGTCTGAGATGTAAGAATTTCGACGACTATATTTCGATTATAATTCGATGGTAGTCAAATTTTCGACCCATTTTCGATGACTATTTTCGATTATTTTTTTCGATCAATTTCGATGTATTTCGATTATAATTTCGACCAAATTGCGATGAAGTCTGAGATGTAAGAATTTCGTTGACTATATTTCGATTATAATTCGATAGTAGTCAAATTTTCGACCTATGTTCGATGACTATTTCGATTATTTTTTTCGACCAATTTCGACTAATTTTCGATGGCTACAAAATATAGATTCTTCCTTTTACATTTTATGATTTTTTCTGTTGAATCTAATTTCTTTCTTTTTTTTTTTGTTTCATCTACAGAGTCACGTTTTAACATCATAGTTTTGTATAATGATGAATGGATGTTTTCGTCAAAGAAAATATTATGGTCTTATATTGCTAAAGAAAGTAAGACTATGGGTGTATGGATGGGTATAATTTTTGTGACCCTTGTAGATAAGCTGTATGAGGTGATTGGAGTTGATTAAAATCGTTTTGATTTAGAACTTAAGGTTGTTTATAAATGTGAAGATAGAGATGGAATCCCTATTCCTCCAACGAAGATTACTACTAATAGTGATCTAGAAATTTGGCTTGAGGAGATGTCTTACTCTATTCAGAACCGTACTCCTTTATGTGTATCCATTTTACCGAAGTTGACATCTGTGGGTGAGGGTTGTAGTCAAAATACTTCATTTGTGCCTGAAACAGGTGCAGAGAAAATAGAGTTAAAGGAATGCTTTGGTGAAGTAGCCAAGACTACAGGGACAACAACAGGGACTTCAAGTAGTCGAGTGCGTAGAGTAAAAATAGTAGATAATGAAGCGAAGTGGAGTACTCCCTTGTTTTCAGAGGGAGAATTGCCACAGGGAACACCTAACAACTTATCAGTTGGATCTTCTAATTCAGTGAAAATCATGATCGGTCAACTATTTGAGAATAAGAAAGACTTGAAGTTGAAGCTGCACTTGCATGCAATGAAGTACAATTTTGAGTTCAAGGTAAAAAAGTCAGACAAAGACTGTTGGTTTATAACATGTATAGACGACAATTGTACGTGGCAGTTGCGAGCTAGAAAGGTGGAGTAATCTGACATGTTTGAGGTGCGAAGATATGTGTTTGAACACACATGTTCATTGGCAATAAGGCATAAGGATAACAGACAAGCAGCACCATGGGTTATTGGACATTGCATTAAGAGAAAGTACACAAATCCAGCCAACCCTAATTATGCCCCTCGATCAATAATCGACGATTTCTCTAAAGACTATGGAATTAACATGACATATGAAAAGGCATGGAGATGTAGGGAAAAAGCACTTCTGTATGTGAGGGGAACAGTGGATGGTTCATACCAAAAGCTGTCATCTTACCTATATATGTTAGAGAAGACTAATCTAGAAACAGTCACGCATTTAGAGACCGATGAGATGAGATGTTTCAAGTTTTTCTTCATGTCACTGGGTACATCTATTCGGGGCTTTAGAACAGCATGCCGTCCTGTGCTATGTGTGGATGGATCCTTCTTAAAAACAAACTGTGGAGGGACAATGTTGGCTGCGATTGCACAAGATGCAAATAGGCAGTTGTATCCTATTGCATTTGGAGCAGTCGACTCAGAGAACAACGACTCATGAATGTATTTTATTTTGAAACTAAAGGAAGCAATTGGAGACGTTGAGAACTTGGTCTTCGTATCGGACCGACACCCAAGTATTACGAATGCATTGTCGACTGTGTTCTCTGAAGCACACCACGGAGCTTGCATACATCATATTGGTATGAATATCCAAGCAAAATTCAAGACTGATCATTGCCACAGTGAGTACTTCTTGGCGGCATATTCCTATCAGATGAGTGACTTTCTTCATCATTTTAAGAAGATCAAGGTCAAGAATCAAGTCATTGCTAATTATTTAGAAGAAATAGGCATTGAGAAATGGAGCCATGCAAACTTCTCTGCCATTCGTTACAACATCATGACAAGTAATAACGTTGAGAGCTTTAATAACACGAGTAGAGATGCACGAAAGTATTCAATCATAACTTTGGCGGAGTTTCTGAGGTATACACTACAAACTTGGTTCTTTGAAAGATGAACATTGGCAATGGAATCCAATAAACTATTACCGAAAAAGATTGAGAAGAAATTGGAGGACTGTATTGAGACTATGAAGACTTTGATTGTTCAGCCTCTCAGCTACTATAAGTTTTATGTCATAGACGGTGACAGAGACGGTCAAGTTAACTTACAGACAAAGACTTGTAGTTGTAGGAGGTTTGATTTGATAGGTCTGTCATGTACGCATGCATTGGTGGCTACTCTAAGTCAACGCATCAATCTCCTTGTGTTCCTGGTATTATACAGTTGACGCATGGCTGTACTCATATGCAGAGACTATATATCCAGTGAGAAATAAAGAAGAATGGGATGTACCTGATAATATTAGCAAACGTATGGTGGAACCATCTCCTTATAAACCAAAGGCTGGCCGGCCGAAAACAAAACGTACAAAGTCAAAAGGGGAGAAGATCATAATGCAACGCCATTGTTGCCGTTGCAGTGGAAAGGGCCACAATCGGGCAACTTGTAGGTACATGATACCAACAGCTTCAAATAAATAATTCTGTATAGAAAATCAAACAACAAATGACGTATCTTGAGAATTTTGTACTATTAATTTTATTATTTTAATTTTAGGATTTTAAGTACAACATTATAATGAATAATTTTAATATTTTAGTTGGAATAAGTTTGAAATATTATTTATTTTATTATAATAATAAAATGTTTTGAAAAAATTATAATAGTCGAAAAATCATCGAAAATGAATCAAAATGCATCTAAATGTCATCGAAAACAGTGACGAATATCATCGAATTTCGACTCTTGTTAAGAAGCTATATTATATCTCATTCGTTTTGACTTCAATTTTTAACCTGAGTATGCGCAGTAACATGATACATGCACAATACATCAGCTACTCTATCCCAAATAAAATTATTTATAAAAATGAGCAAAACTAACAACTATACAAAAATTTATTATACACCTATGGCTCTATATTCTGGTAGAATAAATCTACATATAATTTCTGTCTTGAATGTTGCATAACATCATCAACAATGTTGGACAGTGGAATGTCAGCTAACAGACATTCCAAATGCTTTACAACAAAAACGTCGCAATCTCCACTGTAAAGACAAATAATTCTAGTTAGTGTCAAAATAACCAATTGAAGAAATGTTTGTTAATATCCTTATATTATATTGAATTACCTCTTCATTGTTTGTGGCACTACATTGGGAAAAACTTTCTAACATCAAAATCACGAGGTTTCGTCGTTGAAGTCAAATCAAGATCATCGTGATCAGCGACTCCTTTTACATTCAGCAGAAAGTATGGTAATATCTTCATCATTGGACGCATGGTTTCCTCAACACGTGCATCATCATATAATGCTTAGTCAGAGTCATATGCCATGAGCACATACACAGGAAGATCTATCTGGACAAGAACCCAATGATTTGAACCGATGTTCAAGGGATAGTAAACTTCGTCAACCTCCTCCCAGCCACGTTGAAAATTATCTGCATCTCCTTTAGCATAGTCAGTAAGCTGGTCATCCTACAAAAACTTCGCTTTATTAGAGGTTTTTCGGAATGCATCCCACCGACCATTCATGCATGCAATGTAGACTGTGTCCGCAAGAGCGACCTTCTTTCTATAAGTCTTTGGGAAAAACCAAAGACGTTCTCGTATTAACCGAAAAGCCGCGTCAATATGCTGCAAATGGAGAGAATACAATATCTTTTAAGTGAATATAAAAAATAATTTCAAAATGAAGAAAGAAAAATTTAATTATAAATCCAATTACCTCATCTGCAAGCCACTTCCAAGGAGTCTGCAGGTGGAAGAAGAATCCAGTAGTAACATCACCAGTGGGATGCTGGATTGATTTCCGGTTATCAATAAGTCCTGCAAGCCATCTCCTAAATGTATCAAACTGTTTATTTTTAATTTTCTAGAATGGGTTTAGTTTGCATGGATCATTAACTTTGAACTTCTTGTTTAAAAGATCGGTATAGTCAATGAGTCTCTTAGATCGTTGGCCGACCCGTTTCTTCCTCCCAAACTTAACTGTAGCCACCTCAGCTAGTTGTAACTCTTTCATTCCCGGAGTTTGCTGCTCTTCAGGAGTGTGCTCTTTAGTGGAAGTCCTTATGATAACATCTTCACCTGGCTGATACCCTTCAAGAAGGACATCCGACTAGGTGGCCTCAGATTCAGAACCAGTTGGTTGTCATTGTGCTTTGATTTCCTCCATCATCTTCAACAACCTATCAAGTTTGTCATTGACAATCTCCTGGTTCGCCTTTAATTCAGTCTAGTTTGCCTTCAACTCAGCGATGTCAGTCTTCAACTCAAGATAGAATTTATGTGAACGAGGCACGTCATCTAATGGTTCCTCCTTTACTTTGTTTGTGGGAGCATCAAAGATGCCCGCCTCCTCTGCAGCTCGCTTTGCTTCAGCTGCCTCCTTCTTGTTCTCGTCCTCGTCCTCAATATCAATTCCCTCTTTCTCAACTCCAGTACTGCCGAAGCTATGGTGTGGATCGTGATATATATGTTCATAGAAATCTTTCTCAGCCTTCCGTGGATTCAATAACGCCTTTGTGACAAGCTGCAAGATAGTTGAAAATAAAGTTCAATCAACTTATGAATTTATAAAATTAATTATATAGAATAAAATCAATTTTCTGGACTTACTTTCTTAATCTTGAATACATCAATACAATTCATCATTGATAGTGTTTTATTGCTTGTCCATGATAGCATCCTTGGGAATTTGATGCCAAGGTTCTTAGAAAATGTACCAGTAAGCTTGGAGATAGCCTCATAAACCCAATACTGTGAAGCAATGTTAAACCCATAGACTGTGTATTTAGCTTCCTTCGCCTTCTTATTCTTTTTCATCTTCTGAAGGTAGTTTTCTCTCTGATGTATCATGTCCTTATTCAAATTAGGAAACGTTCTCTCGTAAGATCATCTTCCCCATGGATAATTAAAGAAATCCTCCTCATTCTCCACAAAAGAGAGCATATCTATCAGAATCTTGGTGCTTGGCTCCTATGCCATCAAGAGCCCATCTACCAAGTAGCACAACCCCAACTTCCATACGACCTCCTTCTCCTCACAATTTAGAAATGCAACTTCTAATTCACCAGATCTCACATTAGCTTCATTATTCAGGTATGTCTCCCTAAATCTCATGCTACTAGACATAGATTTGTACTTCAAAACGTCTGGATCTTTGCCAAAGTTTAACGCCGTTATCAACACAAACTCACCAAGCCCGAATCTCAAGTTGCTATCCCCAATGAAAAACTGCAACTCCGCCGGGATTTTGGATTTCACCTTCCTCAACAGTAGTTGGTGTATAAGTACTCCTGATGCTTGCATTGGAGGAGCAAGAAAAAACTGCTTAAACGGATACTGCTTGCCCTCTCTTATGAATCATACTTCTCAAATCTCTCCTTCATCTTTGACATCACCGTTGTTCCTTTTATAGTGACCCTTCCAGGAAAGTGTTCCCCAAAAGGTATAAGGAGTTTTGATTTTTGGTTCGGCATAAGAAGAACAAAGCAATTTAGACAAAATTTTTACAAATTTAATATATATCAAAAGCATCTAAATTACGTTGAAATATAGTTAAAACGCATCGAAATAGGTCGAAAAGTGATCGAAATTTCGATTATTTTGACTTCGACGACATTTCGATTGTCATCGAAAAATCCTACAGAAACTATCTCAAATGAGAACAAATAGCTAGGAGGTCGAAATTGTCCATCGAAAATCATCGAAAAATATAGCACGTCGAAATGGAATCGAAAATTAATCAAAAACAGTCGAAAAAAGATTAACTACTAGCTATTAGAAAAGGTCATCGAACTGTCATCGAAAAATAGTCGAACTAATATCAAAAATTTAGAGCAGCCTTATTTTCTATTTTAAAATGTCATCGAAAATGTATCGAAATTTGAGCACTATTCATCGAAACGTCATCGAAATAAAATCGAAACACAATCGAAATAACATCGAAAGTTTATTTTACCTATTTTAAACTATCATCAAAAAGGTATCGAAATTTCGATTCTGTAAGTCGAAACACGGTCGAAATACCATCAAAAACACGTCGAATTTCACGTGATTTTCCGAACCTATTTTCAGCCATACTCATCGAAATATGATCGAAATTTTAACGAAATTAATCGAAAATGCATCGAAAAAATGTCGAAATGAAGTCAAAAATTATGTCATACAAAAATTTCATCCAAAAATTTCTAAATTATCTTCTACTACAAATGTCCTAAATTATAAAAAATAAAACCCTCAAATCATATTTTGCTTACCTTCTTTTGGGGACTCATTTTTCTCAAGGTAATCCTAAACAGTGAAAAAGATTTACGATAGACGGCACGACGAGTTTTCGTCTTCCTCGGTTTTCGGCACGACGGGTTCTTGACTCTTCATAAAATGTGACGAAAGAGAGAGAAATGAAGAATTTCTGAGGGAAGTATGACGGACACTCCTTTGAAATTAAGGCATATTTTCTCTTAGGTATTAGTAAGGGTATTTTCGTCCGCAAACATATTTTTCAAATATTTTTTAACTTGTACATATGGGCCAAAATAAAGGTACGAGGGAGCATATTTAACCTAATTTCTCTTTTCCAATATATACTCTGACCTTTGGAAAAGAAGATTTTATCATTTGGGCCAAGGTTAGGAGGTTTCTAGTGAGACTTTCCAAGGTTAGTGAACCAACGTAGACATAAGTCCAACTCCTAATCTGCATCTTTTTGGTCCATATCAAACTTTTCCAATGTACAAAGGAAGATTTGCAACGAATTTCATATCTATCCGTTAATTGTTTATTGTTTAACGATATCGTACTTTTTAACTAGCCAAAATATGTAAAATCTAAGAAGATGCTTATTAATCTGTAATGTAGAGAAAACGAAATAAGAAAGGGAGTAACATTCATTCCATTTCATATTTTATGTGTAGCTAATTAGTAGTATAAAAAAAATTGTAATCTTTTCCACTCATTATTTTTTATTTCTATCTATTCTATTTCCCTTCCATTCTCTTAACACTCATTTCTATTACTGATTAGTTTCCCTTCCATTCTTTTCCACTCATTCTCATTAGTAAATATGGCCTAAAATCCCACTCTTGCATAGAGAATGCAGTGAACTAAAATAACAATACAGAATTTTATCAAAAGAATCCATAGAAATTGTCAAGCCTTTAAGCATGATACAAATTAATTATATAACCGCATTCGTAGAAAAGCAAGGTTGTTTTCCTAACTGGGATATTCCAGTCTATTAATACATAAAAGCAATCAAAACCTGGAGTTAAGATACGAGGTCGGCAACCGTGCAACTCAACAATAAAGGACCAAAACAATTCCAAGAAATCAACACAAAACCACCTCATGCTGCACAGAGTTTCAAGAGTATATTGTACAAGTGGACAATAACCCATGAACTCCAACTTCTTCAGGAGAAAAGGAGGGGGAAAAAAAAAAGGAATAGCGGGGAGTACAGGCAGAATGGAGGGCTGTTGTCTCTTTACACCTATCTTTCCAATCACAATATAGAGCAAGCCTTTTGTGCTTTGCTTTTCTTTTTCTTCTGCTTCGGCGGTTGAAGGACAACCCTAATGGCTGCGTCGAAGACTCCCTTCACATTCTGCATATACAAGCCAACTTATCAAGAAAAAGACCAATTCACAGAAAAAGAAAGCAAAAGTTCATTGAGCAAGTAATAATACATACCTGCTGTGTCTTTGAACTGCATTCAATGTAAGCAGGTGCTCCAATAAGCTTCCTCAGCTCTTCCCCCTAGAAGTGGATCGAAAGGTCAATATAAATCAGAAAATGTGAAATTACTTTAATCTGTTGGAGCATGACGAGCAGTAGATTTTCACCTGAGCTGTAGTAATTGGTACGGCACCAGGATGGTCTATAAAGAACTGCTTATCATCCCGAAGATCTAACTCGTCAAAAACCAAAAATAAAAAGGAAAAGTTAGCAGAGATGATTAAGATCATGCTAATGGCAGAACTTCCATTAACTAAAGAACATGGTACTTAACAAACAATCCCAAGTATGAAATGAAAATGAACCTTACCAAGAAAAAGATAACACAAATACAACAATCGGCTTGTTGTACAAACAAACTATCATAATTAAAATAAGAATAATAATAAAATTAAAATAAAAAAATTATAGAGATAAAGCAGCTGGTTATGGACTCTACTCTTAAAATTTAATTAAAACTTAAAGTAGACAATAAAAATTGTTTTTTAGGAACGATAACCAATAGAAAGAGGAAAAATCTACCAAGCTTTGTTCCAACAAGGATGATTGGGACACCAGGTGCATAATGCTTCAATTCTGGAATCCACTGGAGAAGAAGCATAAACAAATGTAATGGGAGACATCAGCGTTTAAATGATTGCAAACAATTCAGAATTTATCATCGTATTTCTCACTCTTAATGACAATGTGTAAAACTAAACAACCCATATGAAAACAAAGCCTCACCTTCTTGGAAACATTTTCATAGCTAGCTTTGCTAATGAGAGAGAAGGCCAGTATAAAAACATCTGCCCCACGATAACTCAAGGGTCTTAACCTGTTATAATCCTCCTGTCCTGTTCCACAGAAAAATAATTCAGACCTAGAAAAGATAGTTCAGTCCTAGAAAAGAAGAATCTAATATACCATGAAACTGCATAAATTAAATGTAGTGATGCACAGTTACCGGCTGTATCCCACAATCCCAAGTTAACAGTGCTCCCATTCACAACCACATTTGCACTGAAATTGTCAAAAACAGTTGGCACATAATCCTGTTTTCCACCAAAGTACAAAATGAAAGTGATTAAATAATACAACACAACAGAACATTACAAATTGTGAAAAACCACTGTAGACTTTTTTGGAAAATCAATAACAGGGGATTGAAAATACAAGATCATTTGATGCCTCACGGATATTATGTACGTGTGTGAGTGTCATTTGTGAATAACTGGCAGCGTATTAATAATATCAAGACAATCTTCAACGAAGAAAAATTACAATCTAAATTTCATTAATTGGACAAAATGATAGGCAAGCACATTGCATTAAATAAACCTCCTTTTATCACTTGACCAGCAGAGGAAACCTATATCAAACTCATTCTTTCCCAACCCAGAAAAACAAATATGCCATTCTTTTCAAATTCAAGGTCCACACAAACATATTCATAAAAAACAAAATAAATAAATAAAAAAACGGTTATTTTTGCCCAACCAACTTGGGGGGAAAAAAAAAAACACTTTTAGAAAGGAAACCCACACGTCCCAAGCTTCCCTTTCTTGCAAACATGGTCATTAGTAATTAAAACAAAAAGTAACCCAGAAAAGGATAAAGAAACTATTAAAAGGGTCTCGAGCATTCATTCCATTTCGATCAAATTTTATGCATAAAAGAATAAAAAATAAAACCCAAGTTCAATTTTTTTCGCGAGAAAAATTGAGAAAGAAAATGAGAAGAGAAAAACTGACCGTGGGGAAGGTATTGCTGGTGTAGGAGATAAGAAGACAAGTCTTTCCCACAGCTCCATCCCCAACTGTCACGCACTTGATGAACCTGGACGCGCTCATATCTTTTCCTTTACAAACTTCTAAAATAAGAAATGAAAAAACCAAAGCCTCAGATCTTCGCCTGAGGGCTCGATCTTCTTCTTCCTATCTCTAATTACGCATCCGTACGATCCCAACAACCTCCCCCCCAAAAAAAAACCAGAACTAAACAACAAATTCGAACCCCCAGAACCCTAACCCTAGCTTCGGAAGCGGGCAATGCAGAAAAGAAAGAAAGAAAGAGAAATTTCTTTTGAGCGAAATTGAAAGAAGAAAAAAAAAAATTATGGGTTTGGAAATTTAAAATAGGAAAATTGGGTTGGAGAGAATGAATGAGAATGAGAATGAGATCAAAGAAAGTAGAGAGAGAGAGAATTTGGCCGGGAAATAATGCCGTTGAAGCGTTCGTTGAGCGAACCAATTTTCGCCAACAAATCCTCCTAAAAAGGTTGTCGTTTTTCTTTTCAATTTTTCATTTTTTATTTATTTTTCCAATTTTTCATTGTTAAAAAAATAAAGAATTAATTAAAACTTTCGAAAATGGACGTGCGTGCTTGCGTGTAAATTATTATTATTATTATTATTATTTGTTAATTACATTTTTTTGGGATCCTTTAGGTACTAGTTTATTATTATTAGATCCATTAAAGGTAACAATATTAGGTAAATTATTGTGGAGTAGATTTGTGGAGGATATGATATAGTAGTATGGAAAACCAAATAAATAAAAGCTTTACCTTAAGGTGATTCAGAGATGGATTGGTTTAAGTTAGGAGAAATATACTTATCCTAGCTATAATATATATAAATGTATACACATCTTAATAATTCTAATGAGCAAGTAGTCGTTAACTAATAGCTATCCTTAATAGATATATTACATCCTATTCATGGTACTAAGCACTAATCCATCTTAATGATTCACTTTTTGATTAGACTCTTTTAACTAATACTCAAAAACCCATATTAGAAGGCTAGGGTTGTTTGCCTAATTTTGAACCGAAATAATTCGGATGTGTGTGTGAATTTGAAAGGTCAGGGTTCAAATCTTAGTAGAGTATATATGTGTGTGTTTTTTTAAAAAAAAAATTATAGTAAATAAAGATTATTAGTTAATCCCTATTTACAAAAAAAAAATTTAATACGAATATTGATTTTAAGTTTCAATAGCAATTTTTAAATAATATTAGGAATGATGAAACTTACAATTACACCTACTCTTATCGGTTATTCCCATAACAAAATATGTTTCTTATGATTATCCTTGTTAGTATTATTATTTTCTTTTTCTGAGTGGCATATCTTACTGAAATCCGTTTTTTTAATCCAACTATCTCTCTCACTTCTCACATTCTTAACCTTATTCTTAACCTTATTGCCTCCAAAAACTGAAATAACAATTTTTGAATTAGTTCAACCTATGGAAATGTAGGCCTTTCGTTTAAAATTTAAAAAAAAAAATCACGTGGAGAGAGAAAGACCCGCTATCTTCGAATTTCAGTTGGTGGGAATGACTCAATCACCATTCAATAACCCAGCCAGTTGTTTCTGTGAGTCACCTTCAGATTGAGCGAAAGTAGGGGCTTGTAAGGTATTTAATATTTTCCAAAATACATGGAATATTCATAAAAATAAACAAATAAATAAATAGCCATGAGATTAATGTCCGCAAACATAGCTGAACGACAATTTGGGAGCACGTTGACCCTCCAAGTTCTCTAAACAACCATAATTTTGCCTTTTTTGATGAATTGCTTGGAAGTTACAATATTTGTAAAATGTAATTGCTACCTTCTGGGGACACAAACCTTATTTCCAACACAAGAATACGAGGGGGTGAAAAGAATATGAAACAAGGGAGGATTTTATTGATTTATTTGATCATGCCACAATTTCTAAAATTACAACTTGGTAAAGGCTCTTTGCCAGAAAGGCTATATTGGCAAAGAGCCCCTACAATAAAATTAGGAAAAACCACGAAAGAAGGCACTCAAAGTAAGCAAGAATTAAAACTACAAAATATAGGTATACAGAACTTGCGACATAATCGGATCAGGACTTGCAAAATGCATGGAGAGTTTCATCCAGGGCTTTTCTATCATAATCACCTGTGAAAACACAATTGCCCAGAGAGCCTTTCAGAAGAATGAGTCTTAGCAGTCCATCAGCTACCTTTTTATCAACCTGTCATACCAAATGAATATAGACCCATCAAGGAGGTTAAAAACATAACGAAGGGATGAAGAAGGGGGAAGTCTTATAAAAACGGCGAAAGGCAGACCAATTCTCTTACCGCCATTACGGACTTGAACATTTCCACGGTCATTACTTCAGGAGGGGCAGTAGGTAACTTAGCTTGTTCTAGAATGTTATGAACTCGCTTTACAATTGAATCATCTATCCATCCAAGCCGGTAGGACATGTCAACAGCCATCACCTGGAGATTGGCACCCAAGTTGTTTCAACATAGTTCTACAGTTAGTAATGGAGAATTATTAGTAAGGAACATTACAATGTAAATTACATGATGATTACCATGCCGGCTGCAACTGCCTCCCCATGGAGCCACTGTCCATAGCCAAACGAAGTTTCTATTGCCTACAAAAGACAGGTTACATCATAAGGACAAAAGAGAACTTATGACCCAAATTGCACAAATTGAATGTATTTGAAAGAGAGAAACAAAAGAAAACTCAGGAACCCCAAGCATGCATGAAAATGCAAGCATAAATGCAAAAGAGAAGCCTCAATTTAACTTCTATGGAATTCTTAAGGTTCAATGGGTAGGTAAATTTGGTTAACAATTTTCGGAAATGTATTCTTTGGTTTCAAATCTCGACTTGTTTGTATTAACTCCCTCAGTTTTGTGATTAGGAAACTCATAACGAGGGGGTGATTTTGTAACATAAGTGCGGGCATTCAGAACTCAGATGAAAAAGAAGTTGTGCAAGTTGGAAAAAAGAAAAACCAATGGGGTACTCACATGGCCAAATGTATGACCCAGATTCAATGTTGCCCTCAATCCACTTTCCTTCTCATCTAAGGACACAACCTCAGCCTTGTTTTCACATGAGCGCTTAATAGCATAAGCCATTGCACTTGGATCCCTGCAATGAACCAGCAAAATATAACTCATAAATGAGATTTGTCTAGATTACATAGTAGTAGTGAGCTTAAGTATAGAGAAAGAATCTTGACAAGTTATCTTCCTGGTTCATGGCCCAAAAAAAGAGTTCACTTTCAAACTTTCCAGCAATGATGAAAAATTTTGAACAAACCAATATAGAACTTCCAAAAAAACTAGTTTATTTCCTTCAACAGTTGTTATATACCTAGTCAGCAATGCATTTATGTTCTTCTCTTGCCACTCAAAAAACTCTGCATCTCTAATCAGCCCATACTTAATGACCTCTGCAAGACCTGATGCCAGTTCCCTGTCAGGCAATGTGCTCAATGTGTCTGTGTCTACAAGCACACATTGAGGTTGGTAAAATGCACCAATCAAGTTCTTCCCAAGCGGATGGTTTATCCCAGTTTTTCCCCCAACCGAAGAATCAACCTAATAAGAAACAGGAAAAGAGTTGAGGCACAAAAAAATTCTTAATATAGGTGCGTGATATAAAAAATGCAAAATCACGAACAGATTTTTAGCAGTGACAAAACCTGTGCCATGACAGTTGTTGGAATCTGAATGAAGTTAACTCCACGAAGGAAAGCAGCGGCAGCAAATCCACACATATCACCAATCACACCACCCCCAAGAGCAACAAATGTACATTTTCGGTCCAATCGCGACTCAATAGCCTTGTCAAAGACTTTCATAAGAGTTTCCTATAAGTCCAAGTACACTGTTACTCATGATACAAATGGCGCAGTACCATAAGAAGGAAAAATATTTAAACACATATATATCACACCAACCATGTTCTTATACTGTTCACCATCTGGTAAAATCACACTCTCAACCAAGACATTCGGGTTTCCTCTTGTTAAGGCCTCAACAACTTTATCCAAGTACAATGGTGCAATGGTAGTGTTAGTGACAACGAGAACCCTCTTCCCATGAACATGCCTATGAACGAAGAATGAAAAAACTATAAGAAACATCAATTTAGAAAGCAAGAAATACAAGCTTAAACAGAAAGTTAAAGCCTTAAGATTTCCCAGTCAGTGGTAGCAAATACTTCTAAGAGAAAGGCAAATAAAAAATGTCTCATATCGAGTTTCATGTCATTCCAGTCTTTCTTTACCAGAAAATTACTCCTTTTTTTTTTTGTTTTTTCTTGGATTAGAGAAAACAACATTCCTAGCTCACAACAAAGTAGTTGCATACTTGCATCAAAGCTTTTTGCTTTATGGATGTATGGTTCTTCAATACAATCTTCCTCGAGCAAATTCGAAGCTAAACTAAACGAAATGAAAGTCTTTAACACCAACATAACATTATCTACAATGAATTGGGTCAATTTCAATGATGAATCAAAAACCCAAAAAGACTGAAACTTTGAAGAGCAAGAATCGATAACAACAAACCTCTGAAGAAGCTCCGGTTGGTCAAGAAGGCCGGACCCGATATATATCGGGTAGCTCCGATTACCCAAATCAACCTCGACAATGGTGGAGGCGGCTTTCGACCCCGTTTTACTCGCCGACTGATCCATCACCTGCGCCGAGCTCGCATATATGCTGGACCTTGACCTGGACCTGACCCGGGTCGAGTTCCCACCTCGAGTCAACTCAAGCGAACTCGGGGAGGCGAAGGACGAGCGGAGAGAGACGGCGTTGGGGGTCTGGACCCGGAGAAAGAAGTCGGCGGAGGTGTTGGTTTTGGAGGGGAGAGATGCGCAGAGGTGGTTGGCGGCGGTGGAAGCCATGGATGGGTGGCTAAGTTCAGCGCCTGAGAGTGCGTGAATTAGCTTGGTTGTTCTTGGTGGGTGGGTGGGTGGGTTTAGCATTTTGGGGTGGCTTTAGCTGAAAATACAGAGGTGGGGGGTTGGTGTTAGTAGGTAGGTGAGTTGGGGCGGGCGGAGACGGACCGGTTGGACCGGGTGGACTTTCCTGGAATTGGCAACTCAAAAAAACACAAAGACTAAAAGTATTTTATAAGTCTGCTTAGCACCAATAAAAAGCGTACGTCTTAGTCTGTTTAACCAAAACACTAATAATAATAATAATAATAAATTGTTTTTGTTTTGTCCATGACTATTAACTTGAATAATTCTAACTTATATAAATATCATTAATTAAAATCTAAAACTATCTCATTATTACTTCAAGAGTTACCATTGTCCAAACGTTATGTTGCAGTAAAATAATGACTAATATATAGGTATATATATATATCAAGTACATATAATATAAAAAAATAATACATTCAATACATAAACTAAAATTAGCATATGAATAAATATATCAAATTTAAAAATATGTATATTCGGCAACAAAGAGAAAAAACACACACTCTAATTTTCCTTATTTAAATTCAACCGGTTTTATTTAAATTATATAAGTATAATGTGATACGAATTCACTGATTTTGACATAAAGTGAAATTTATTCGAAAATTTGAGTCCTAAATGGTTGAGCTGCGAAGGTAGGATAAAGATGGTATGCTTTGGAATGGCCACATTGTTTGCACTAGTACAGAACCTGTCGTTGAAATAACGACAGCAAATTTAACTAAATGACTTGTCGTTTTCTTGAAGAGCCACAGCAGGAAAAAACTGACGGTTTCATTTATAAACGACAACAAATTTGTAGTAAGAATGATGTGTCGTTTTACATAAAATGCACAAGTTCTGGAAGAAAGAAGAAAACAAGGTTTACATGAACTATTTTGTGTTGTTTCTGTCAGACTGGCACCAAGGGTATTTACAAGACTAATTTTTGGCCCGGTATCAAAATGTTTCGTTAGGTTACCTTCGAATTTTGAATTGATCTATTTTTACCCTATTTTATAACCCACCTCTAGAAATTAGATGGAACTTTGTCACACATTGTGATATGTACGTGATTTTGAATATGTAGTGGGGTGATCTCATTTACCAATTGGTCTGCTTCCTTCAAATTTTTAACCGTGAGAGGTGACAAATTAGGCAAAAGCGGAAAGAATCCAAAATTGAAGGTAAAAAAATGATACATTTCAAAGTCCATAGGCCAACATAAAAGACTAATCCTATGGTTCAAGCTTCAAAGGACCAAAAATTAAAATAGAACAATAATATGAACATCAAAATTTTGCACAAAAAATTTACACCACATAATGTGACATGCATTTTAACTATTTCTTATTTTAAAGTAAGATCACAACACTTAAAATTGTATAACTAAAAATGACGTCGCGTAAATCTTTGGTGTCCTAATCTTTACTCGTTAAAATACACGGTCAATGGATGAAATGTCACCCTCTCGGAAACGACAGAAAACTTTCAAAACGACACGGTTCTATCTCAAATAAGTTGACGTTGGACTGGGATCAACCCACAAAAAGCTTACAGTCAGTGGCCCCACACCCAAAAATTACTCCGGATGGCTTCTCTCGTACTATTCCACAACATGAAACCCCGCCAAAACCAAAGCCCTCTCTCTCTCTCTCTCTCTCTCTCTCTCTCTGTATATAACAACATCCCAAATCCTCCATTTTCGCTTTTCAATTTCTAACTCCAAGCAAAAACTTGTTATGCACTATACTTCTTCAGAGTTCAAACGCCATAGTTAGGGTTCCCAGAGATTTTCAGAAGCTTCTTGCTTTGTTCCATTGTGAAGGTTCTCAACTCTCCACCGTTAGGGTTCTGCAAAATCCATAACCAGGCCCGGCACTCGGAGTCCGACCGTACGATGACTTAGGAAATTAATTAGGGTTCTTCGGGTTGTGATAAGCGATGGGGAAGAAGAGGAACACGGTTGTGTTTTTGTCGTCGTCGTCGGACGAAGGTGATCGCCCATTGAGCTCGAATCGGCAGCGTACCAGGTCGAAGTTGAGCTCCACGGTTCCTCGTGCCATTCCTAGAGGGTCGAAGAAGCCTCGTCTTTCGGGGGGTTCTAGGATTGGCTTGTCTAGAGATTCTACTAATTGGGATGAGGTAAGCTCAGCTGGAGCTTTTTAATTATTTTTTGCTTGAGGTATTGGTATATATGTAGTGGGACAGAAATGGGATAGAGAATTGGAATTCGATGCAGACAAGTTCAATTAGGTTATTGAAGGTTTATGTTTAAGCAAAATGGCTGATGTTTGTTATGTTAATATAGATTTTGAGTTTGTTTTACTTCTGAGCTTGCCTTTATTCTGTCTTCATGGGGATATTAATGTGCTTTCCGGTTATATATAGGGAGAGGAACTGGGTTTTATATCCTGATGTTAATTTGACTTATGTAATGCAGATCAGAGTGTTTTGTGAAGATTTCGATGAGGAGTTTACTGGGTTTAAGGTAGCTGATGGTATGCTATTGTTGTAACTTCTGGGGTTGAATTCTTCCTTATAATAGTTTGCTGGATTTCGGCTTTTGCCCCTAATTTGTTTTGATTCGTCATTTGATTATAATTTGATTTGAGAATGAGTCTCGTTCATGTTTCTCTCTTGTTTTTATTTCATTTTTTATCTGGTCTCTATGACTTCTGAACGAAAGTGGAAACTTGAGTCAGGTTCTGGGAGAAGAAGCAACCAGAAAGAGTTGTGGGTTGATAAATACAAACCTTGTTCCCTCGAAGAGCTTGCTGTTCATAAAAAGAAGGTGAGTGTAACTGGCTTATAATTTGAAATGGGAGTACCTGCTTATTGATCAGCCGATTTTTTTGTCGTAACTGTAGATTGAAGAAGTTAAAATATGGTTTGAAGAAAGATTGGGATCTTCAAAGGTAATAACAAAGTAGTAAAGCTTTTATTTGTAGCATTGTTTTCGTTCTTTTCATGAAAGCTAGAACTGTCTGAATCAGTTTGTCATTCTTGTCTCTTTTTGGAAGACTAGCTAGTATAAACTTAGTTTGCTTTTGTGTGATATTTACTTATGTCATTTCCATTTCTTCTTCTTCTTCTTCATTTATTACAGGATGAAATTAGTAGTAACGTTATTGTCATTACTGGGCAAGCTGGAATCGGAAAGTCAGTAAGTGGTCATGTTTCATTTTGAATTTTGCTTCTAGAAGAACTTTTCTTTTTGGTAAGACCCTGTCTGCTTAATTAAATTTATGAAATTTGAAGGGTTTTTGTGTTAATATTTAGGCAAAGACTCAGGGCCCTGTTAGGTTACTGCACTAAAACCATACTTATACCTGCTATTTTGATACTCATTCCCGTTTCTTCTCATATTATAGGCGACTGTTCATGTGATAGCATCTCACTTTGGAGCCAGATTGTGTGAATGGAACACCCCTACACCAATAATTTGGCAAGAACACCAATACAACTCCAGTGCAGGTACTTCAAGAAAATTTAATGAGTGACAACTGTTTGCTAGTAAACTTCTAATAAAGATATAATAAACAAATAAAATTAAATATTCCATGATGATAGTTAAATTTCTGGATAATTTGGAATCTGGTCTATTGCCAGGTTTGCGTTACATGTCAAAGCTGGATGAGTTTGAAAATTTTGTGGAGAGAGTAAGGAAGTATGGCTTGATACCATCAACTGACAACAAGGAGTCAAAAGAATCAGTCATACTATTAATCGACGATCTACCTGTCACAAATGGTAAAGTTGCTTTTGGAAGACTAAGAAACTGTCTCTATCTTCTTGTGCAAACAATTCGGATACCCACTGCCATATTAGTCACCAATTATGGCGAAGCTGATTCAGGAGACCACACGACACAATACTTGGAAGAACTTCAATCATCTCTTGAAAATGCTGGGGCTTGTAAGGTTACTTCCTTGAACAATATCGTTTTGGTTTTTATTTAGGAAAGAAATATAATAATTACTGAATGCTTACATGAACTACTTTGAAACCTGAAGGTTGCTTTCAATCCTATTACGCATAATTCTTTGAAGAAGATTCTTTCTAGAATTTGCAGACTAGAGCAGTGTAATGTGTCTGCTGACCAGATTGATCTCATAGCAAAAGCAAGTGGAGGTGACATCAGACATGCAATTACATCTTTACAGTTCTTCTGTGTGAAACCAAGTCAAATGCATCCATTATCTTCACGTGACTCTCCTACACGTTCAAAAGAGAAACTTGATGAGAGCAATATTTTTGATGCTGGATTTCCTCTAGAATTTGGCAGAGATGAGACGCTTAGTCTATTTCATGCGTTGGGAAAGTTTCTGCATAACAAAAGAGAAACTGAAAATGTCACAGAATTGGGTATGTTATGGTAAAGTAACATGCAGTTCATGTCATGTGGACTAACAATGCTGTTACAAGAGCAACATAAGATGCGCAAATCTAAATAGTCTTCTTGTGTTGTAGTTGGAGATGGATTTTCGGTACAAGAGCGATTGGCTAGATTACCATTCAAAATGGATGCTCCGGAAAAGGTCCTCTGTCAGGCTCACGGACAAGCTAGGCCTATTGCTGACTTTCTTAATGAAAATGGTTAGTCTACATGTACAAGTTGTTTCTTCTAGTTACTATAGCTGTTCCTCTTGCACACATATGAGCACATGGATATATTTTACACACATGACACGACCACACACATGATGGAACAAAATGGTGGCTCTTCTGGAATTTTAGACTTTGTCATACCAAATGGTGTTAGTTCCAATCCTTGCCTGCAATTTTTTTTCCTTTTTTTTATGCAGTTCTAGATTTCTTGAGCGAGGAGGCAATCGATGATGCATGGACCGTGGCTTCATATTTAGGTGATGTTGACTTGCTTCTTGGTACTTTCCGTGGAATGCTTGTTAGACATAATGAGGTGGAGAATATTCTGCAATCAGCTGCTGCTTCAGTTGCTGTTCGTGGGGTCCTATTTGGAAATCATCATCCAATGCCCCCGAGGTACTGCTTTTATGCTTGCTTGATCAAATCCTGCCTTACAGACAACACTAAAAAAAATTGAGTTTGATCACCAACTCTGGGGAGTCTGTAGGTGGCATGCTATTCGGAGGCCAAGGCTATGGCAGGTGGAGCAATTATCATTGTCCAATAAGGTATATTTTAATTTGCCTTTTCTGCATCATTTCTGCTTTCATTCAATGAGATCAGCAGTTTGAAAACTATAGGTAGTTAGGAGTTTGAGCATTTGCATAATTGGCTCTGCTCGCCATGTTACTTCCTTCCTTCCATTGCTGTTTATCGAATGACTCTTCTTATGTTTACTTTCTTTACCATTACAGAAAGAGATTGTAAAACAGAGATACGATGCTTATTATAATGGAATTAGTTCATCAGATTTCTCGGTTATAGCCACAGAGTACACACCTTTGTTCAAATGGCTTGGGTCTGGGACACATGAAAGTCTAGACCAGAGGATTGACATGATGAGTTTGGATGATCAAGAAAGTGTAGTTTCTGACGATGAAATAGAAGATTGGTAAAATAAGGGGGTCCCTAGAAAGTACTTTTGCTGTAGATTGCACTGCACTTTATATTAAGGTCGGTCTGTTATAGCATTCAATTTTGTTTTCGAAGAATTTAACATGGAAATCGCGTAATGTGTATATGTTGCAATTTGCATACTCCAGTATAAAATGTATATATTGTAGGCGCACCGGTTCCTTGTCGGCTACCGGCATATTAAATGTTGGCGTTTACATTTAGACCCTCTCTCTATACTGTATAAATACTAGTATTGGAACACGTGCCTCTTAGGTAATTTTATTAAAATTTTAAAAAATTCAGAACGAATAAATTGAATTATGGTAAAAAAAAAAAAAAAATGCCCCACAATTATCACTTTAGGCTTTTAACCATACGTGAGAAAAGAAAATTAGAAAAGAATTAGAAAATTGTGTACAAGCGAATACTAAAATGTTAAAAACATGAAAAGAAATGAAAAAGGGAACACATGTAGAATAGCTCAAAAGTAAAATACAAGCTATAGGTGCGGATTAAAATGACACGATATTTGTTAATATTATCTTGATGGTATCCGTAATATGAAATCTCGATATTGATATGAAAATATTTTTTTCAGTGTATTTGTAAGATGTTGACAAGATCGAGGATATGTCGATTATAGTAAAATATCGGTTAAAAATGAGTTAATATTAAGATATTTATGGATATTGTTACAATAATTCCATCGACATTTTGAAACGTCAAAGTTTTTTTTAAATCTTTTTTTTTTTAAATGGTCGTAAAGAATACAAAAAAAAATTATAGTTCTTTCTATAATTTATCGACAAAGTTTTGGAATTATTTGTTTTGGAATTATTTGTATTCGATGAAAATATTTGCACTATTTATATTTATTATTTTGTAATCTTTACCAAAGACTCATAATTTTTGAAAGATATTTTGGATCAAGACGAAAATTTCTCTTATAACTTTCAACCTCATTGAAACTCGTTTTGGTATTAAATGTATTTGAACTGTTTTATATTATTAATGATTTTTATTTATTTTCAATGTAATTTAATACTAATTGTAATTTGTAAGATATTTATATGAGATGTATTAAATAAAATAGTGTAATATATATTCTAATTTTAAAATTGTTCTACAAAATAAAATTTGATTTTTTTTCCACTACAAACATGTATTTTATTGTCTTATAAAGTATAAATAGGTTATTATTTTTTAATAAAAATTTATATAAATTGTGCAATATCATTTGTTTTAACATTTTTTTTAGAATTTTCTTTGAAAATTGAGTTTTAAGACAAATTTTGGTATTTTCTAAAGTATATTCGACATCGACAATCTCTTTGATAATATCCTTAAAATAAAATTTCGACATTGATAATCCTTGACTTGACTTGACTGTAGATAACACATTTGCCATATTCAAACTAAGCCTTATAAAAATGAAAAAAGACCAAGCGGGTTATTTAGTCGGCTAAAAACTTTAATTTTAGATAAAAAGGAAAAAAAAAAAAAAAAAGAAGAAGAAGAAGGAGGAAACAAACATGCACCTGGAGGACATCTCAACCGAGGAGATTCATTTTTCTATAATGTTAGTAGATATATAGATTCCTAATCTTATAGCTTTTTTTTTTTTTATCTATCGATAAATTCCTTTTTTTTATTATAATTTAACGGTTATTATTCATACTCTAATATATATTCATCCTTCCAATTAACCGAAAAATTCAAATTTCTTTATTATTGTCAGAGAAAATGAAATGTAGACAATGTAATTGGACATAGTACTACTATGAACTGTCATTTTGTTATTAGTGTGGCTCATGATATGACCCTTATTAAGTTATGGACCAATATATACTTTGGGTTATTGCTTTCAGAAATAGGATTAACCTTTTTATTTTCAACGAGAAAACGGGATATCTTTCATACTTTGAGAAACATCTTTAAAATATAAGAAGAAAAAAAAATCACGGAATCTCTTTCTTGTTTTGAGAAACGTCTTGTACTATCGATAGATAACGTGTCGTTTTTATTATTTTTGAGATTTGAAGGCAAAAGACCACTGCAATAAATGCATTTAGGATTTCAGTCTAAATGACGAGATGTAGAGTAAATAATAAAAATAGAAAATTAAAAAAGTCGTCTCTCGTAGTCACGTTGGTGCTTGACCACAAGTAAAAATAACAAGAAACAAATGTTGGTATAATTCTCTACTATGATGTTTGCGTCCATGTTCTTTCGCAATTGTAACCAACAGTTTTTTTCCATCTCTTTTCTAATGCCAAGCTAATACAATATCGGCACGTTGTAATGCATTCACGTTCACTTAGTCTACCTAATCACCGCAACAATCTCCATGCACACCTGCAAACCATAAATTTTTTACTAATAAGAACTCTGATAATTTGGCCTTTTTTTTTTAATAAAATAAAATTTAACTAATGACCACTATTTACTACAAATTTTAAAGAAAAATAATACACACTTTTTAATTTTATCAAAAAATAAATTTGTCAAGAATTATCTGTCCTCTTGGACACTTAATATATATACTTCAAATCCCATGCTATTCCCCAATAAATGTCAAATCTATTTTTAGTAAAAATTATATCTAAAAATCGGTATATACATTTTTTTTGGTATAATTTCAAATATATTTCACGAGTATAAACTTACACTCTAAAGCTAAATGATAGATAAAAATTTATACTAAAAATATATACCATACATATTTTACACTTAAAATATATACATATAAAAAACTGTATTTGTGAAATGTAAGCAACAAAAAGGTTACCTAAGTGTAAATTTTTCTAGTTTTTCTACAAAGAAGGGCATATCATTCTATTTACATACTTCTAATAGTATCTAGACGACATGCCGTTTACACGGAAATGCAATACAGGTGACTTAGCATACACACTATACGTACACTCCATACATGTCTCTAAACGTCGTGCTCTCATTTTATTTTATTATTATTTTTTTAAGGTGAATCATACGACGTTTCTACTTTCAAGTATTGTCAAAAACGACATGTCGTTTTTACAAGCTCAGAGTCCGTCTACTAATATTATTCGAAGAATTGTTGTTGGAGCATTCCCAGAGAATGACCTGGATCCACGAACGGCAAGTGATCCTCTTTTCTTTTCTTTTCTTCATTTTATTTTTCAAAAATTTTCAACTAATTCCTAACTCGTGTTCTATTTTTTTTTTTTTTTTAAATTTAGTTTTTGGTTGAAGCATCTCCATAAGCTTAAAGTCACAGAATCAAGCCATTTCTGCAAAATGTAGTTTTTGTAACGGTTCACTCGTCAACGAAGAGGTTCTGTGTTTCTTCCAGGTAAATTTGATCTTCCTCTCTATGCTTTTTCCCCCCTTTTTTTAAGGGCTTAGAAATTAGTTTCAATTTCTCTTTCGAATTTCTTCATCAATGGTTTAAAATCAGCATAATTTTGTACCCTCGAGATTTTAATTCGGTTCTTTATTCGATATGGTTTTGTGGGTTACTTTGTTTTACATGCATTTTATATTCCTCTGATAAAATAGCAGCAACTGTTTTTTTTTTTTTTTTGGAATATTGTGAATCTATATGAGCCCGATTAACCTTTCATGGTCACACGTTTTATATAAATTGCCCATGATTGATTTTCTTGGAGTAAGTTAATAAAAGGTTAGTGGAGATCATATTATATAGATTTGAACCTTTGGGTATCTTTAACTTCAAATGGGCATTGAGTGTCATGTTCTATGGAGTTATCAACCTACACGAAATTTTTGACCTCGGTTATTGTCTAGTTTTAGATGGCAAGCCGAGTTACTAGGTGTAAGAGAGAACCATCCCAGCAGCAGGAACAACAGAGTAGAGCTAGATGGACAACATTCCTTACTAAAATACTTGCAGACTTGATGGTCGAACAAGTCTACAAAGGGAATAGGCAAAACAATTCGTTTGGCAAGAAAGCTTGGAAGTATATGTGCGATGATTTTTATAGAAAAACAGGTCTCAAATGGGACAAGGAGCAACTGAAGAACCGATACGCTGTCTTGAGGAAGCAGTACACTACTGTAAAGTCACTTCTCGATCGAGGTGGCTTTACTTTGGATGAAAGCACAGGGACTATTGTTGCGAGTGAGAAAGCATGGACTGAATACATCAGGGTATGTTCCTTCAATATCTGCTATCTTGTACACCAAAATTTCTACTCCTGCCTGATGTGGAGAAATCTTCTCTAAGCAGGAACATCCTGATGCTGAGCCTTTGAAAACCAGTGGCTGCCCAATTTACAGAAAGTTATGCACTATATTCTCAGAATCAGAAACTAATGGGAGGCATGACCAGGCCGCTCAACAAGGGGGAGGGACAACTCCGTCGAACTTCTGTCAAACAAAGCCCTTGTCCCTGCACGAAGAGTCTGAATCTGAATCTGAAGAAGCTGATGATGTTATACATAATCAAGATACAGGTCAGCCTGCTGCGCCTAGTACGACTGGTGTCCGCAAAAGAGGGCGAAAGGGAATTGATGATGCTATTGCTGATGCCATATTGGAGATGGCAGCCGCATCAAAGATGAGAACAAGTGCCATACAGCGATGTAATGCCAGATTTAACATAACTAAATGTATCAAAGAATTGGATGAGATGGTAGGTGTTGATGAGAAACTCTACTTTGCCGCTCTCGAGCTGTTCAACAAGCCTATTGCTAGGGAGACGTTTTTGTCGCTAAAAGGTGACAAGCGCTTGACTTGGTTGCGTAGCAGGGTGCCTGGCGTATCTTATGTACCCTAGGTTGACAAAGAAGGAACTATACATGTTTATTCAGTCCTCTGTGATCAGTTTGGATTTTTGATATTGACTTTGTAAATAAATAGTATATAGTTTTACTATTGTCTCCTCAAGGTCTGGTTTGTTAAAGTATCAGTTTCGAAATTGGTCATTTGATATTGTTAAACTTCTGTACGAATGTTTGCAAGTTGCACGTAAGGATTGACACTGCACATTTTCATGAGAAGGCAATTGTTTCCAGTTTTTTCCTCGACTATTTTGTACCATTAACGATGCAGCAGCAGTAGCTTATTCAACCCCTTTACTAAGACCAAATTCTTAATTTGCACATTAGATCATAATGCACATAATGGTGATTCATAACCATAGTGCACGCTTTTAAAAATCTGTTACCAGTTAAACCAAGTTTTACTTTACCCCCACAAAAAGAAACAAAAGAGTGAAAGAAGAAAAGCGATAACCAAACACCAGGATATTAAATATTCTTCTGTGACAAAATAAAACTAAGTATAAAGTAATCCGAAACTTGTAGCTCTAGTGCACTCCAAATTCTCAACAGACAACCGCTATGTACCAAACCAACTGCACTAACCCCAGGCTCTACCAGTGCTAAGCTGCAAAGTTAAACTTGCATCAACAAGACAACATCAAAAATGGCCAATTCATCGTCGTTTATGCGTGTTTATGCGTCTTGACAGAATCGTGTCAAACTGATCACAGCTAGAGGAGATAAACCTTGCAACTCTGCGTTGATATTATCTCCATGCGCTCACTATACCTACTAAAAACAATTTACCATCTATGTACAAGAAACCGACTGTCATTCCTTAAATAAAAAACTCAAGGCCGTAACCTTTTCACATCAACCTCCTGATTATCACTCTTGGTGTGGTTATATACCGACTCATATGCATGCATACAAACACTCGAAAATCCCACCATTCCCTCAAAGACATGAGGCAATCCCAACTGCAAGTTATTTAGTGTCATGGCCCTTGTCACGCTGACCGACTTTTCATGCTTAGTCTTCTCCTCCTCTGCCTTTGCTCGCAACATCTCCACCTTTACTCCCTTCTCTGCAACTGGGTTCCTTCTAGCAACGCCAGAGGATTCAGGCGTGGAATACGGGCCATACTTGCACTCCAGTGATCTAAGCTCCCCCACCTTCTTCTCAAGATCTTTAAACACAGATTCTGATTTCTTCTTCTGTTTATGCTCCTCTGCTTGTTGAACAACAATGGCATGGATTACCTTCAAGAAACTCTTGATTCCTTCCGATGTCACTTTGTCAGGAATTCGATCAACTGCAAGGTGCCATTCTTCACAGAGAGAGTAGATTTTCGATTCTTGAACAGTTCTTGACAGTGGATTTTTGCTGAACTGGAAGAGGCTAAGCCGGAGCCAGCCGGTGAGAGACTGTATATAGTCTTGTTGGGCTTTAACCATGTTGCAAAAGGACATATGCCATTGCTGGACTTCAAGCTCTAGCTGAAGAGTTGATTGCCTGTGAATTTCAGAAGTCGGTTGAGCAGATGGAATGGCGTTGAGGTATTTGAGCTGTTGGACAATATGCTTTTGGACCTGGTGGCACTCGTACATGGTTCTCCACATACACATCAATCTGCAAGCCAAGCAAAATATATGTAAAGTTCGTTTCTTTATGTAGATTGAGCTTACAATATGACCTCGGATAACTCCTCGAACCTCCATTTCCTAAGGTTTTTATTAGCCGTATACACTCGAAGTTTGACAGTCTTATTCTTTAGGAAAAATCCTAGTAACTGGGGTTTGATGAATTCATGATCCAGTCGGTAAGGCTCTTGGGTGGGAAAAATGTGAGATGATGGTAAATCTAAAACTTCAATTAGGAATAGTCTGAATTAGTGGCACCAGCGAATTTAACATGTGAATTGTGTTTTTATCTAAATTGTGCTGTATAACAGTGCCCTACTCTTTATGTTGGGTGGATATAGAAAATCTCATTCTAACGTGGATAATTGTCTAAACGTTTTACATCCTAGAATCAAAGTACCAACATGGGCAGAAGATGGGTCTCTCTTAAAAAGATACTCGAGTACAAGAGAAAACAGCCCGAGATCTGGTTCCTGTGATTGTGAGATATCTTTGCAAATAAAGCAAACAGACAGGAGACATTAAACAACAAAGAAAAAAGCAGTCAAAAAGCAAATTTCTGCACTGTACTATACAGGGACATCTTCTGAGTCAGGACTCAGAATAGAAAAGTTGACTTTTACTCTGATAAGCCAGATACTTATATCTATTGGCCATTAACTTAGACATAATACTATCTAGTTTCTTTTATTCAAAAAAAAAAAAAAATACCATCTAGTTTCTGGGCCAAAAAAATTAATGATGCACAAAACCATTATCTAAAAATGAAAATAAAATAAAACAAGGAGGAGGCAACCCTGACGTTATGGCATCTTGAAAGGTACCTCGTCAACTACACTCCAAAGGGAATATCACGCACAATTTCCCCGTAAAAAGAACAAGAAAAATAAAGAAAAATACCAAAAGGGGCTATGATCTTACGAATAATGGTCCTAATAGTGACAAAGTTTTCCACCCAAATTCTTCCTTTTCTAAGAACTCCACTAAAATGGCTTACCCTCCATAACTAGCTGACCACTAATGAAAACCCAATTTTCTCTATTTTCCCACTAGCTTCACACCATTAAGTGGTGCTTGAAAATTAGCAGCACAAAAATTTGTAGGCTGCAATACAAGAAGCCTTCTTGGTGACCATGGATTTGGGAGTGAGACAAGGGATTAAGAGAAGTGCCTGATAAACGTATGTACGGTCAAATATTCATGGTACAAATGAGAATTGAAGTACTAAAAAAGAGAAGACTAACCCTTTGACGAGGTCAATAAGTTGTGGGTGTAGCTCTGTCTCCCTCAATTTGATAATTTCAGTAGATGTTGACTCAATGGCTTGGGAAGCAACCATCATTTCTGACTCTAACTTTTCCACTTCTTTCTTGGTCTTTTCAGTCTTCATATAATCGGCTCTCTTCATCTCTAGCTTCTTCAGTGTTGCCACCTTCTTTTCATGCTCCATTTTTATGGTCTCCGCACCCTAAAAGATTTCAAATCAACAACGCTCAATTGTCGCGTACTAATAGTTTACTCTAGTCACTCAAGGCTTAAAATGTTATTCTTGGGCCCCATAAGGAAGCAAAACGAAAGAAAAGTTGAAGCAAAAACAAAAACAAAAGCCCCACTAAGAGAGTAATGTCCACAAAAGAAAGGTCTCTATCTCATCACATATTACCTTGACCTCCTCAAATAGTTTCTTTTCCCAAGCATAAAGCCTCTCCACGGTAGAAGAATGACTACCATTGATACTAACATCATTAACACTCCCACCAATAGTGACTAAATTACTTTTGACCACTTCATTACAACCCATCCTCCCAAACCCACTAAGCTTGGGACTCGAACCCCATGTCCATGAAGATGGACTCAAGCTCCAACCATAGTTATAAACCTTACCTAAAAACGGGGGGGAAAAAATCAAAATTTAAATTATAAAAAAAAAACTCAAAGAAAAAATTAAAAATAAAAAAAATGAAATAAAATAAAATAAAATACCCCCATGACTACTTTGACTAGAAAAACCAGAGCTTGGAACTTCTAAGAGCGAGGAGAGCTGGGCACCAGCATCAGCAGCCTTGAGCAAGTACTCATCAAGCTCTTTAATGATCCCAACGAGATCTTTAGTGTTCCTCGAGACCACCATAGCCAGCTCACTCGAACTGTCCTTGTAAAACCCGCTGACCACCGAGGGTGGCGCCGCCGTGCTAGCCGCTCCGGTTACGGTAACGACAGCCTCAGAGGCAGTGGTGGTCGCCTCTTCCCATTCCTCCTCGGTCACCGACCTCGACGAAGAAGGCGCAAAAGGATCCCAGAAATCCCACGTGGACGACGGAGCCGGCGGGGGCGGAGGCGGCGGTGGCGGTGGTGGTGGAAGAGCAGGGGAGGCCGTGACTGAAGTCCACGTGTCTGAACTTGGGCTCATTGGGACCGGCGGAGGCGGCGGCGGAGGTGGGTGCTGGTGGAGGTGCAGATGGGTTTCGGCATTGGCGAACTGGAGCAGGGCTGAGCCTGTAGTTCGAAGTGAGCGAAGGTACATGGTGTGAGCTGCGGACATGGCTTGACGAGCCTTCACGAGCTGTTTCATGTACCTCTTTCTAGATTTACATCTCGACACGGTCTCTTCTCTCTCTACCCTCGAGTAACAGCAACCCATCTCTCTCTCTCACCAGTTGATCAAGCTTGGTGGGTCAAGAAGAAGAAGAAACAGAGGAAAACCCCTTTGAAAAATCACAAGAAGCAAACTTTTTCTTTCTTTTTCTCTTGGTAAAAGAAGGGTTCCTTTTCCTTTAGCCAGCTGGTGAAGCTTTCATCAATGGCAGAAGAAGGGTTTTCTTCGTGTTGGCCTTTGTGCTTCTGTTAAAGCTGGGTCTAAAGTCACTCTCCAACTAGTGCACATTTTGACACACAAATTTGAAAAAACAATTAAAAAAAAAAAGAAAAAAAAACCACTCCTTTGGGGTTTGGAGTGAACTCTTAAAGACTTAACCCAAGTTTATACAAACCCATGAAAAAAACCGAGGCTTATTATTGTCCTAGAAAACTTACAGACTTCTTCTTCCTCTTCTTCTTCTACTTTTTCTTTCTTGGTTATGTTTATGGTTATACTGGTTTAATGAAGATCTGGGTATATTGATCTGAAGCTGAAGATGTAGTTTCGTTTTGGGGGTTCTTTGTTTTGCTTCGTTGGGAGTTTAGGATGTGGTGGAGTGGTGGAACAAAGGACAGGTTTGAGAAGTTTGCAGGGACAATGTGCTTTGGGCAGAGAGTCAGTATTCCTATATTGTTTCTTTATGTTATTCCAAATTTTTTTATGCCAAAAATACCCCCAATGCCATATATTTTTCTTCTTTGTTTATACATGTTTCGACAAAGACCAGCTCAATAAATAACTATGGAAAGTTCAAAAACTTACATAAAATTTTCTGTCAATAAAATAAACTTACCAACAATTCTATATGTATTTTAACCCAAAAAAAAAAAACAATTCTATATGTACTGGACTATGATCTGTTTTTTTTCCCCCTTAACTTTGTAAATTTATTCGGAAAAACTCTGTTAGTGTGATTTAATATCATGGATTATCTTTGGTAAGCAACAACTGATTTTCAAAATAATTTAGTTTTACGTCTATTTTGTTCAATTTTAAAAAATAAGTATTAGCATGGTGAGAATTATTATAGTTACTTTTTATTCATTATAAATTAAGGACTGTGACTAAAAATTTTTTTTTGATTCATATTTGATTTGAACGCCAAACTTTTTTTTTCTTCAAGAATTAATTAACTGCGTTGGGAATTTAATATGGAAATATGAAAAAAAGGATTGTCCTGTGCTGAGGTCAATATTTATTCTCAAATCTGATATATATTTTGGGAATGGTGACAGTTTTGTGAAAAAGAAAAATGTGATTGAAGGAAAACAGTCTTAAATATCATCCGCATTTTGGATTCTTGACACAGCATTGCCTTTCATAAAAATAATATGTTTTTCCTGCACATAATTTATTTCTTTAACATCTTCATGTTCAAACAAATCATATAAATACGCGATATAAGTTTTAATTCGAGAGTTAAAAAAATAAAATACTTCTATTGGGCAACTATGATGGTGGAATCTGATTGTGACAGAACATTTCAGGATTAAAAAACAAAAATGGTATAGGACAATACTGCCCTTCTCCTTACGTTCAAGATTATTCTCGAGTGTAAATTTGCATATCCTATGTATCATTAATTTTCTTTTTCTTTTATTAAGAGAGACAAAAACATGGGTAAGGTAATCGAACGTAGCACATCCATCGAGAATAGAGATTTGGTTACACCAACTATACCTGCAATCACAACATTTATCACCATGGATGACGGATAACGGATAATGTTAAATCGGCTAAAATTTTTACTAAATTTTTAATCCTAATATATATAATATTTAAATTAATATTATTTAATTAATATATTAAAATTTATTATAAATTAATTAATTATATTTATTAATTGAATATTATCAATTAGTATTAAAAATTTAGTAAAATTTTAATATATATAGCATTATCTTTATTTTAATTTTATCTACTCGTTATTGAGTTTTATCAACTTCAATAGTTCTCCAGGTAATATTTACAAATAAAAATGCAAATTGAGTTTTATGAACTTATATAGTTCTCTAAATACTCTATTTTAAAATTTACAAATTAAAATGTATACGATATATTTTTAAAATTGTATTCAAACATATAACTTTTGTGGTTAAGTGAAAGGTGAACTTCAAAAAAATACATTGAGATTTGAATGTCATGCAATTTCAATTTTAAAGTTTAGACTCTGCAAAAATAATACCCTAAGATTAAATATTTCTAAAAATTAAAATCGTGTATTGATTTTTTTGACCGATTTTAGTAACAAAAAAATAATAATATCTTCTATTAAAATTGTATTAATCCTTATTATTCTTCTTAATTTTGAAGATATTATTGTCTTTTACCACTTAAAGTTATTCAAAAATTAATTTTCAGAAATTTTTAATTTCAGAATATTATTTTATAGAATCTAAATTTCATAATTTAAATTACAGAACACTCAAATCTCAGAATATTTTTTTACAGTTCAGCCGGAATTAAAAAAGATGATTAAAAAAAAAAGGATAAAAAGGACTAAGAATAGTGGGTAGCAAGTAGCTTACGTACTAATACTTTAGAGGATTATAGAGGAGTAGTACATATATCAATGACTCCTGAAAACAAAGTAAACAAACTGAGTTCATGCAAATAGAACAACACAATATTAGCGAAAATAATAATAATAAAAGAAAGTACAATGTACATTATACCATATGGTATCACTATTAATTAGTCACTATTCAAATAGGAAAAGGTAAAAGATACTATACAATATTTATTCCCTTAGGTGGCCAAAGCTGGTGTGGCAGCCTGGCAGTGGCAGGATTGGGTGGTCTAATCCACGTGTTCAGCCATCTATGGAACCTTTTTTCCACATCCTTTTATAGTTTCTGTTTGTGGCAAGATTTCGCAGTTATTTAATGTAGGAATTTTTATGGTAATATATACATTGCAATCCTGAAAGTTAAATTACATCAATAAATGGATCATATCAAATATTAAACTTTTAAAATTGCTGGATTGAAAAAAAGAAATAAAGACAAGCACCGTTTGGCTAGTCCCTTTCATCGATCATTTAGAATTATCGGGATTAAACAATGGAACTAATTAAGGGAAAGATAAGCTCAGTTTCCTCTTTCACTACTACACCTCAAAACTCCACACCTTATTTGTGTTACAAAAATTATTATAAGTGATAATAAATCTAGAAATAAACAATATTATAATTATAACATATGATATAATAAATTATGATTATTTAATTATTAAGATTATAATAATTATCATAAAAATAAATCAAATAACGTAATAAAATAAGTCATAATTAATTTATTATAATAATAATAACGATAGTAATGACCAAAATAATAGAGTTTCAAGAAATCAAACTGAATCTTGTATTTCATACAATTTTCCTAAAAAGTTACACGTCCTCACCGAGGTGTTTAGAGAAATGTCAGCGTCTGTTTCCCAGGATAAAACGGTTCACAAATAACAACGTCGTACTAACTTGCTACTCACAACAAACTGAACAATGTCTAAACTCTATCACCAGAACTCAAGAGAGCTCGACCACACCGAAAAAAAAGAACTCAAACTCTCAAACTACTAACTAATTCTTTCTTAACCGCCACAAATAGAATATAGAAGAGAAGAATAAACTAAGAAATGTTTTGATATCTAAAAGTGAAGGAGAATGTCTCATTTTATTGTGTTTATGAGGGAACAAAACCATTAATATCCCATTAATATGGTTGAAAAAATGTTTGGCTGTTACAACATAATAACAACAGCTCATTAATATGGCTGAAAAACGTTTATCTATTAGAACATAATAGCACGAGCCCATTAATATAGTTGAAAAATGTTTAGTGGTTACAACATAACAGCAACAGTCCATTAATATGGCTGAAAAATATTTATTTGTTACAACATAATAGCAACAACCCATTAATATGATTGAAAAACGTTTGATAGTTACAACATAATAACAACATCTTATTAATATGGTTAAACAACATTTATCTGTTACAACATAACAGCTAAAAACATTTTTGGATGTTACCTTATGAGGCTAAATAATGGTCCAAAATGAATTTTGTAACTCCAGTATGTTACAAATCCAATTCTAAAACCTTCTCACTTTGGGTTTTAATTTCTCATTCACTCAAGCTCTATTTTAGGTATTTTCATGCCTTAAAATGGCTATCTACAATATTTTTTCAAACCATTTTTTCCAGTAATTCCCCACATAAATGAAATTAAATAGTAAACGTGATGTTCTTGAATTGTTCTATCATTTGTGTAAATGATAATGTATTTCACATTGGAATTTTCCTGATACTTTTTCAGTTCTCACTGTTATGTTCGTTTTGGCCATGAACATACGCCTGGTTCTGCAAGAGTTTAATAAGAATTACGCCATTAAAATTCCCTTAGAAGCGGCCATACTTCTCTCTCACATAGGTAATTTCTTAATTAAAAGTAACCTGCATTACTCTGCTCGAAACTCTATTTCCGATGCATAAGAATCATTAAAAGCATAGCTTAACCTTTCGTTTTACGGGTATCACTGTTTCATCGTAGGAATAAACATGGAGAAATCCCCACAATGATCTAACATAGTCTTTACAATTTAGTTGTCCCATTGGACCTAGATTTTGGGATCTCTAGTCAACTAGGTTAGGTATCCACTATATCGACCTATTCTTTCATGGGCTTTAATCTTATTCTTCTCGATGACTTTTTAACTAACTCTCTATTTAATCCTTTGGTTAGTAAATCCACAATGTTATCTTTTGACTTTACATAGTCCATATAGATAACCCTAATTAAGAGCAGTTGTCTAATAGTATTATGTCTAAAACGAATATGTCTAGACTTACCATTATACATATTGCTCAGTGCTCTTCCAATTGCAAATTGACTATCACAGTGTATGCAAATTATAGGTACATGCATTGGCTATCTTGGAATATCCTCTAAGAAGTGGCAGAGCCATTCTGCTTCTTCCCCACATTTATCTAGTGCAATAAATTCAGATTCCATAATGGATCTGGTAATAACAATTTGTTTCGAGGATTTTAATGACATTGTTGTACCTCCTAATGTAAACACATAATCACTAATAGACTTTGAATATTTAATGTCAGATATCAAATTGGCATCACTATAACTTTCAAGTATGGATGGATACTTGTATAATGCAACCCATAACTACGTGTAAACCGCTAGTATTTCAATACTCTTATAATCCCTTGCTAATGCTCGGCTCCAAGATTACTTATATATCTACTTAATTTATTAATTGTATAGGCAATATCTGGTCTTATACAGCTCATCAAGTACATTAGACTACCTTTCTTTATGGAGTACTCTGCTTGAAAAACACCCTCTCCTTTATTCTTAGATAAACGTAAAGTTAAATCTATTAGTATTTTTGCAACTCTAGAATTATCTTTATCGAATTTTCCAAGAATATTTTCCACATAATATGACTGACTTAAAACAAGCCCATCTAATACTCTTGAGATTTTCATTCCAAAAATGACATCAGCTAAACCCATGTTTTTTTATGTCAAATCTTGAATTTAACAAATTTTTGGTAGATTTGATCATTTTATCATCACTACCAACAATGAGCATGTCATCAACATAAAGACACAAAATGACATAACTATTTTCGGTGTCTTTGACATATACACATTTGTCACATTTATTAATTTTAAAACCATTAGCCTTCGTAGTTATCACAATTTTCATGCCATTGTTTCGAGACTTATTTCAATCCATACAAAAATTTCACCAACTTACAGACTTTTTTTTTCCTGCATTAGTGTAGAAAAACTTTAAGTTATTCCATGTAGATCTCTTTTTCTAAATTTCTATTTAGAAAGGTTGTTTTTACATCCATTTGATGTATTTCGAGATTCCACAGAGCGACAATCACAAGAATCATCCTAATAGAATTTATTCTCGTCACAGGAGAATAAGTGTCAAAGTAGTCCAGGCTTTCTTTTTGTCTGTAGCCTTTAATTACAAGTCTTGTCTTGTACTTATCAATCGATCCATCAGCTTTCATTTTCCTTTTAAAAATCCACTTTGAACTAGTGGTTTACATCTAAGAAGAAGGTCCACTAGTTCCCAAGTATGATTTTATAAGATAGAATCAATTTCACTCTTAATAACCTCTTTCCACAAAGATACTTCAGTAGAGCTTATAACCTCAATATACGTTCAAAGCTCACTTTGTAGCAAATATGTCAGAAAATTCGAAACAAAAGATTTTCTTATCCTTGCTTTCTTACTCCGTCGAGGTTCAATCTCGATTTCTTCATTTTTATCTTGGTCCTGACTATTTTCAGTAATAATCTCGTGTATTTGTTTCTACGAACTTGCTTATTCTTTAGATTTATAAGGAAATATATGTTCAAAGAATGATGTATTTCTTGATTCTATTGTTGTGTTTTTATTCTTGATTCTATTATTGTGTTTTTATGTATGATTGAGGTTTTTGACTCATACACAAGAAACTGATAAACACTATTGTTTTGTGCATAGCCAATAAAAATATAATTAACAGTTTTCGGACTAATTTTCACTTTTTTAAGTGTTGGTACGGCCACTTTGGCAAGATATCCTTGTACTCGTAAATAGTTGTAAGATGGTTTTCTTCCTTTCTACAACTCATATGGAGTCTTTTCTATTTTCTTTTTAGGTACCTTATTTGAAAGGTAATTGGCCATCAAAATAGTTTCTCCCCACATATTCTGGGATAACCCAGAACTTATCATCATTGCATTCATCATTTCTTTCAAGGTATAATTCTTTCGCTTAGTAACTCGATTTGACTGAGGCGTGTAAGGTATTGTGGTTTTGTATATAATTCTGTACTGTGTACAGATTCCCTCAAAATGTAAATCATACTCTACACCTCGATCACTTCTTAGCGCTTTAATTTTTTTTATTGAGTTGATTCTCAACCTCATTCTTTTAGAGAATAAATTTCTTTATATCTTCATCCTTAGATTTTAGCAAACACACATAACAATATTTTATGCTATCATTGAAAAAATAATAAAATACTTATTGTTTCCCATTGTTTGTACAAATTTTAAATTACAGATATTACTATGAATTAGATTTAGGAGTTTAGTATTCCTTTCAACACTTTGAAACGATGACCTAGTCAATTTTGTCTCAACGTAAGTTTCACACTTGTGTTTTGAATCAATATTAAAAACGAGTATATGACTTAAGTTAATTAATCTATACAAAGTATCATAATTAATGTGTCCTACTCTATCATGCCATGTATTAAAAGAGTCAAGCAAATAAGCAGAGGAAGTAGTTTTATTATTATTTGGCTTAATAGTCATTACATTTAGTTTAAAAAGCCCATCACATACATAGACTTTCCCCACATATAATCCATTCTTAGACCAAACTATTTTATTTGACTTGAACACCATACAGAATCCATGTTTTTTCAGCAATGAATCGGACACTAAGTTATTGCGAATCTCCAGTACATACAGTACATCGTTCAGAGTTAGTTCATTTCCAGAAGTCATCTTTAATACAACCTTGCCTTGGCCTTCGACAGTGGATATAGCAGAGTTTTCTATAAATAACTTCTCCCCGTTTTGAAGCGGTTTAAAGGAAGTGAACAAGCCTTTGTCAGAGTATACATGCCGAGTGGCACTAGTGTTAAGCCACCATTCTTTGGGATTAGACCATACTATGTTCACTTCATAAACTATTGTATAGAGGTTTACGTCAGAAACCTCTTATGTGATTTCATCCATTACATTGGATTCATTCTTCTTCTTCTTTGGAAGTCGACAGTCTGAAGTCTTGTGATCTATTTTGTCATAGTTGAAGCCTTTTTTTTAGAATTTTTACTTCTTGTCTACTCCACCCTTAGGCTATAAATTCTGGCTTGGCCTTTTCATATTATTCTTCTTGGCTTTAGAGCCTTGAGAATGTTCTATAATATTTTCCTTAGCCATAAGCGTACTGGACAATGCTCCTGACTTTTCAGCCCGTCTGTTATCTTCCTCAATGTGAAGTCGCACAATAAGCTCTTTAAGGTTCATTGCCTTTCGCTTGTGTTTGAAGTATCTCTTGAAATCTTTCAATGTAAGGGATAACTTTTTAATAACAGTAGCTACTTAGAAAGGTTCACATATGACCATCCCCTCAACTTGAATCTCATGAAGAATCAATCGAAATTCTTAAACTTGACTATTACTATTTTAGAGTCAAATGTTTTAAAGTCTAAGAAGCATTCCACTACAAATTTCTTGGTCCCAACATCCGCAGTCTTATATATATGGTCAAGTGACTCCTATAATTCCTTTACCATCTTCTTATTACGATATACAATACATAAAGAATTGGTCAAACCGTCCATTACATAGTTATGACATAGGTGGTCAGACTATTTCTAAGCATCAACCGCAATGATGACTTGGTGCTTAAAAAAATATCAACAGTGTTTGTTTCTCAGGATAAAATGGTTCACGAATAGCAATGTCGCACCAGCTTGCTACTTACAACGAACTGAGCAATATCCAAACTTTATCACCAGAACTTGAGAGAGCTCGACCACATCGATAAAAAAGAACTCAAACTCTCAAATAACTAACTAACTATTTCTTAACTGCCACAGAGAGAATATGGAAGAGAGGAATAAGCTAAGAAATGTTTTGGTATCTAAAAGTGAAGGAGAAGATCTCCTTTTATAGTATTCATGAGGGAACAAAACTATTAACATCTCATTAATATGGTTGAAAAATGTTTGGCGGTTACAATATAATAGCAACAACCCATTAATATGGTTGAAAAATGTTTATTTGTTACAACATAATAACTAAAAATGTTTTTGCTATTACCTTAGCTTTATGAGGTTAAAAAAATGGTCTAAAATGAATTTTATAACTCTAGTATGTTACAAATCTAATTATAGAATCTTTTCACTTTGGGTTTTAATTTCTCATTCACTCAAGTTCCATTCTAGATATTTTCATACCTTAAAATGACTATTTATAATTGTTTTTCAAACCATTTTTTCAACAATTTGAGCAAAGAATGTGTAATAAATATTAAAGCGAGTAACGTATACTATAGTAGAGTTATAGAGTGATGTATCGAATCTTAGTTCATAAATTTACATTGAGATGAGAAAGAACGAGAGACAAGCCCCGTTAAAACTGTTGCTACTACCATATAGAATGTATTATTTCATTTGCATTGTCTCTGAGTTACCTTAGAATTTAATTAAAAATTAGCAAGTTTATAACTCGAAAATTAAGTACCTTCTCATTGCATTCTAGTGTTCTAATCTTTTTCTCTCTTTTCTCGGTTCTATTTGCAGTTTGAGATGACAGAGCTAGTTAATAGCCAACGACCACGTATTGTCAAAGGGCTTTTAAGCCGAAAGGCCGAATTTTGGATAATTGTTTGCAAAATGGTTGTTTTTTAAAATACTATTAAATAATGACCGAATTTTGAAACTTATTTAGAAAATAGCCTTTTATATTTAATAGATGAAAATATAATGATTTATTTTGTATAAATTGATTTAATTTTTAAAAAATAATCAACTAAAAAAGCCATTTATCAAAATAAGATTATAAAACAACTGTTTATATAAATAGGTGTAAAAAAAGGCCATTTTTTAAAATGAGCTACAAAAAAAATGGGGGGCATTTCTTATAAATGGGCGGACCGCCCGGCCCATTTGGGCTTAAGAAAACCGCCATCAAAACCATGGGCCCACTATAACGATAACTTACAGATGACGACTCGGTTCGTTAATCCGTTCCGACAAGGCACAGGCTCAAAGACTCCAGATGGCACGAACACCAACAAAATGATAAGGAGTAAGCCACCAACACCACCACGCGCTCTCACCAAGTGAAATCTCACGTTCCATTCGCATACCCGAATTCTTTACCTTATCATTCTCTCCAAACAGAGTCCCACTACACTCGCTACCAATGCGTAGCTCTATTAACAAAGACCAAAAAAATAAATAAAAAATAAGTAAAAATCACGATAAATAAATATCATTTGGCAATTAGCAATAGATATAGCTTTGAATATTCTTTCTTTCCCCCAAAAAAAAAAAAAAAAAACCAATATTTTCAAACCTTTTGAGCTTCTTCTTCTTCTTCTGGTACAAAATTTTGAGCTTTGATGGCGGAAGCAGTAGTAGTAGATGCAGAATACCTCAAGGAGGTGGAGAAAGCTCGTCGATACCTTCGCGCTTTGATCTCGAGCAAGAATTGTGCTCCTATCATGCTTCGTTTGGCGTAAGTAAATACTCTCTCTCTTTTTGTTTTTTTATTTTCTCAGTAACCAAACAGAGTTTCACTGTATCATTAGATTAATTCAGCTAAGATTTTCTTGTTAGTTGTTAGCACTGCTTCAATGGGTTTTGGCTTATTTGGAGTGTGAGTAGCTTAAGATGCTTATACTACCAAGTTAGTTTGAGGCAGAGATGGTAAAATTTGAATGAATATTTGGGCAGGTGGCATGATGCTGGTACTTATGATGTTCATACTAAGACAGGAGGTCCTAATGGCTCAATCAGGAATGAGCATGAACTGGGGCATGGAGCTAATAGTGGCTTGAAAATTGCCATTAACTTTTGTGGTCAGCTTTCTTCCTTTTTCACAACATGTTCAGTTTAGTAAATTTTAGACTTAAGTAATCTAATTAAGGTTTAGTCTAGCATATTATGTCTTTTTGGTTTTAAATTGTTATTATGTTAATGACAAATATGGGAGGAACATCGATATTATGCGAATTGAGAAGTGGGATATCTTTGACTCAAAATAATTTTGCCAAAATTAACAATTGATGATTAGAAAAATGGACTACGTGGTTGAAATTTCTGTACAAATATGTTGTTGGCCATTGACCTTAACCATAATTTATCTTTAGAGTAATAATTTTTACTCTAATTAATGTTTCCTCTTTGTGTTTTGATGTCAGAGGAAGTGAAGGCCAAACATCCAAAGATTACATATGCTGATCTTTACCAGGTGATTATTGTTTGTTTTAGAAGCTTTCTGTCTCTGGCTTTCAATTTATATATACAGACACACACACGCACACACACACACTTATCTGTGTTCGTAGAGATACCACTAATTAACAATAGATAGGCAACTATCCTGAATATGTTTACAAACTTCAGATGACCTTAATTCAGATTGTATGTTCGTTGGTATGATGCAAGAATTTAATTTTTTGGGGCCATCTTTACTGGATGAGATATTCACTTTCAGTCTAGGTCATTTTAGCTCAAATGTATAAACAAGTTCGGTTTAAGAGTTCCGTAAACTGTTTGGATATACAAGAGCTGTTCACTCTATGTAAAAATGACATTAATGTTTCCATTCCCGGAGTAATGCAACTAAGTCATATTCTGTTATGTTTGGTTTAGCTTGCTGGAGTTGTTGCTGTTGAGGTGACTGGAGGTCCAACTATTGACTTTTTTCCCGGAAGAAAGGTATGTCGATGATGTTTTTTTTAGTTTCATAATTGCTTTTAGTAACATTTTTAAATCTCCGGGCCAGGATTCTGTGGAATCTCCTGAAGAAGGACGTCTTCCGGATGCTAAACAAGGTATATAGTTAACCATGCCAACTTTCATTTGTGCCAACTGGGATATTCTCCATGTACTACATAAATACAACCTAACTATTACTTATCCTTTTTGAGATTGTCATGAGCAAGTGATTTTACTATGTAATGACAGTCTAGATCACTGTAACACAAAACAGTGAATACTCGAATTTCATTGTTCTATGTAGTCTCTCGAGTTTCTGTTCATCTTAAATGCATTGGAATCGAGACCTTAAATGAAAACCAAACTAGGGAATAGAGCTTTGTTACACAACATTATCATCTGAATATAGACCAAAAAAGTGCATGAGATTAGTAGTTTTAAACAAAGTATGTTTTTCCTTTGTGAATTTTCCTGCAGGCGTATCACACCTTAAGGACATCTTTTATCGCATGGGTCTATCTGACAAGGACATTGTGGCGCTTTCTGGAGGGCACACATTGGTAGTCATTTTTGCAACCCTGTCTGTGTATTATATAATTTAAACAAGGTAAACATACACGGAACTCATGTTTTAATTTGATTCCTTAGGGCAAGGCACATCCGGACCGATCAGGCTTTGACGGCCCTTGGACAAGGGAGCCTCTGAAGTTCGACAATTTGTATTTTGTGTAAGAAAATCAATAGAAATTAAATTCTTCTGATATTCAGTCATGTTTTTGCTCAATTAGAAATATTCTTGTAGAACACGTATTTGACAAGAATACATGCTAATACTACACTCTGCAGGGAGCTACTGAAAGGAGAATCAGAGGGACTGTTGAAACTTCCCTCAGACAATGCTTTACTGGATGATCCTGCATTCCGAAGCTATGTCGAGCTATATGCCAAGGTGATATACATTTGCAGCTTTTTATTGAAAAGAAACTGAAACTAAAAACTTGTCATCTCTCCAATGTCCTATTTCATCCATATGTCCTAGTTTGCACCAAGTTATTAGTGCTAACTTGTTATGACTTATGTGACATATCCTGTGGCGTTGAAATCTAATATTATTGAGTTTTCTGAGTTTTTCAGTTTGTTTATCATCATTTTTATATTGCAGGATGAGGATGCATTCTTCAAAGATTATGCAGAGTCACACAAAAAACTATCAGAGCTAGGCTTTACTCGACCTTCTATCAGCCTCAAGGAAGCCACAAAAAGCAGTGTAATATTGGTGCAAAGTGCTGTGGGAGTTGCTGCTGCTGCAGCTGTGGTGATCTTAAGTTACTTCTATGAAGTTCATAGAAGAACCAAATGAAGGAAGATTGGTCAAGTATTAGAAACATTCAGTAAATCATAGTGATCCACCAATCAAATAAGTCCTTATCCATGTTGTATTCTTGATTGGAGTTACTAGAAACATTAAGTAAATCACAGTTATCCACCAATCGAATAAGTCCTTATTCTATGTTGTATTGTTGATTGGACTTGTATACACAAACAAGCTCTTTAAGATGAAGCGTAAAAGATATATTTTTAGCTTTTGTTCTGAATCTTAGAATGAAAAATGAGGTTATTAAACATAGATATGCATGCATACTATTCTCAATGTAGTTCTGTTAGTTGCAAGAACATGCATGAATTGTGTGAATGAAAAATGAGGTTATTAAACATAGATATGCATGCACACTATTCTCAATGTAGTTCTGTCAGTTGCAAGAACATGCATGACTTGTGTGGATGGTTAGGATTACATGAGTTTTTCTTTAGGCCAATATTTTATTTGAAATAACAATCTAGAAAGACAAGTTATGTTGCTATAAGACTATTGGAAAACGGAATAAATGAGAAAACGAATATAAGCAAAAGAAGCCTTTTCTTCTTCCTTTTCCCCTTCCAAAAGCAAATAACAGATACTTTTCGTAATGCCTTACCTTAATCCGAAAAAAGGCTGTCCTCTTCAATTTTAGGCCTCCAAATACACATATATAGAAACCCAAAGAAAACCTCTCATTCCATTGATCTTCATCTTCTTGTGTTGGTTCAAAAGTACTTGTACAATTTCGGGCTCGTATACACGCGTGCCTGCTCTCATGGCTGCACCTAACGTGGACGCAGAGTATCTTAAGGAAATTGAGAAAGCTCGCCGAGACCTTCGTGCTCTTATCTCCAGCAAATCTTGTGCTCCTATCATGCTTCGTTTGGCGTAAACAATCATTTTCTTTTTGAAATTTACTACTACTAATGCTTTTGTTATGCTTCCTCATTGTACGTAGGCGTGGTTTGAACTATGAATTATAGATTCACATGTCAAACACTGCGGCAGGTGGCATGATGCTGGAACCTACGATGTTAAAACAAAGACCGGAGGTCCTGATGGCTCTATCAGGAACCAGAAAGAATTACAACATAATGCAAACAATGGTTTGAAAATCGCTGTTGATTTATGTGGTGAGTGCTTTTTTTTTTTTTGGCTAATCTATACATTTGAAAATTTTATTTATAAAGAAAATAATTAGCGGTAGATTCTTCATTCTCAATGAATTAATTTTTGTTGGTGTGTTGATTTTCAGAGGAAGTAAAGGCCAAACATCCGAAGATAACTTATGCAGACCTTTACCAGGTGAATAGATAGTCTCATTAAAACATTTAATTATATTGGTATAAGAATTCAATTCGAAAGCTACATACTTTGGTTATGTTTTTCAGCTTGCTGGAGTGGTTGCAGTTGAGGTAACTGGAGGTCCAACTATCGACTTTGTTCCCGGTAGAAAGGTATATAACTATATATGTATATATGTAGTCATATTACTTGTCGAACTACTATAAACTAAACAATTACTTTCCAAGTTAAATTTGTTGCTATATACCAACTTTTCATTGTCTCTCACAATCAGGATTCAAATGAATCTCCGGAAGAGGGTCGCCTTCCAGATGCTAAAGAAGGTAATAACATTACATGATGTGTCAATTCTCACCAACAGATGACCTCTTTTAGTTGTTAAATTCCAATGAAAATGAATTTTATGTAATTGCGGAGCAGAGATATAATGTAATAATCATGATTTTCTGACGTTTTTGAAATGACTAAATTTAACAATATTGGTAACATTAAACTATGGAAAAAAATTTGAAATTAACGCCTATTGTGACAGATAGAAAGGGTCAAATGATATTATTAACCCGTTCTTGCAGGTGCATCACATTTGAGGGCTGTATTCTATCGCATGGGTCTATCAGACAAGGACATCGTTGCACTATCTGGAGGCCATACATTGGTAACTTAATTTTATATGGGGATCCAAAGTCGACAAGATTTTTTTTTTCATCATTAATATTAAGTTCTTTAAAACTAACATTTTTCTTTCCTTTTGGAATAGGGAAGGGCGCATCAGGAGAGATCAGGCTTTGATGGACCATGGACAAAAGACCCTTTGAAGTTCGATAACTCATACTTTGTGTAAGATGAATAAAAGCTTTGACAACTATAGTAACATTCATAATCAGTCTCTTGTGATTATGACTACTATATATAGCATACCTCATGACTATATACATGTCTTCTTTTCTTATGTTTGGGACAGTGAACTTTTGAATGGGGATTCAAAAGGACTCTTGAAACTTCCCACTGACAAGGCTTTAGTTGAAGATCCCGTGTTCCGCCGCTATGTTGAACTTTATGCAAAGGTAAATTAAATTAGAAACTTCCCACTTTAGAAAATCAAATTATCTGCCCTCTTTTTCATTTTTTTAAGTCTTTTCAAATCTATTTGGCAGGTTGAGGATGTATTCTTTGCAGACTATGCTGCATCGCATAAGAAGCTCTCAGAGCTAGGCTTCAAGCAAAGAGGAAGTAGTGGTGGACTGAAACCAAAAGCGATTGGAGTAGCTGTTTCCATTGCTGTTGCCTTAGTTGTGACACTAATCCTTAAAACACCTTACTTTAAGAACAGTACACTACCATACTTCAAGGACCCTACATTTTAATTTCGAAAAACAACTATGGTTGAACATGTAAATCATATCAATAAATTCAGCCCAACAAAGGGATGTAGAAAATTAGACATCAGATTATTTTATTCTTATTAAAAGTGCCTGATTAAGAGGCTTACATGAAGAATGAATAGAGATTATGATGAAGCTGAGTGGAATAATACTAAAGTACTCTTAAGGTCCTAACATGTAGAGCTGCTCTACCATACCATACCATACCGCGCATACTTCATCCTCTATAGGAAAGCGGGAATCAAAGGAGAACAAGTATATCTCCAGCCTAAAAACTATTTTAGCTTCTGAAATTAAATTAGTTAAAAACATTTTAAAGAAAATTGGAATAATCCCAAGTCAGGTTTTAGGCCCTTGGACTTAGAGACAGAGTAATGTCTTGAAAGACTTTAAGCCTCTTCTCAATCTTCCTTTCACCCACCTTCCCAGATTCACTTGGTGGGACCAAAACAGCGGCAAGAATTGCTTCTTCAAAGTCCTTGTTATCAGGCAACAACAGATCAGTCTTCTCAGCTGTTTCATTTGACAGTCTTCTTCTAGTCTTGGTCTCTGGGAGGACTAGTCCTGAAGCCGCGATGGCCTGCTGCTTTGCGATATCTTCAGTTGCGTTCATTCTCATCGAACTCGCTGCATTTCCCGATCTTGTTCGCTTGAGGGTCTCGGGAATTGGATTCGAGATTGGAGGCTGTACTACTGGCTCTCTTGTGAATTTAGCTGAGTAAAATGGCTGTGCGGCAACATTGAGTGAGTTCAAAAAGACATTAGGAGTTAGTTGCTGCTTTGTAGTTCTTTGCTGAGGAAGGCTCATTTCTTGAGCCAATACGTTAGAATTCGCGTTCTCGTCCGCGAAATCGTCTTGTGGAAGGAGTTTGATTGAATCTGTTGGCGGGAGACTGGTGTGATCCTTGCAAGGCTGAGGTTGCCAAATCGATGACGAGCCAAGGAAGGCATCGAAAAGCCGGCTTTGTTCGACTCTGTCTCCTCCCTTGTTCAACAGCTCAGACTCTAGATCCTTCAGCATTTGCTGTGCCCTCTCATAGGCTTTGAGATGGGAATCAGTGCCTCTTGGGCCATCCGCCACTGCCGGCTTAACTCGGCGCAGATTCTCTTTGGCCTCAGAGATTCGGCCTTGTTTCATCAAGCAAATACCAAGATTACACATCTTGTTATTGTCCGGTGAAATCGCCAGCGCCCGCCGATAAGCATCCTCAGCTTCAATGTAGTTGTTTTCTTGCATCAATGCCCACCCCAAGTTCCCCTAATAAAGGAACAAAAGTCAAAACACTTTGAATTCAAAATCCGAGAAAAATTTTTGAAACTAAAACTGACTGAATGAGCATTCTTTCTTACAAGTAGTCTGGTGGCCTCCTGCTCCACAGAGACCTGGAATTTCTTTCCCTGAGACCGGGCTGTCTTTGTTCGCTTTCCATTGAAAGCCAAGCCCTGCTGAATTAGGTACAACTTGTGCCTCAGTAGTGCTATTTGGTCGTCCAATCTCCCACATCTCTGTAAAAAATTCACCAAAATTATAAATTAAGAAAGAAAAAAGATAAATTGATGTTACCCAGTTTTTTAAATATGAATTAGAAAAGGGTACTACAGATCCAAGAGCTTTGTAATGAACCTTGTAAAGATCCAAAAGAATGTTATCAAGAGACTCTTGGGCCTGATCTGAACACCTATGTCTCAGCGACCTAATAGCTTCAATGGCTTCCTCAGCCCGATTCTGTTGCTTCATCACAATAGCCATGTCTTTAAGAGCACTATCAACTCTATCTCCGGCATTAATGGAGGCCCAAAACAGAGGAATCGCCTTTTCTGGATCCTTCTCCACCAACTAAAACAAAAAATTGGACCAAAATCCAGATATTAAAACACAAACCAAAGCAAGAAAATCACAGTTTTCTTCAAAAAAAACACAGCGACCCCGTGATACCTACCTGCACGTTTTTGGCTCGGACATAAGGAGTATCTCCTATAGGTACCTTGTGAGTCACATGGAACGACTCGGACCGAGTTCTCGAAACTCCGATGGGCTTAGCCGGGGATGAAGGAGCCGACTTGGTTGGTCTAAAACCAGGTGGAGCGTTCCACATATCCTGCAACATCTTTGATTTTTTGAGTGTTTGTTTACGATGTTTGAGAAAAAATGTTGCAGAGATACGTGAAGCCTGTCTGTGAAGAAAAAGAAGAAGAGAAAGAAGGAATTGGGAGTGGATTTGAGGAGGAAGACGGAAGGGGATGAAGGAGAGGAGTAGTATAATACGAGAGAATAAAAGAAGTTTGAAGTTTTCGACCGTTGAGGTTACCGTTTTAAGAACTAGCCGTTGCGTTTTTTTGTTTAGCTAAATAGAGAAGGCTTGATATCCGTAATTGCATCCGTGTCCCAAACTTTAGCGTAATTACGTTAGTTTCTTCTGACTCTTTTCTTCATTAAAAAAATCCTCAATTGTCAATTACCTTCCAAAAAGCTATTAGGCTTTGCTTAGAAAACTTATCAGAGAAAAGTGGGAAACACTTTGGTGTAAAGATCAGTAGATATACTCACTTTCTATTGCTAAAAACAGATAAATAGAAAGCAATAGTAACAATGATACTTATAATTGCGAGTTAAATAGATAATAATAGTAATAAAAATAGCAAAAGGACAAAAAAAAAAAAAAAGATTGATCTCGTATTCTTGTACCAAACTATGGAATGGTATTTTTGATCACGATCAGCCATTAACGTGAGTCATACGAGATGTAAACGCAGCAGGGACAGAAATCTCTGTAGCAATTTTTTCTTTTTAAACGCTTATTTTACCTCATCAGTAATGACTAATAAGATAAACTATATTCTAAAATAACACTGTAAAAAGACATCACACGTTGTAGAAAGATTAGTATCTATAATAAAGTCTAAATCATTTTGGTAATATATATATAGGCACCAGTAGGAATTTTTTTTTAACCTATGCATAGATATTAATTTGGCCAATGAAAATTTAGTATGCACATTTTTTTTATTATAAAAAATAAGAGGGAGAAAGAGCATTAATGATGCACATCTTTTCATGCACTTCATTATAGCCATTAGATCACTATTAGATGGTGATCCAACGGCTAAAAAAAAAAATACCTACCCATAGGTAAAAAAAAAATACCTATTAGACTGGCAACCTATATATATATATATATATATAGAGAATTATTACTAAAATACACTTTGTTTTAAAAAAATGTGTAAAAACCCTTGTGTTTTCAAAAATTCAAAATAAGTATGTTTTATTTAAGGAACATTATCACTTAAGTACCCCATATATTAAAAAGTGTGAAAAAATCTTTGTATTATTAAAAATTCAAAATAAATACTTTCTATTTAATTATCATATTATTTTATATTTTTGACTGGTCAAAGGCTTCAAAAAAGATAGCAAAATTAATATTTTACCCCTTATTATATTAACTTAAAATACACACTACACTTGAAAATGAAGAGAGAGAGAATACAAATGGTCTAAAACTTCTTTTTTTTTTTAAAAAAAACTCTTCATTCCATAATTGGAACACAAATCCATAATAGAAAAAAAACTAAAATTTTGAGAAATTTCAAAAGTGACCAAAAAAAACTCTTCCCTCCGTAGTTGCAGCATGAATCCAAAAAAAAAAAATCTAAAAGCTCTAGAAATTTTGAAAGTGATAAAAATTTTCGAAAATTTTAGACTTTTTTCTTCTTTTCAAGATTTGTATTGCAAGAGGTTTTAGGGCATATATCTTTTCTCTCCCGTGATTTTCAAGTGCATGTTTTAAGTTAATATAATAAGGGGTAGAATGTTAATTTTACTAATTTTTTTTTGAAGCCTTTGACCAGTCTAAGTAACAAATAATATAATAATTTAAATAAAAGATATTTATTTTAAATTAGGTTTTTTTTTCCACACTTTTTGAATCATGAGGTATTTTTGTGATATTTTCCTTAAATAAAAGATACTATTTTGAATATTTGAAAATATAAGATTTTTTATATATTTTTTAAAATAGAGGATATTTTACTAATAATTTCCTTATATATAAAAAATTTATTGAAAAAATATTAATAAATTTTGTAGCAATTATATCAGAAGGACATATTTCCTACGGGGCGGGGACCACTCGATGGGTTTAAATGACATTCCTAGATGATACGCAAATATTGATATCATGTTCTCGCGCCAAATAAATTTACTGAAGAATGAGTGATTTTTTCGATCATAATCTTCTATTAATGTGGATCTATAAAAATAGAAAATTTACATGGTTAGTAGCTTTTTTACTACAATGACATTTATAGTTGCATTTTTGAAAAAGACAATTATAATAGCTATTTTAAACTTTTTTAGTAGTTTTCGGAGAGGAAAAAAAATATACTTTCCAATATTATCCTTCTCCCCAAAGTGATTTTTTAGGCGTGAAAGTCAACAAAAATTTTTTTTTTTCTCTTTTGTCTGGCAAGGGTAAAGAAAAAGCTTTTTATTTTGTTTTTTTTTATTTTAATAGAAAAAAGTCAATAAAATTTGATACCTGTTTTTTTCCCCCAATTTCCCCCCGATCATAGACCTTTTTTTAAGTGTATCTTATTTTCTTTCTAAATTAAAGTAATCATCTTTTCCTCGCTTTCTTTTTTCTTTCTATTTGAATCTGTCTGATTCTTTCTCTATGTTGTGCTCAATTTTGTATCTATGTTGTCATTCATATTTTAGAAAAAGACAGAAGATATGTTTTTTTATTCACTAAATTCTTATTTTGGGATACAAGTAAGTTAGTAAAATATGTAGAATATATCGTCTATGTAGTGATAATTAAGGTTAAAAATGAATTTGCTTGTAGAACTATAAAATAGCAACAAATATATCTAAAAAAACAAAAAAATATCATGTAAAAGTCACAATTTTGTTACCACTCGTCACAAATTCTGTGATCTTATGTCAAATGACTGAGTGATAAAGTTAAAAATTTTGTTTGCTTCTAGATCTATTAAAATATAGCGTAAGATAATGTTACAAATTTTTATAAATATTTATAACATTGTGTGTGACACTTTGTCATAATATTTTTCCAATGCAACTAATGTTGTTATTAGAAGTACAAATTTTATGTGATAATGTGTCATAATATTTGTGACACGTAGTCACAATTTATTTTTTATTATTAGCTATTTGTAAGACATTTTTTTGGCAAAAATGGGTAATATTGTTTTTCTGAATTATAAAGGTAAATGAGACCAAACTAACATATGTGGTCATACACTGTGTCACACCATATCATATTATCCTCTTCATTTTATTGCTTGTACCGTTTTTTATGTGTTAGGTTAATCCTTCAAATGTTTTTGAATTCGAGATGGTGGATAGAGAATGTAGGTCATATATTATAGATCTCGAGAATCAAATGTGCGTATGTCGGGAATTCCAGGTTGAACAATTTATATATATATAAGCAGTGATAGCATGTACACTCTGAGGCTTCTCTGTTTATAATTATATATCTAAGTTCTACAAAAGGAGGAATTGGTAGCCACTTATGTTGGGGTTGTGCATCCTCTTGGAGACTCTTTTGGTTGGGTGATATCAGATGAAATAAAAAATTATGTAGTGAAACTATCACTTGTGCTAGTAAGATCAACCGATATACCAATGAATAAAAGGATCCTTTCAAATAATAAAGAGACACTTGGGCAAAAATGCTCACGTTGCGGCCAAGTTAGGCATAGTAGACAGACTTACAAGAATCCAATCCCCTTACGTATAACTAATCATGAACTAGGGAACCATTCTAGAAGTAGTGCGATGCATCCATAAGTTATGCTCAAAGCAATTACTAAATGTTGTACCAATATTATGTCAATTTCAATCATATCCATTTATGACTCAATTTTAGATTTAATAATTTGTGATTTTTTTTTTAAATTTATAGTTGCATTTATTAATATTTGTATGACATAGAGTCATACAATGTGTGACGACCAATAATAATTATTAATTTGTAATTATAATTTTGAACATTTTTATATCATTATCCATTGTGTTTCTAATCTTTGTTATTATAAATCGCGGCCAACTAAAAAAAAATGAAAACATGCCTGATTTTGGGTAATTTTAATATCTCAAAACTATGATATAAACATATGTTGAAATCATATATGTGTTATGCTAATTTTAACTATATTTATTTATGACTCAATTTAAATTTGGTACTCTATGATTTGTTTTCAATTTATAATAGCAGTTATTAATATTTTTATGACATAGAGTCATATAATGTGTGACGGGCAGGGCAGTAACAATTATTAGTTTGCAATTATAATTTTGAACGTTTTTATATTCATGTCCATTGTGTTTCTAATCTTTGTTATTATAAATCTCGGCCAACTTAAAAGAAAAACAAAAACATGCCTAATTTTAGATAATTTTAATATCTCAGAATTATGATATAAACATATATTAAAATCATGTATATGTTATGTTAATTTCAACTATGTCTATTTATGACTCAATTTTAGATTTGGTATTCTATGATTTGTTTTTAGTTTATAGTAGTATTTATTACTATTTATATGACAATGTGTGACAGAAAATAACAATTATCAGTTTACAATTATAATTTTGAATGTTTTTATATTCTTATCTATTGTGTTCAGAATCTTTGTTATTATAAATCTCGATTAACTAAAAAAAATAAAAAAAATATATATTTCAACCAGGTATATGTTATGCAATTATAAATTATGATTATATTATATTAATTTTAACCATGTATATTTATAACTCAATTTTGAATTTGGTACTTTGTGAATTGTTTTCAATTTATAGTAGCACTTATTAATATTTGTATGATATGGAGTCATACAATGTCTGACCGAGAGTAAGCATTTTTTTTTATATGTCTGCGTACTTTTTAAAATATTTTATTAAGTTGTGTGACTTAGAATCACACTTATGTGATGAACAATAATAATTTTTGCAACCTAACTTATAGTCAAAATTTATGCAAAATAAAGTTAGTCACATATACAATCTTCCAGAGTTAAAAAAACAAAACAAAATCACATGTATGATCTTTATTTGTTAGCAATAAACATAGTACCTGACAATTAATAATTCAGTACTGTGTGACTTGTAGTCACATTTCTTGTGACATTCAGAAAACATAGGTTAAAAGTACATTGTCTCTTCTTAATCAGTCGAGTGTTTATAGATAACCATAAAATAGAAATTAAATATAAATAAGACATAAAATTACTAAGGTCGTTGTCTAACAATACGTTTAGACTATCAGTATTGTCTAAACTCCTTCAACATTTCTTGCCACTCTCTCGAATTTTTGTCAATTTCGTGAAAAAAGAATAAAGACAAAAGCTCAATTCAAGGTTTTCAAGTGTTTGGTTATTTTAAAATAAGGGTTTGGTTTGTAAAATAAAGGAAAAATAGTACTTGCTGGTTTCAATGGAGCTTTATTTCGAATAAGGGGAGGAAAATGAAGCTCCACACTTTTTTCTTTTTCTTTTTTTTTTTTTTTTCTAAAATATGAATTCAAACATGATTTGTCGATCCCTCATTCTCTGTCTCCTTTATTAAGGGGGAAAAGAAAAAAAAAAACAAAACTAGCTCATTAGGCAGGAAGGAGAAAAGGTCTGACACGAGACCACGGGGCCATTCAGATTTATCAAAATCAATGGTATTTTCAACTTCTTGGTTGGGTACTACTAATATTGTCATTTTTAGAACTGCTATTAAAAAAATCACTTGAAGTCAAATAACTACTAACCAGGTCAAATTCCCTATAAAAATAGATAACCATGATACAATAGACTCGCAACTATTGAATAATATATTTTCTTAGGGGAAACTAGAATAACAATCAAGAATTACTAACAAAACTCTTGATTGAATAACATTTTTTTTAGAGTAAAATTTTGTTTTTCATTAGATTATACCAGATAAAATTACAAACTCAATTGTTTTTCATCATCTATTCTTAAAGCTAATTTTCCAGTTCAAAAGCAGCCATATTAGCTTCTCTATGTACATGTACAATAGAAGCCTTAAAAATAATTTTTCCGGTTCATAAGCAGCCATATTAGCCTCTCTATGTACATGTAGAACAGAAGCCCTAGAATAAAAAGATAATAAACTTCTAATATCTGTTATAAACTTTTCATAGTTATTAAACCCAAGTCATGAGAAGACTAAACTTTTTCCTATAGTGAAAGTTTTATGTAATTTGATTTAAATATTACAATTTAATTGAAATTATTGAACAAAATCAAGTAGATTAATTGTAAACTTTATTTTTCATCTTAAAAAGTTACAAACTAGGAAGTAGAGAATGTTTAACTTGACTTTTAGACATCAATCCTTGCACAAAAGCCTGATTTTTAAAGAGTGATCAATCCTTGCACAAGTGCCAACACGGTACACCTACACCGCAGTAGTCACAAAAGTTGAAGTCCCAAGTCGGAATTCTCTCACGCCATTATAACTTATTTTTCCTTTAATGAACACCAAAAAAAAAAAAAAAAAAGGAAGAAGAAGAAGAAGAAACACACACACACAAACTGGGGTACAAGAATTAAGTCAAGAACTATGCACCAGAATTTAGAAGTAAATGAAGGTAACATACAACTAAAAACTTTCACAGCTAACAAGATTTTTAACGACTATGAAAAACATTTTTGACCTTGTACCATATAGCACAAAAACCCATAGCAACAACAAAAGAAACATAGATTTCATCCGGACATAAAACAATTGAACAAAAATAGGTAACAGCTTCAAACTAAATAGCCCTAAAACTGTCCGCTTTGTCGAGTCTAGCTGTACCGGAGCTTGAGGACTCACCCATTGCATCCGGAGAAGCAGAGGCTGCTGTCTGGGATGGCTCTTTCTTCAGACTAGTTGGCAACCCTGAAATCTCCTGTTTTAAGTATGAAATAAGATCAACACCAACAAGTGCATAAAAATTTACACATATACTTTATCTCATTTTCATTTTTGAAGCAAAATAACAAGTCAATATGTGTTGAAGGAAAATAAGAGGCAGATGAAAATGTTGTGCTTCTCTCTCTCTCTCTCTCTGGGCTCTCGCTCCCTCTCCCAAAAGGATGTCTTTTTCAGATGCTGTATTATTTACACGACACTGTTGCTTTTCAAAATGTTATAGTTTTCATTTGTAAAATATATATATCATTCACGTTAAAGATGTTGTCCTCCTCTGAATATGCTGTCAAATGGTGCAGTTTCTATGATGATATTCCCGTTTTTTAACATTACTGTCAGCAAGAGAAAAAAGGGTATATGGCACATTTTGGGCAAGAATCCAACATCTTTTTCAAAGAATTCAAATCATACATCAGTTGCACTGAAACTGCCGCAATAAAACCAAAACCAGAAACCAAATGAAAATTTAAAAGTTGTTCAGAGAATCCATTAACACAGAAAAATCCACACATATTCATTGCACTACAACTCAAAAGAAACAAATCGATCCAAATAGAAAATCTCGAACTTACCTTCATCAAATGCAACCTCAAGTCACTAGGCTTTACTTGATTTCCAATGCATGCCATCACAAACTTGGAATATTGAAACAATACATCAGCCGCAGCTTGCTTTTTCTCTTCAATCTGCAACTTAAAAAAATCCCAAACCGATATAAGTTTCTACTTCAGCAATTAAATCGCAGATCATTCGACTCTCAGAGCCAGTAGCAACTTGGAATAAGAAAATATTTATGAGAAGAGAGCTTATAAGACTAACTTCTTTCTTTCTTTCTGAAGCTACAACCATACTTAAGGTACCAAAGGTTTGTCGTCACTCAATTGAGTAATGGATGTTATTACTCGAGTGAAACAAGCAGCTGAACGTTAAGACCACAACCACATGGCACCATGTACATCATGGATGTATTACTAATCACTATGCAACTCAAAAAACCCGGTAGAAAGCTCTAATTCAAAGTTTGTAGACACAAGAATAGTGCTGCTGCTCATGGTTATCCACTATCCGAAGTCAAAACCAACACTAGTAAGAATAAGTTCGCAAGCAAACACAAAAAAGAAAGTTGATACTGTACATAATTCGAGGGGGGAAAAAAGAAGAGAAAAGAAAAAGACACTCAATGCATACCCCTTTAAAGATGAACTTTCCTTGGAACACTCAATACAAGCAAAACCTAACTCAATAAAAAAAAACTAATTTCAAGCCATATATAAGTATGTATCAAGGCATAGAGAATGTAGATGTAATGGAATTGCATACAAATTCTCTGGAAAGGATGATAGCTATTATAAGTACTGATCATCATCCAACTCTTCCATCAAAAGAAGGGTTAAGAAAAAAAAAGTAATGCTTAATCTCCAGCTAGGGAAGCAAAGGAGGCAAACCTTCTTAGAATTAACATCAGTAATCATACTTCCATTATGTGTGTGTATTTTTATATGTATATATATATATATATATATATATATATATTCTGGGCATGAAACACAACTTTCTATAGTTGACATGAAAAATTGAAATTATACCCTTCAAGTAAACACACAGAGAAACTGAAAAAAATCCACGACGCAGCTTGAATTTCCCATTAAACCCAGAAGGGTTCAAAATTTTACGGCAAAGGATTTTAGAAACGGTTCAGATTTTAAGCTAATATATATATATATATATATATATATATATATATATACACACACACACACACATATAAATACAGAGTACACAATCAGGGGATTTAAGTCTGAGACGAGTGGGTAAAATATTGAAACTAAAAATAAAACAAAGAAATAAAGAGAGACAAAGAATAGTTACAACAGCGAAAAACATGAATTTGGGATTTAAGGTATAGAAACCGCACCTCGTAATCTTCTTTCATGGTACGGAAAGGAACAAGTCAGGTCCGCGTTCTTGGTTCTCTCGAGATCAAAGGCAAAGCACAGGAGGTGACGTTGAAAACAGACCAGGCTAGGAGGGGGGAAAAAAAATGTGTTTGTTTCTTTAAATAGGAATAAAGCTATCGCACCGTAAAGGCCTATTAGCTCAGCTGGTTAGAGCGTCGTGCTAATAACGCGAAGGTCGCAGGTTCGAGACCTGCATGGGCCATTCTTCTATTTTCTAATTTTTGTTTTTGTGGGGTTGAAAACTCCGAATTAGTTAGACTTTCTGGTGTTAATCTGCAAAATTGCTTTTGTTCTGTCTGTACTTCTGTTTTTTGGGGATGAAAACTCCACATTAACAACACATTACTTCAGCGCCACGTAAGATTAAGAAGATGAGAGCTTGATATTAGAGTTTCCTTGAGCTACCTTTTTAATCCATGCTTGGTTAAAAAATTTCCCATAAAAAACTGTTCTTGAGCACCACATTTTTTTTGTTTTTTCGGTGCTGGAAGTGGCTCTGGTAAAAGAAGCCGAAGGACACGAGATATATTACTAAGTTAAGGCTTAGATTCCTACCTAATTCAAATGACCATTTATACCCGCGCTTTGTTAAAAAATTTCCTGTGCCATTATACAAGTCAAAAATTCAAAAATTCAAGGAACAAGTAATACAAAATATAATTCTAAGATTATTACTATAATTTAACCCTTCCTCACCTTAACACGTCGGTTAAAATGGCAGGTAAACTTTTATAGTGGCAACGTAAGAGCACAAAAAAAGTCGTCTTATAATAAAACATTTAATTTGGGAAAACATTCTTGAAACGATATCCACTGGCCATTTCTATCTGATCAACCAGTGTCCAAACTTCTGTGAGAAATCAGCACACTGCTGGAAGTTAGCTTCGCTTTGCATAATTAAGTAGTCAAAAAGCATGTTCATTACTTTAAGTTTCCAACAATATTCAAAGTTCAAACTCATAACCAGAGAGAGATAAGGAGGCAATGACTTTGAAAATTGTCACCAACCATATTCCATAAAATCATTTCATAACCATGTCCACATGTAAGAACACAGTTTTAACTAACTCAATAGTACTCCAAATAGCACATAAATAAAATGCTGATTATATAATCGTTTTAAAGCCACTGAGAATGCAGATTAAGAATTCAAAAGATGAGGAGTATGTAGCAGTACAGAGGGAAAAAAACCGACTAGCAAAGTAGACTTTCAAGTAATGGGGAATCATGTTTCCTTGGTAGTAGGAGCCTTCTTTGCAGCCTCGGCAGCGGCTTTCTCTACTTCTATCTCAGCAACAATAGCATCAATTTCAGCTTCTTCAAGTTGTCGCAGACCATCCCTTGTCATAACAGCAACTTCTATGTTCTTTCCGCCACTTTCCACAACCTAAATGAAAAATAATCACACTATAAATGTCAAGTTCTCTGTTCCATGGAGTTTGAAGTCTAAAAGCTTGTATGGACAACCTATCTTCCTGTCACAGACTATAATTTCCGGGTGAAAATTATAATTATATGTGAACTTTGACACCTCATAAGGAGATCTCCAATTGTGTTAAAAGTACATATCAGTTTACCAGACAAGGACCAGTACATTATTACTACTGTGAGAAAAACAAACATGTAATGCTTATGACATACAGCTTACTGTATAACAACCTAAAAGAAAAATTATCTATAACATCTCTCCCCCCTGATGACTTTAAACTTTTCTACATGTAAAGAAAGGCTGTTAAGCCATTACATTTGTCAGGTAATGACTCAATATATGTATGTGTGTATATATATATATATACCATCTATCATAGGGGAAATACGGCTAAAAAGTTCAGCAAGAATACGGACCAGGATGTCGATAAAGCAGTAGGCCGAAAGACTAGCTTACAGGACATGAGGAATAACAAAATTTAAAACAAACCACGGAAAAAAAAGCCAACATTAGTACATTAATTACCTCAAGCAAAGCACGAATGGCAAGCTTTATGGTTTCTTGCCCAGCTGTCTCCTTGTAGTTTTTCTCAAGAAACTCACGAATTGAGTTAGAGTTTCTCCCAGTTGCATTAGCTTTCCAGGCTGAAAATGTCCCAGAAGGATCTGTCTGATATAGTGCTGGCGCACCTGTGTATGGATCAAATCCAATAATCAAAGTTGAAAGGCCGAATGGTCTAACACCACCACTTTGTGTGTACTTCTGTTGAAGGCCAGCGATGTAGCGTGTTATGTACTCAACAGTTACTGGATCCTCAACCGTAAGTCGGTGGCTTTGACATTCAATTCTCGCCTTATTTATCAAGACACGGGCGTCAGCTTTGAGCCCAGCACACGCCAATGCAATGTGATCATCTAGGTTCACAATTTTCCTCACCGATCTGCACAAAAACAATAACCAATAAAAAAAATAGATAATCTTCCATTCATCAATACCCCATGAATCGATTCTAAGGCTATGTTTGGTAGGAAGGAAAAGGGAGAGGAATAAAAAAAATTGATAGAAAAGTGGAAGAAAATTGAAAAATTGGGTTGTTTGGTAAGAGGGAAAGAGGAAGGGAAAGGAAAAAGGGAGAGAAAAGTGGAACGGAAAAAATGGTGGAGCTCATGTAAATTTTTTCCGCTAAATGGAGAGAAGATAAGAAAGAAAATGTTTTGTTAGTGTAATAGTAAGTTAAATACAAAACTACCAATTTACTTAATTTTAATAATAGTAATATTAGAGACAAAATTGTTATTTTAAATTAAACTAACTTTCTTTCTTCCTTACATACTAAATAACTACCAGAGAAAAATTCCACCTTATTTTTTCCTTTCCTCTTATTTTCTTTCGTCTCTACCAAATATAGCCTAAACTCTCAACCATTGCCATGAAAAAGTCTTACTTGTTCAACAAGAGGCCTCCAAATTTAACAAAATTACATAATACGTTGTTAAAATTCCAATCAAGCATAATCCTCAGTTCATATCTACTCTAAAGGTTCATAGCGTATTGTCAAATCTCCCTCTCTCTCTACTGAGCCATTTCTTAGTATCAAAAAATCAAATACAATGAATTTCAATTTCCAGTACAAGCACACCCAAACTACAATTTTCCCACCTTTCTTATTCCGAACTAAACCCCTAATACTAGATCAACCCAAAAACCCTAAAAGGCAAATAATTTCAGCCAGAGTAATGGAAAACCATCCAAACACAAAACCCTAAATCAAAGTTCAAAACCTGTCTCCTCCCAAATCAATGAAAGAAACATTATTATTAGGTAAAACTGAGTTGATAGAGAGAGAGGACCTGGAGTCTTGGAGTTTTGCGGTTGACTTCTTTTCGACGCCGAGAACGATGGTATCGGTGCCACGAACGCCGACGGCGGCGTTACCCTTGCGCACGGCCTCGAGGGCGTACTCGACCTGGAAGAGATGGCCGTCTGGTGAAAAGACAGTTATAGCCCTGTCGTACCTCGCCATTGTTAGGGTTTCGTTTTCGTCTCTTCTACTTCGATCGGATCCAAGCTGCTCAGCTCTCTTCTCTTCTCTTCCTCTTTCTTTCGCTCTGAGTGCGATTTTCAGAGACTCTCTTTGCGTTTTTCTAATGGAACTTTAATTGAGCCCCAAGCCAACTCTGTTTTCCCATTTTTCTTTTTCCTGTGCCGCATAATAAACGACGTGTCGTTTTAAAGTCAAACGACACTGACTTTCCTTTGTTTCCAAAAAAAAAAGGCAAATGACCCTATCACCCCTCAACTTTTGTTCGTTTTTACCTACGATTTTTGAAATTTGTCCCGAGTGCCCCCAAAATTACAAAATTTGTATTAGTTTGCCCCAAATAAAGATAGCTTAAGAAATTTTAACGGCAAAAATGTAATTACATGTCGTCAGCTTCTTTTCAACTAATTTTAAATTGTGCTTTTGACTTATAGAAGAAAAATTTACAAATTTAAAACTACAATATTTCAATTGAAATTTCTCATACCTCACACTATCTACTAAAATAATAGGGAAAACATAAATACAATATTAAAATTTGACAAATAATTAAAAACCATGATTGATGATTGCAGTTATTTAGTCACACCCAAATAAGGGATCAAAAAAGCACAATCAGTAGGACTTTATAAACCATTAGTAGAGCTTTATAAACTAATAGAAAAGAAAAAAAAAAACACTCCATATTCTTTATGAGCACTAGTAGAATTTCAATCCTCCTCCAAAATTACATCGAAGAATAAATATTGACACTATTTAAGCAAAACTGTGTTAAGAAATAAATCAAAAAATTTGAAAACCTCAACAACATGGCCTAAAATTTGAGAATTGGCAGTTAAAAGAAACTAATATAGTGTAATTACATTTTTGCCATTACAATTTTTGATGCCTATCATTGGTTGGGGCAAACTAACACAATTTTTATAATTTTTAATCGTTTTTAAGAATTAATGTTTTTGCCTTATTATTTTCAAATGCTTCAATCATATCTGTCACTTTATTATTTATTTATTTTGGTCTCAAGTTCAACTATCGATTTTTTTTTCCTGTTTTTTCTCGCTAATAATAGGATTACATAAACTAAAATTAAGAAAAAGTAGGTTTAGTGTAAGAAATGTGGCATTTGCAATTAATGAATAGAATGGGATTTTAATTATTTTTCGAAGATTAAACATGTTGGGCTAATAATTTATGACATCATGATCACATGAAGCTTGTCTTCTGATGATAAATTTCATGCGGTTTTCATAATCTAAAAACAAGAATACTCTTCTGTATCTACGTCATATCATCCAACTTTCAAATTTAAATGACATTTCTTGCAAAGATGAAAGGATGTCGTTTTCAAACTTCATGACATTTCTTTTTAGCATATAAACGACATGTCATTTAATCTTAACAACAAATTACTAACTTCTTTTATCCTTTTACAAACATGAAACTGAATCTGCTTCTTCTACCATAAAGGTAAAATGCTACCAATTTAACCAAATTTTGCATATCAACTTACATGATTCTAAGGCCTCCAATTGGATGCCAAAATTGTAATTTTGGCCAAAATAGCACAGGAAATCAACTTCAATTAGGCGACATTTTATGTGGCAAAATTGAAGAAAGTTATAGTGTCGCACCAATAATAGCGTGGCATTATAACGTTAGTGTGCTCTTTTTTTTTTCGTTCTTTGTTAAATTTCCAAAAATGCCTCCTTAAAAGGTAATTCTAGAGAGAGTTAACGGATAAAAAGGAGATTTTGGTAAAAGATAGAGAAAATATTCTTTCTGATATAGAGAATATTTTTTTTTTGTGTAGTATTTAGAGTGTTATAGATGGAAAAAATAATATAAAGCAAAATTGTTTTATTTTAGAGTTTTGATCACTTCAAAATAAATCTTGGTTGGAGATGACTTATATTATTTGTGCAATCCAAAAAATACTTCTCCAATTAGTATCAAATTTTTGCATAATTAACTAGTATCAATTATAGTGTATAAAGCTAGCAAAGTATAGCTACTAAGGAAAATGCCTTATCAAACCAAATTTGTGTTATGCATAGGTTTAATAAACTGAATATGCTAGTTCAATGAGAACCTACAAAATTGTCACTCACATATTATCTGTCTTTGTTTTGAGAAATTTTAGTGATCCAAAAACTGATTTATTTCATTTGGTGCTGGCATGAACTCAAGAACCCGTTTTCTAAAACCATACACCACTTTAAACAAACACCGAAGAAACTAAGATTGTGTATTATTCTTTGGGGCATACATTGCCAGCCTTTTTTTTTTTTGTGTACAAAATTTGAGGAAAATTGGGCTATAAATGTACATTTAGTAACTGTAGGGAGCAAAATCATCTATATATTTTACGTGAGAAGGCCATCGTAGCCATTTTTGACTTGCTTTGCTAGCTCTTGCTCAACTTCAAAAGTTAGACTGTTGTTCTTTTTGTGAGTGAAAGAATGGTGGACACCATAAGCTTGTAGTCAATCGGCTTTGTTAGATAAGCATCCATGCCCACCTCCAAGCACTTGGTCTCATCACATGACATTGCATGAGCTGTTAAAGCCACAATGGGAATATGTAAACTAGTTCCTTCCTCTGATTTCCTTATTGTTTTTGTTGCTTCATAGCCATCCATCTTTGGCATCTGAGTCCACCAAGAACAGAAAAAAGTCAGAACAATGAGTCACACTTTCTTTAAAGGAGCCATTATTATCTTGTGATGTACATTTATCTCATTGTTGGACCAGGTTACATAATAAATGGCAGCTAGTTCTAAAAGATTTAGCCATGAATTTGTTTTGTTACCACTAATGACAGTAATTTTCATTGTTATCTATGGTCTTACCTGACAATCCATCAGAATCAAGTCGAATGGAGGGAGATTCAATTTTTCTTCTTGTGAACTTGTGCAGGCATCTCTGAAGCGAGTTTCCATAGTACCCTCTTCTGCATTAAGCGAGCAATTCAAAGCCTCGACTGCTTGCAGACCGTCACCTACGGCGGTCACCATCGCCCCCATTTTCTCCAGCATTATGGTTGCAACTCTCTGGAGGACTGGAGTGTCTTCAGCAATCAATATGCGTAGACCTTCAAGGGACTTCTGGTCATTCATGGATTTAGTTGAAAAACAGTTTCCTTGTTCTTTTGGATTACTGTTGGCCAACTGTTTTTCTGGAGATGAAGAGTTTTTCGATTCAGGTTTTGTGTCTTTGACTTCGTGTGACTTTGGGGCCATCTGTTCTTGATCCTTTTTCCTCGAGTTGTTTTCATCTGGGTATACATTGGTCAGTTCAACCAAGCAGTTTTTAACCGTTTGGTATTTGGAAGATTGGAGCTTAGTCATCCTTTCCCTTTGCTTTTCTTCCATTTGAAATGAACTTAAAGATTTAGAGTTACCCAAATCAGACATATCAGATTCATCAGAGCTGGCAGTCTCAAACTGAGTGGAATCAATCTCAAGGCATTCATGCAAATCAACTTCTTTTGCTGTAGTTCTCAAAGCACTTGAACTCCTCTGCAGCTCAAGAATTTTCTCCCTAATCACAGCGTCTAGAATCTGAACCATTTTTGCCTTGTACAGAGGTTTATTAACCATCAATACATGCCCCTTTCGGCGAAGCTCCATCTTTATGGCGTTGGACGTGTCATGATTCAACATCCATGCAAACTTTGCCTTCCCCGAGTACTTGTCAAGAAAGTTAAGCTGTTCCTTCCATATGTCAGTGCTCAAGTCAAGTATAGCTATGTCCATAACCATGAGGAAGTATGGATTCCTCATTTCGTATATGTCAAGTAAGTCAGCTCTCAGGTTCTCATTCAGCGAAAACTGTGTTTCAAATCCCTTACTGCGAACTGAGTTACCGCCTTGAAAGAGTTCCCTGAGAATTTGTGTCAGTTCATTCCACTCCGATGCTTCTATATTGAACACTCCATTTCTACGCAACCACTGGGACATGATCAATCTACTCATGCTTCCGTGTAGTGCAAGCAACACCTGCATTTATGTTTTGTTGTTATTTTTTACTTTCTTTTAATGATTGTATCGATGATTCAAACATTCTACATGGTTTAACAATTAACAACTAAATATTCATCATTCAAAACATATGGAAATAGCCTTGAGCTTGTTTCTGTGTGTGAATTTGATAATTGTGATTCTGTTTTCATATGATGATCTATGCCTAAAATACTTATTGAGCTAAGCCAGTAAACATAGCCTAGCCTAATCTAAAGGAAGCAATCTTACTTACCACCAATCCATGCTTTGCAAAATCTATTTGACAATGCTGTTCTGTGCTATCTGCAGGCGTATTGAGAATTAAGTAGAGCTGCATTAGAGTTCCTGGACTGCTTTTCTTCACAACCTTGATTTCTCCACCCATCTTATTGACCTGTCATAACTAGTGTAAATATAAACTGGGAAAAAAAGAGGGTTTTAAAGTTGGGGTTCAATTAAGCTTAACATTATGTGAAGTTTAAGAGAGAAGAAAAAAGGTAGTACTTCCAAATCTTGCAGATTTTGGCTTTCTAATGCATTATGATTCTATATAGTCAAGAGACTAAACTCACCAGAGTCCGTACGATGCAGAGTCCAAGGCCAGTGCCACCATGCCTGAATAGACGACAGGTTTAGTTGTACTCTGGGAATATGATTTTCTTTTATCTTTCACTTTTGGTTCACTCGAACTTTTGTGCTTGTGTGTATTCAGAGGGAGAGTTTTGAGTTTGATACAATAAGAGTGCTAATTGTGATATGAGAATGATTTAAAATACTTACGTCCTAGTTGTTGAAGGATCTGCTTGCTCAAAGCTTTCAAAGACAGATTCCCATTTACTTGGATCAATCCCTGAAAATTGTGGGGAGTAATTAATGAAACCTTTTTTTTTCCCCTTAATAAACAGAATGCTCTTAAAAATGAATTAGATGGTTCTTCATGCGCTTCAGATAGTTTCAAGGTTCATACCGCAGCCTGTATCATCGACTTCAAACCAAAGAATCTTTTTGTTGTCTTTCTTGGAAGTCTCTTTTGTATGGTTACCTTGATGTCTCAACTTCATCTTGTGCGCACACCGTGGTTTCTTCTGCTCGAGTGCGAACTTCCCTGTATTACTAATTGTGTTCAAGTTCTGACACCATCCTCTGAGTATGACATGGCCCGCTGCAATGATTTTCGAAGATGAGTTATGAGAGAAACAAAGTTCTGGAGCAAATTTGGAAAGTCTTAAATGAACATACTTGTTTTGATACTTAAATGAGCATATAACTCAAATTAATTGCCTTGATTTTGACTTTTTCAAGTTTTCGTTTTCTTAAAAGTACTTTTTTCGTTCTTTGATGAAACCATAAAGGCCGTCTTTAAAATTGTTTCCAAGTCATTATTGTTGTGCCAATACAGTAAAACTAAATCCAAAAACTCAACGGTATTTGAGTTGTACTTACATGTTGTGAACTTGATAGAATTGCTGATGAGATTTGCAAATATTTGAACAACTCTTGCAGAATCCCCTTGTACTAACTTTGGCATATCATCTGAGAAATATTTTGGTTAGCAAAAATTTTCATTAACAAAAAGTAACAGATATAACCAAGAATCCTAACATTGTTATAATTCCTCAATGAAAGTTAAGTCATACCAGAGAGGTCTAAGACAGTCTCTACGTTGTGGTTTATGCACTGAACAGAAAACATATCAACAAGCCCTTCCAGTTCTCGTCCCAAGTCGAACTCAGCTTCTTCCAACACAAGTTTCCCAGATTCAACCTAAACAACATATTTCAGGTAAAGCTCTGGGACATAAAAGAAAGCTGCTAAGAAAGGCATATAATCCTTTGCAAAAAGACAGGCAAGTAACATCGACGATGTCATGTAACATCGCAAACAAATAGATAATAGACACAAGGCATGTGTCATCTGATCCATATACAGTTGAACATAGGTTGTCTTACACTACTTAGATCAATATTTGGTTCAAAAGAAAAAGAAATTAAATCAATATCTTCTTTATAGAAACCCCGAGTAACAAAACGTATCGCTTTGTCTTTATATTTTACCTTGCTGAGATCCAATATGTTGTTGAGAAGCCGAAGCAAAGCCGTTGAACATTTTCTGATCTGAGTGACTGTAGCATATTGTTCATTTGTGAGGCAGTCATCACATATGAGAATGTCCAGCAACCCAATAACTGCAGCCATTGGTGTCCTCAATTCATGACTGCAAATGCAATTAAATTGCCATTCATTTCTGATCTGGTTACTATCAATAAAAGAAAATGTACTTAAATTTTTCTGATGGGATAAGTCTACAAGTTGGCCTAAAGACGTAAAATGATTTCTTAAATCCTTTATATTCTTGGAATTTAGTGTTCTCATTTGAATCAGTACTGTCAATTCTCTTTTCCTATTAGTTAACAAGCTCCACCAAAGAAGATATAAATGCGATTGTTCTACCTGCAACCAATACTGGGTGATGTGTGAATCAAAGTAAAGACTTGGCCAAAAAAAATTCTCATTACAGTTCAAAATGCGAACCTCATATTTGCTAGGAATTGGCTCTTGTAGTTGCTAGACGCCTCTGCCCTTCTTCTTGCATCAAGATGACTAATGAGTTCGGCTCTAAGTTTCATTTCTTTTGATACTCCATTTGTCAGTATGAAAATACAAATGCATCCAATCACTAAGATGCACAATGATGCAGATATTAATATGACCAAGGTTTTGAAAGCTCTCTCATCTACCTTCCCCATTATGTATTTCCTTGGAATGATTATAACACCCACCTGCAAATAGTATGAACCATTTTAGTCTTTTAGCGGGTCCAGATTATCACAAGCCAAATAAGCAAGAAACAAAAGATAACAACACAACTCAAGTTACAAACAAGAGAAAAGAAGTCACAAATGTAAGAGGACATTCACTAAAGTTAAAAGATTTACCAGAGGAAGTCTCTTTAGTTTTAAAAAAAAAGAGTCAATGTAATATTGCTGATGACCAAGCTCAGCATTCTCAATATGAACCTCATGACTAGGAGGAAAATCATTGCCATAAGCTCTTTGCAACCACTCAGCCCCCATTCGAATAATTTCATCCTCAGAATCCGCAGCCATCATAAGTTTAGGCCCTTCTGTTGAATTCCTTAAGAGAGGAGCATTAGTGGAAGTAGCAAGCAAGTAACCTTCTTGAGAGGTCAAATAAATATGACCACTGTGGAACTCAACAAGCTCTTTCATGAGCTGGCCTACACTATACAATGCTGTAGTAACACCAACAACAGCCACTATACTCTTATTGGCAGCATCCATAACTGGCAATGCTGCTGAAAGCATAGGTGAATCTGAATACTTGCTCACCGCAACATGCCATGTAGCTACACCATCTGGTACTTGAGAAAGGCCAGCAATATTTATTAGATCATCAGGTGGGATTGGCCTAGCTTTTCCTATCTTATCACCGGTGATTGGATCAAGTGGTTCACGATACCATATCGCTGAAAAGTTACCATGAATGGCCTGATCATTCCATTCTTGATGTGATGACATCATGTTAACGTCATAAGCTCCACCAGCACTGATTGAATAGTTTGAAAGATCAGAATAAATGTAGAATGTATTGTTACTTCTATGATCTCTATGAAATGCTTGAACAAAACCATTCCTGTAATTGATAGTGATTGCATTGAGAGCTTTACGACTGGCAAATAAGGCCCATGTTACATCCCTCATCGATTCATACAGCTGCTAAGAATAGAAGTTTAGTCAATTAAGAGAAAGAAAATCTAGCTTAGTCTCAAATGTAAGAGAGAAATTTTAACTTCGTGAGAAAAGAAATATTGCTCAACAACCAACCTCAACTTGTTCCGCTTGAGTGGTAGGCTTGCTGTGCCGTCTGATTATGTACTGTGACAATTTAACCTGAGCTGTTGTTATTTCAGACGTTGAATTCAAAATGTTCCACATCCTTAAAATAGGACGTTGTAGAAGTTCATGACGGAGACCATACGCCAAGGAGTTGAGTGATTTTGCGGTGTAGATCTTTGTGAAATGCCATGTCAGAATGGTCAGCAGCCCAATCAAAATGGCTAGCATGACCTGCATAAGAATCAATAACCTTAATGTTTTAATCAACTCAAAGGTATACATAGACTGTTTTTCATTTTTCACTCCCTTCGAAGCTTTTTCAATAGGAGAAACAGTCTAAAATAGAAAAACCGTGAGTCCTTTTCTGGAATAAGATAAAGGAATGCAATATGTAGACAAAGCTAAGGAAAACAATGAAATTCCGCAGTTTTAGCAGAGCAGGTTATCTTGCCTCGTCATTTTATTGTTTCAAGTTTCAAGATTATGTAACTGAGACAATTGCTAACATGGGATTTTCATCAAGTACCCTAAACAGCAAAAAGACATATTACACATGATAGTCTGTCCTAGATGATTGTGGTAGCGCCTAATTCTCAAAGCTCTTATATTCAAAGTTAAGCCAATATGAAACTAGAAGACTCGATTTCAAACCAAAATGATAGTTAAGAAAGCAGAATTTTCACCAACCATTATGGCAAGGCGAGCTACAAAGACGCTATAGTATGATGAGAGACAATAGGTACTTGCATACTGGAACTCTTCTCGTTCAACATCTCTATGGAAAACTCTTCTTCCTCGAGGAGTTGAGTTCCTTCTCCAAGAGGTAGCAAAACCAGTAACTGTATGAAACACCTTTCTCAGAGGAGAACTCATTGGTGTGCTCCAAGTTTCTGAACATTCAAAATGGATTTCTTCAACTCTTTTCCGCTACAAAGTGCTTAAACTATAAAAGTGCATGCATTTGCATAAACTAGTATGTATGTGATTTGCGTTTGTGTGTGTGTGTGTCTGTGTGTGTGTGATGTGTGTGTGCGTGTGTGTTTGTGTGTGTGTGTGCGTGTGAGAGAGAGAGAGAGAGAGAGAGAGAATTGTTGAGTGGGACTCGAAGAGTGTTTTTAATATGCTGGTTCTTGTGTCATTTCCCACTTTTTGAAGGCAAGAGGTACATCTGCTTCCAACTTCTGTGAGTGGCATTTGGTGTTTTATTCGCACCCACAAAACTCATTGACACATCCATCTTTCTCCTTTTTCCACTTTCCATTTGCTAAATTGGACCGTTGAATTATTAAGGTGGTTTAGTAGAATATGTCTTAAGCCTTAGGGGCATAAATCCACAGGTTCACAACACCCAAAGAATCATTCTTACTCTCAAATAATACAACCAAATTGAGCATTACTCTTCTCTTAGTTTTTATAGGTTAGTTTTAACAGCTATTCTTAATCATTTTAACAATTTGGCCAACTCAATGTTGTGGGACCAAAAGTCAAAGACACAATATAACCAAATCAGAGTATCTCCATCAGAAGAAAAGACTTCTGTAAGAGGTTTTACAGTAAATGTACACGACTCACAGGTAACAATTCATCAATCATCTCATATTGTTTAAGGAAAAAAAAAAAAAAACAAGACAAATAACATCATAGTAAAATTATCTCAGACATCTTTCGGTGTGTTATGATGTTCCTTGGTGGTATCATGAGTTCAAGAGTCAAAAGCCTCAAACCGAAAGAAAAGCCAAACATAAAAATTCGAAAAAGGAACAAAGCCATACATAAAGGAGAAAAAAAAAGCCAATTATTTTTTATTGCGCGAGTGTAGTTAACCAAAACAAATTTAACGTACTAAAAATATGAAGACTCAGACTTTTTTAACAAGAACTTTTGCATAATGGTGACAATGAAAAAAGCTTATCCCCAAAGCTAGTGACATTTTTAAAATACAAAATTGTGGTAGAGATTATATACGTGAGTGATTATATTTACTTGTATTGAAATGAAAGCACGATTGGACTCAAGGTTGGGAAGCATGCAGGCAGCCTATAGTCAAATAATCTACTTATGAGGAATCCCACAAACAAACCATTCTCCCCTTCAAAAGATAGTTAGAAGAAACTAATCTTAAAAGCAAGATAAAAGAATAAGAAAGCAAATGGAATTGGATATGGAGAATTTAATGCCATTTGGGTAAGTGGGAGGTAGCTCATAACAATCCATTTTTGATAAAGACTAATGTAAAGTCGGCTACAAAATATAGAAAACCTTAAAGCATAAGCGTGCACCATGTGCATTGACTTGGCATATTTCATCCTCTAGAACACTGTATTTGTGATCCACATCACTAGTCCATATCTCTCTCCCACAAAGGCTTACGCAACAACCACTATACTAGTAGTGCCCAAGGTTTTAGTTTTACATTAAAAGTTACATAGGCTTTGGTGCCAATAACACAATATCAACTGTTTCATTACTATTGCCCAGCTAAGTGTAAGAGGAAGATAATATAACTAATATGAATGGTATGATATATATATATCTATAGTTTGGTAAAATAAACATTCTCACTTTCCTTTTGCTTCAACTTGGTGTATAAATATTGGGGGTGATTTATATTCAGATGTTGAAGTTGTGACTTTTTTTTTGTTTTTTTTTGTTCTATATGAATACTTGCTTTAAGAGCATAAGATAAGATTATTTAAGCTTATGCATGCATTTTCTTTTTAAGTTTTTGGAAAGGAACCAAGAAAAATTTTAGGTATGATTGATCATGGATGCCCACAACTAGATTTTCACTTGATCTTGATAAGAGACAAGGAGAATCTCCTCAGTCATTTGAATTGATCAGAAGAAATACACATGTCCAGCAAACTCGCTATCAGAATCAGACAAAAGAATCATCTGGGCTGGCTTTGGTGCGGGAATAGTCTCTTATCAGGATTGAAGAATTTGATCATTTTAAGTTTTACACCAAATAAGCATTTGATTCGCTACTTAACTTGCAAAAGTCTAAGCCAATGAGGAGACTAGTGGTGTCAATTTGTGTACCTCTGATGTTGGTGCTACAATAATTAGAGAGAAAGAAATGTAAATTTATTTGTATTGCTATAAAGCCATTAAATAAAAATGGTGCATCTTATGAGACAAAAGTGGTATACGCGTGGCAATCTTTAAGAGCTGTTTTGGGCCCACATTCACCATGGGCTTACTTCATTGGACAATGAGATACTGCCTCTGATGAATTGGGGCCCAGAGCCCAATTAGAAAAGTGTCAATCACGCGGTGAATGCAGCTTGCAAACAAAGTTGGGTACCAGTCAAAGCCAATGAGCACAAGATTATTAACTAAAGGGTAAAAGGATTTTCTGCAGAGACTGTGTCAGGACTCGCGCTCTCATATGGATATTTTTTTGATGTTGATACAAAATGCAAGCAGGAAAAAAGCACTGAAGATGATCTATTTTGACTGGTTCCAATGATGAAATGACAAAAGAAATGGCGTTTTAAAGACTACCAAACACATAATCTCCTACCTAAAAGAGGTGGTGATAAGGATTGAGAAAAGGTTAATGAGGAAAATGATGTTTACCTGCTATTAGCGAGGACAATTAGGTGTCACTGAGGAGTGATTTTTTTATTTTTTCTTAGAAGATATTTTCATCTTCATCTAGAAACCCATTTTCATGGGATTAGTACTACTATAGAAAGGAATGCCAATGAAGTTGTCAAGTTTTCAGAAGGTTACTAGGGAACTTGTCAAGCTGCCAAAAGAACTTGAGCTAAACGAAGTGATGAACCCATATAAACGAAGGCACCTATTGCCAATAACTGACTTGAGCAGTCTTTAAAGTAAACTGGTTAAAGGCACCTATTACTAGGGAACTTGTCTACTCTTCTATAACCTTAATATAGTAGCAGTTTATTTCCATGGAAAGTATAGAAGACTCTGATGAAGAACTATGAACCCTTTAAATAAATAACAAAAGAAGTTGAAGGGGAACACTACTTCTTGCCCGCCATTACCTGGTAGGCTTTTTATTTAACACCACAAATTCTAGCGATGAATTTAACAAAAATACCTGTTTCTGAAAAATGAACAAATTATATACATCAGTTGAACATTACTAATAACAAAAAAAAAATTAAAAAAAATAAATAAAAAAGCCCACCAGCGTACAATAAGAAGAAGATAGAGCATACTCTTTTTTTTTAATAAAATAATAGAAAGGTTCAATATTACAAGGAATATTGGAGGTTAATAAGATGAAGTAGGCTCAAATCCTTGCCGAATCATAGGGAAACTCCGTCATAAATTACTTGGACTTCTTTTTAGCCTTCTTCACCTCGGAAGCTGCTGTTTTAGCAGCTGTTTTTGCTAGAGTAGTAGGTTTAAGAACACTTTTTGGATTGAGCGCCTTCCGGATTTTAAATGCTGCCCATGCAGTCCCTATGGCATGTCCAGCAGCATCAAGTCCTTCATTTGTCGCCTTAGCAGCTTCTTCCCCATATCTGCAAGGTAAATTTGTCCCAATTCACATTCTTATAGAAGAAGCAGCTGTTCTAATGTTTTATCTAAATGTTTCACCATACCATGGCCATGTTTTGGACCGTAACGAAATGGAAATCAGGAAATGTTTCCTTTTCCTATTCATTTATCCATTTGGACACAAGTTTTGGGAAATCCTTAAATTGGGAAGGGATGACTCAATTTTTGATTCATTCTCAATCCCTAAATCCTTTTCCTTTACACTTTTTTTTTTGGGGGGGCAACGGAGTAGTAAGCATGCACTATGAGCTTATGTAATCATTTTGCTTACTCCCTGTGTTCGTTCATTGCCATATTACTCTGGTTTAAGGATTGGATGAATTGTACCTGTGAGAGACCAGTTCAGTCGTCACAGTTGATGACGTTGACATGACATTTTTCCCAGATACTTCCACAGCATCACAGACCTTGCCTGTTTGAACAAAATGAAAATTTGAATATAAATAATAAGAACTGTACAATGGGCATAAGGTTTGAATATACCTCTTACAACAGTTAGGAAAAAAAATAGTGACAAATCTTTATAAAAAACATCTAAAGATACATATTTGGTCCCTAGTCTACCATACTAAACTCATATTTTACCATCCAACTAGTCAACAGTAACAAGAATTACCAAAGACTACTTCTGATATCAGAACCCTTAAATCTCACAGACAAAATCATCATAGTGGAAATCGTAACTTAATCTGCACTCGATATAAAATGCATTTGAGCAACCCTAAATGAACAAAAATACCAATGAAGTCATCTCAAGTAAATTGGATGAACGAAGTGGGGTTAAAAAATTTAAAATCATGGGCACAAACGTAGAGAAGATAACAGAGAGGGTGGGCAATGGGATGATCAAACACAAGATGCACAGCCACATTCCATACTAATGTCAATGAAAATTAGGTAAGGAACTGAAAAGTAAGGTGAAAACAGTAAGTTCAGTTATATACTTCATTACATGAGCACAAAATCAAGTGCATGAAATGATCAACGTACTAAATCCATCCAGCGATGCAAGTACAATCTCCCCAGGAAGAAGGCCAAAAAATTTCTTGCCAACTTTTGAATTTGCCACTGAACTCGTAAAGAATCCAGATACTTTCACAACCCCTGAAAGGACTCCATTTGCTACTTTCTCTGTCATTTTGGTCACCCTCTTAACCCTGCGCAAAAGTCAAGCCGAGGAATTGTATTGCATTTCTTGCGAAATCAGGCAAACACAACTTGAAATTATAAGCAGAGAGAGAAAAAGAAAGCATACTGTCGTAAAAAGATCATTTTGAATAGATAGACTTGATGCAACAATAAGTTAGTCTGGAAATCAAAATACAATAAACATGTCGTTTCTCTTATCAAAAAATTAAAAAGAAAAAAAGAAATAAACATGTCGTTTCAATTCTTGAAACATAGCAAGGTAAATGGCGTCCAAATTGTTGTGACTGGTGAAAGAAAATTATTTCGAATTCACCAATTTTGTTTTTATAAAAACAAAATTGTCCGAAAATTTTACCATTTTCAGCACTAGCCCAATGAAAAAGCAAAAGAAAATCTTTTTTTTTTTTAAAAAAAATTTCTACGAACATTTTAAAGGCAATATTCCTGATATAGCAACGGTCAGAACAAGACAAATATATATATGAAAGACAAACTTTCAGAATCTTATAGAAACAATCAAACCAAAAACAAAAATGCAAAATAACAACAGAACATAACAGAGCTCAAACTCAATAAAACAAAGAGGAAAACTTTGAAAACCCAAATGACAAAAGAAAATCAAATATCATAAAGAGCTTCATTTGATACCTCTTTATCCTCCTCAAGGTTTGGGGACTAATCTCCTTCTCCTCGCCAGGACTCATCCTCTTCTTCATAACCTCATTCCCCCATTTCAGCCTCTCCACCGTCACATCCCCACACCACAAAATCCCCCTAATCACCTTCCCCGACCCGGCCGCAATGAGCTTCGCCGCCGTGCTGCTGTAATCCTCTACATTGGGGGCCAGCGTGGTCCAGTACGCCGCGCTCCGCTCCTCCATCAACTCCTTCTTCTTCTCCTTATTCAAATCCGCCGGCGATGTCTCCAGCGCCACCGAACCGTCCAAAACCTCCGACCCCTTTTTCGCCTTCTCCGAGATCTTCTGCACCGAAAAGCTACTGTGACTCTGCAAAATCCCGTCCAATTCCCTCACCAGCCGCTCTTGCCCCTTCGACGCGATCGTCAACCCGTAATTCAACAAGTTCTCAGGCTCATCGGCGGCGCCGTTCTTCCCCTTCTGGCCAGCACCCTCGTCGCCCGAATCGGAGTCGGAATCCGCGCCGTGCTCCCTCGGGGTCCGGAGCGAGAAGAAGTAATGCGAGTTGTCGAGCTTCACCGCCGCCCCGTCCTTGGCCAACGGCCACTGGATCTCATCCCCGACGCGGGCGAGAACGGCGATGATGTTCTCCCCCTGACGGAGCCGGACCACGGTGAAATCGCCGGAGGAGAGCTCGACGCTGTAATGCTGATCGATGAGGTGAAGGATGGCGCCGGGGATTCGGACGATGACCTCCTCCAGGGCTTCCGGCGGAGCCGAAGGGGCAGAGGGCTCCGGGAACAGATTTTCGACGAGGTCCCTCATGTCGATCGTAGGGTAGAGATTGGAAGATGAGGAGGAGGAAGAGTTAGGGTTAGGGTTTCGGAGGGAGGGGTCATCGGGATTGGAGTGAATGACCTCTGGGTACATGGGGTTTCTGTAACTAGGGTTTCGGGAAGCCATTATTGAAATTTTGAATTTTCTTGGCTTAATCTAAAGAGAGAAGAAATATATAGTGAAATCTGGGGATTTATTAGGGTTTCGGTTAATTGGGGGAGAAGGTAATTAAGTTAAGGTGGTTGCAGGTGGGTTCGTTCTCGGACATTGAAAAGTACTCCGCGTAAGCTTAAGCGGAATCCGATGAGTTTGCTCGTGACAGTTTTTAACTGTCTCGGTACCTTCCCGCGCTAATACCGGTGAAAAACATTTTTTTTTTTAATTCCATTTTAATTTGAATCTTAAAATAAATAATTATTGAGATTATATGGACATTTATAATCATAATTGTTTAATAATAATTGTTTCTTGTTTTTGTGATGTTGCTGTCCAATAATAATATTGAAATTAACCTTTGATCTCAGATTTTAATTGAACATGCAAAATCTTATTTTTCTAAGTAGTTCCAGTTGAGCTAAATGAAACTTTCTGATCCAACACTTTTTACAATTTTGGTACCTTGCAAAAGCGTTTCTAATTATAATACCTGATTTGTTTTATTGTCTCAATTGTATGATCATTACGTGGAACCAAACCTCGAGTAACTACTAAACCAGCAATGTTGACTTGAGTTTACATATATGGGACTCAAAAGACTTGTCTACTCAAAATCCAAAATAGCAACATTAATAGTAAGATTTAATTAAAAGGTTTGGGTTTTCTTTTTCTTTATTTTTATTTTTTATGTGAGAGGATATGGGTCCAAACTATGTAGTTCATTGTACCGTCTTCCAAGCTTGGATTTGAGTTCTTATTTGGTAAATTTATTATTAGTAACTTTCAGATCTTTATGTATAATTCGAAAATACTAATGTAAGTGCTTCAAAATTGCAACATACAACCCAGTTAACCTCAAGTTTAGTTACGTGACAATTTCGTTCGATTGTTGCACATTTGTAGATGAATTATTAATTAGTGGTGATGCATAACAATATACTATTACTATGTACAAATATGCAAACAGATTTGCCACTAATTTATTGGTTGATGAGTCAAAGTCTTATAAATAGGCCAGCGTATATGTGATGGCCAATTCATTATTTATTCTGTAAAAAAGAGCCTTATATAGAAGATGATACAACAGTGGTTGGGGGCTAAAATTTCAACAAGAAAGTGCGTATTTCCATGGGACCAAGCTCAACGACGAGGGTTGAATTGCTGAGAGGACCACCTCGGGCTGGTGTCGTTTGTTGTCCTTTGCTGTCGTCTCCCTCCACTCTCCATGTCAAACTCTTGATCTTTGACTTCTCTTGGTTAGCTGACAAGCTCACTTCTTTCACCTCCTTAATCTGAAATCATTAATAATCCTCAATATCATAACCCCTTCCTATTTAATCATCACTAACATGAAAAACTAAATCACATTTCAGTAAAAAGAAGATTTCCCATGTAAGTAAATCGATTGAAACGTACGTTTTTCCCAGCAAAAATCTTCTTTAATTCAACTTCGGTGAGTTTTGAGTAATCAGAATCTTCATCCGCCTAAACATTCAGAGCATGAAATGTTAAACTTTTGATTTGATATGTCATCGATTAATACACGACATTGCATTTTGTTATACCTCATATAGATGAGCCAGACGAAGTAGCACAGATCCATCATCCAACTCCTGCAAAAAAACTAGGAATATTAGGGAGACAATGAGAGAGTACCTGTTATACAAAGCCCTCAAGTATATTAATAAGGTTACCTGAAGAGTAATCAAAGCAACATTAAGAGGCAAGCTGTAATTTGAATCAAAGCTAGACCCTTTCGTCAAATAAGACGCTTTCCAATCCTCAACTTTCTGATGATCACCAGTCCATTGTAATCAATTATAAAAGAGTGGTCATTTTTTTAAGTTGCATCACTGATGTTGAATCTATAAATCAAGTGATCATATAGATGTATGTACATACCTCATGGGTGAATGCTAATAGAAGTGGCGAATAAACTTCTTGGCCGGTCGTTCGACGCCAACATGCTCCATCACCTGGCTGATTGATGCTCACATAATAATTTCCTCGCACCTTGAATGAAGAAAATAAGTGATCAAAACCAGACATAATGTATAGAGGCACTAACTTATGGAGGAAGCAAATTTAATTGGACGACCACATAGAACGAAAAAGCACCTTCAATATCTATTAAATGAGTAAATATGAGAGGTTATCATAAAGTCAACTGAAACATAAACAAAAAGTACCTCAAGAAAATGGAAAAGGCTCGTAAACTTTTACCAGTCTCACCTCTAACAAGGACTCTGCTTCTATCATACTTCATTTGGCTCAAGTACTACTCATATTTTCCTTCTTTAAAACTTGGTTATTTTCATTTTTGGCTTCCAAACTATAGGGTCTGTACCAATTGAGGAACGGAAATTTGTAATGTGTCAAGCTGCTACCTCATACTATCGTGGCAAAATATATTTTACACTAACAGTAAGTTCCACACTACTCCATCCTTTTCTCAGAGGAAAGATTATATGCTACATTAGTTGAATTTCCTTGACTGGACAACCAATGATTCTATGAACACCATCTGAGCTATGATCAACTAGAACCTTAGGTTGTCACCTTTTGTAATTATTTATACCAAGAATCAAAGAGAAAGAAAATTAGAGTTCAAAGCATAAACTATTTGATCTGTTTATGTAATATGGTACCGTTAGTCCTTCACATGTATCTTCAACGCAGACAGTCTCATCAAGGGGTTCACCCACTCCTCTAGAGTCATCAAAGAGCATACGCCTTTCATTGCAAAAAAGACAAGAGTTTTCTTTTTAAAAAAAAAAAAAAGAAAAACAAAAAGCTCTGTAGAGAATATTTGAGCCGAATAAAATAATGCTGAGAATAAGAACATGTGAAAAGAAAAACCTGTGTAGCATCAGCTCTAGTTGTCCATCTTTAATGCTGGCTCCGCCAGTGGCACGATCAACAAGTACAGATAATTCAGATTTCTTATCCGCAGTGAAAATTCCAAGATTAAGCTGAAGAAAGAGAAAAGCAAAAGATCACTAAGTTAGTAGTGGTTCATGTTATTCCAAGAATATAGGAACACTTGATAGTATCATGTGGAACAATGGTTGAGAAAATTACAGGGTAATAGTTTCCTGCTACAGGCTGAGTGACTTGAAGAGGCCAGTCTTCTCTATAATCTCGAACCTGCAAAACCATAATAAATGACCATACATTTCAATATAGTAGAACCACAACTTTTATGTGCAATGAGAAACCCCTTGTGCAAGAAAGACTTACCCGTTTTAGAAAATCCCTTCCATTAGAATCAGTGTAAAACACTTTGTCTGTGGCCATATTTGCTGTCAGTCGTGTAATGACCTCTTTCCCAACACTATCATCTGTGGGGATTGGACCAATCTTTAAAATGAAGATGTGTCAGAAGTGTAGACATATTAAGCTAATATGGTATATTCGATCTTGTTCACTTGATCTAACAAAGTGTGGTATGTTTTGTACTCACTGTGTATTCAACTTCAGCATGCTCTTTGTCCTTGTAAAGCCTAGTAACCTAACGCTCAATCATAGACCAAAGATTAAGAGAAAATAATAGACTGGAATATGATATAAAATGAAAGTTGATTGTTATAAGATAAAAGGAAGCATCTCCAAAATGTAATAATACTTTGTGAATGGTCCGATAGTTCAAAGAACAGTAAACTGTAACCTGAATTTGTTTCATTTCAATTTGAAGGAAACTAATACTTGTTCTCACACGGAGATATGGCTTAAAATATTGAACACAAAATATGTGAATTACCTGATAGATCCATGAATTAAACTCCTGGTGAATCTCATCAACTAACGATCCACGAATGACCTTTAGTGGAACCTGTAAAATGCATGAAGCAAAATATGAAGTCAAAAAGTGAAGAATTATATGTTGTATTAGCTTGAGACCATTAGACACTTATGGTTAATTGTTGTCCCGAAAGCTTATGATCATGAAATGGTCTGATAATTTTTTTGCATGAAACAAAGAAAAACACTATCTATTGAACTGCAAGAAAGTGCTTACTGATCTTGAAACAACAGTTGGAGGTGCTCCGTCAGGCCGGAAAATATATGCCCCTGAGGCCTGAAAGACAGATCATTTTAAGTACTTAAGCCATTGCTTGGACTCAATTCGGTGTTAATATAACTCAACAATTCTAGCACATGAAGTGCTTACCTGAGGATCAGAATCACCGCCGCTTGAACCATACCAGAGATAGGTCTGCTGTATCGGTACATCAACCTTGTAATATATGACAATCAAGGAAACATTATTTTAGCATCCAAATTCTCTTGTAAAGCAAGAAGAAAGAAAAAAGAAAAGTAAAACAGACGAATTTTATATTTGTACTTGATTAGAAAATAACTATAAATACTTTTTCCAATTCCCTTATGATTTCTATGAAAAATTGCTAAGTACTGAGTTGGTTTCTTTGCTGAGAAAACAAAAAGTATTGTGCAGGAATGTGTGCCATGCTATGCTAGTGATAACTAAATACCTGATATGTATCCAAGACAAAAAGAAAAGTTCCTTTCAGAATTCACTTTCAGAATAAAGTAAAAATGACAAATGGCTTGAAATATACATTAGCTACACACGTTTTAGTCAGCATAATTGTGGTTGGTTTGCCTAATTTAAAACATGTAACTACTGGTATAGATATCTTGATGACCACTCTTTGTAAATAATTTACCCCAGTTTTTGAATTGTATATCCGTTTTAGTTGTCCCGTAGTAGACGAAAAGGTCAGCTTCAAATTTCCAGGTCCAACTTCAATTGTATCACTTTGTGGACTCTTTGTTTTCGACAGTACATGCCTGCGGTTCACTGCAACAGTTCGGAAAACAAACTAAAGCAGTTTAACGAGTAACTTCCTCTTTATGCATAATATATGTTGTTTTATCTTAAGAGGTTAGCTTCATAAGAATCAACTATCTGTCTAACGAGATCAAACTGTCAGATTACAACACAACTACCTTTACTAGATCCTTTTGAAACGAAGTAAGTATTCCAACCGAGTGGCGGTACTGACACTTGAAAATGAAGCCAATACTTTGGAGCTTTTTTTGGTGACTGTCCCAAGTAGGCTTGTGTATAGAATTTTCTCAAGTTCTTTGTAACATTGTCCAAACTTACATACTGTGCCTCAATTTTATTGCCTGAGGAATCTTGAACAACAAGATTGGCATCATTAACCTGGCAGAAATTGTGACTCTCAGAACTTATGGGAGAGAATATTCTATTCATCCAAATAATCTAAAATGAAATAATGAAAACTATGCAAACATATGCTCACTGGTATCTTAACAATGTCAGTACGAGGCCAACCAAGAGGATTATATGCCACTACAACCTGAAATAGCAGTTAAAGACAGAACATTTTAAAAACTGAACAACATGTCAATTATAGAAAGGTAAGGAGACTTGAAACAGATTACCAAACTCTTTCCTTCTGGAATATCTTCCTCTGTTGGTGGGCAGTAACTGATATTAAGTAATTGACACTGTTTAAATCAAAGTAAGGGAGAGAAGGGGAACCAAAAAAAAATTAGCAGTATCAGTACAGGAAAATATGAGGAACAGAAAAATCTAAAAGAGTGGCAGCAATTAATCGAAAATTGCTATGGATTATATTTGATATACCTGGGAAAATGTCAATTCTTTCGCTTCACATTGACCTCCTGATTTGTTCTTGGCAAGGCATGAAAGAGCAGAATTGACCACTATTTCTGCCTATTAAGATAAATGAATTAGATCAGATACCTATGAAGAATTTAGCACTGGGGAGAAAATTTACAGGCATAGTAGCTGTCCACCTCAGATGCACCGATAGCCAAGCGCTTTACATAGTCATTTGTTGTATGTTGTTTAGCTGTTCCAGTGATAGCATCATGGTGCTGTGCAATCCCTAGAGCATCCCCTAGGCCAAAAGTGTTAGGACCTGTGGATCGCTTCCCAACCAGGAATTCAAGTTGCCGTGCCGCCTATTGTGTATGGACAAACGAATCTTGTTAGATACTTTAAATATCTACATGAAGTACAAGAAAAAATGAAGACAGAAAGACGCCATCCTTTTCCAACATAAACATACAGTTAATGGTCAAAAATACTTCAAGTAATCAATATAAAACACAGGCTTTTCCTACATTCGAATTTTTTGTTAATTCTGCTGATGAACTAATAATGTGAATGCAAAACCACACACAATTAGATGGTCAGCAATAGCAGCATATTCTATCTCATTATAAATGAAACATTACTTCTACTGCTGAGTGATTCTAAATTTCTAATGTAATACCAAATAATATCCACTCAGCAACCGGACATATCGCTTCAGACCTGGGCGGCTAGTAAAGTATCCAGTCCAATAAGCATTTTGTCTATCTGCATACCTGTCGGCAATGAGCAAGACATGTATGTAATAAAAAGTCAATAGATTGTGCTTTGTTAGAAGGGGGAAAGAAAAGAACAAGGAATGCTCACGGAAAATAATCATCAGTTTTTAGTGGCCATGTCTCATTTGCTGCATATTTGGCATCAGTGTATTTAGATGGTGTAGAATACAAAGCATTAACCCGACCATCCTGAAAAATTTAGAGTTAAACTATGTTATAACTAAGTTATATGCATGGAACAAAAAACGGAAAAACAGGATACAGAAATAAAATCCTCATGTATCACTTTGTGAAGATCAAAACTGTGACAAATTACAGCTCATTAAGGATAAAGAAGTACCTAAATTGGTATACATATTGGTATAGAAACAACTTAAATTGGTATAGTTATTGGTGTGATTAATTGATTTTTCTAATTTACCTTGTTAACATAGTGAATCAACTTGTCCATTTGCTTAAACCAAGACTCAGCATACTGATACTGGAAATCATCACCCATTGTCCACATGATATGGTTTGTCCTTGTCACATTTGCCTGTACAGAATGATGGTTTGAGCAATGAATAATCATCGTACGTTTTCTTCAGCCTTGACATTTAGTGAAAGTACTAATCACATTGCTAAACAAAGATCAGGGAACTAAGAATTTACTTGGGTTATGGCAGCATTAATGAAATCTTGAACCCGCATTTCAACATTGTAGTCAAAAAGATTAGGATTATCCTGTCATTGTTAACATTATAACAAGATAATTGAGATCCTTGGCAATAATATTCGAACGTGATTTGCAGAAAATAATCCCTGTTGAATACAGAACCTGGACAGGTTCGAAGTCATCGTTCACTTCGAAATGAAAACCATTAGGAGGACTATAGTGAACTGGAAAGGCATTGGTAAAAATCTGCACGGGTCACAAACATTAAAATGGTGGACAAAACAAGAACTAATGCTGTACTGAGAGATGAGCATCTCAACAGCTGCAGTTCCAAACCTGAGAAGAAGAGCCAAAAGTTTTGGAACCACGCCATATAACTTCAAGTGATTTATCTCCCTTGCGCTTTGCTCGGTCCTGATAATCAATCCTAGCAAAATGTACAGAATCAAAGCCAAGCTGCAAGAATAAGTAAAAAGTCAAGTACTTTAGCCTTTCATCAGAACTACATAGCGGAAACCAATGAACTAAAACTTGACAAAAGTTGCTGCTTTTATCACATATTTTGGAAATTAGAAATCAAGTCAACAACCAATCATAATTAAGAAAAGAGAGTTAAGAATTTTAAAACTAGTATACCAAAAGCAAGTAAATGAGAAATGCTGCGTATCACCCATGTCAACTATAAATCATACAGATCATGACACAATGATAATTTCTGACAATTTGTTATATTTAGCAATTTTTTTTCCTAAATTAAGGGAAGAGCTTATTTTGAACCTCAGCACCAAGTAGGTACGCTTGTACGGCAGAGTGTCCAAAGGGGTCAATTTGCCATCCAGCTCGAGGAACCTTGTTGAACTGTTTTTTTATGTAATAATGGCCTAGAGTCGTTTGGTCAATCATGTCTACATAATGAGTCGTTGCTTCATCATGCATGCACCAACCCCCATTTCTGTGAACACACAAGCCACCAAATGAGTTCCATATCACACAAAATGCTTATTTGTAACCGGAGTATGATAAATTCACGATCCATGTGTCACACTGTCAAAGTTAAAAAAATAAAAATTGACATACTGGTAGTCCTAAAATATTAATTAATCAACTTCGAGAACTAGTTCGTAACAATGAGAATCTAACGCGTGATTCGTGTTTTTTATTTCAATCGTGCTATGTTAGCATACTTACATGAACTCCAACCGCTCAGCATCGACAAGTTTCTTCACTTCCTCTTGTATTTCCGGGCTCTGTTCTAACCACCATCGTTGGAAAAAGGCCTAAATTTCATATCAAAATTTTGGTGAAAAACTTAAAAAAAAAAAGACGAAACAACAATGTTAAAACATTCAAATAGAACATCGTAAGTATAAAAGTTCAGGTTATACTATTTCAGCAAAGACAAAGTTCCTATTTGGATCACGAAGCAACGATTCCACAACTGAGTCCAACGTATTCTCAATACAAGCTCCCTAACAACATACGAAACAATCAAAAATATTTAACAAGAAGTTAAAATATATTAAAAGAAAAAACAACTTAACGACAACTTGAATTCAGCGTACATAATAATATTACAACCTGAATACTGTTGTTCGATCCTACATAATACTGGTCAACGGTCTTCAACCAACCAACATCATCATGCGAATGAGGCACCAAATGAACATTCAACTTCCCTTCAACGACACCACTTTTAGTGTCGTATTTTATATAACGACCATAAACGACATCACAACCCAGAACAGCCAGAACCAGTAGTAGACACCGCAAAACAGAGCTCAAACGACCACGCTCGCCCATTTTACCAAAACCCAGAAAACTATATCCCCAGATTATGGTTTTGGGTCCTGAAGTTTTCGATTCTATCGACCCAATAGCAGTGAACAGAGCCACTCACTCTGTTTTCAACAAGCACGGACAAAATGACAAATAAAGCCGCCTCGGTTTGTCCTCTGGCACTAACTGGCCGGCCTAGCACCAAGGCCAAGCTCTTTAGAGTGGTGATTTTTATAAAGGGTAGGACGGTAATGGGTCCAATTGTACGGATCAAAGCTAGATACGCCATTTGAAAAGTCTGTAAAATGGCTCTCGAGTCGTGAAAAATATTAATGCCGGAATCTAGCAGCCAGTGGGCGGTTTTTTTCTTTTATTTATTTATTTTTTATGTGAAACGAGGTGTGATTGTGTAAGGTAGAGACTAGCTGAGTTCGGAATTTTATCGTTGGATGTATTTTTGGGTGGGTTTTTTGGTGATCAAACGGCTGCAAACGAGGGACTGTGTAAGTCCGGGTGCCCTGGATTCTCAAAAGGTCATTGATGTGGATGCCACGTGGCTTGCCTATGAGTTTAAAAAATTACCTGCCTGAGTTAGGAATAATCAGGTGCTTTTAGACCCAGTGTACTTAGAGCGGGGAATTGGGTCTTGGTGTTGTGATTGGTTGGCTGGTAAAGAAGGTCTGACGTTGACAGTTACACACACATGCGCGGTGTGCAACTTACGGTCAAAACAGAAAGTTGGAATGTTTTACTCTACTTTTTTTTTTTTAAGTTCGAAGATTAGTCATTTTGAAAATGTACGTGGGTAAATTTTTTTTCCCCCCCTTTCCTTCGTTTGATATAAATAAAAGTTTATACAATAATTAAAAGAGTTAACTGGGAAAAAAAAAAAAAAGGTCTCAACTATATTTTTTGTTAAAAAAATATGAATATCTATAATATATTCAAATTAATCAATTTTTTTTTACCAAATCCAAAATCTAAATTGAGGATTTATTATGTCCACCGACAAATACTGAAAATTTATTGAAAATCACAAATCAACCAAGTGGATGAATGAAGTAACAGGTGAGCGGGGGCAAGTGTCTCACTCAGCTTTTTCAATTTAGATTTTAACCCATATAGTATATTTATTTTTTAAAACAAACCCCAAATGCCCCACTCAAAATTTTTTTCATATGAATTTATTTGTGTTGCATGATTTAATTGCCACATTTAATATTTAGATTACTTGCCTTTTCTCAAAATCCTAGATTTTGTTGGTTATGACAGTCCTTATATACGAACATATAAATGCTCCATCCTATTCTAGTATGAATATTGTAAAGAGCAGATTACGCAATTGAATAGAAAATTAACGTGAGAATGATAGTTTAGTTTAAAAAGATATTTTTGATAAAATTGATAATAAAGTTATGACAGAACATTTTCAAAATTTGAAAACTTGTACGGGACCATCATCGTAATTTGCTTATCAATATTTAATATTACTTTATTAATGAATAGTTAAAATTCTTAAATTATTGGGCTCATTATACCCACTAGATTAAAATCACTATTCGTCATTGTAGATATTTATAAATATTTTAATGTGAATATATAATTTATAAAATCAAAATATAGGGTTAAAATTTTAGGTAGCTCTAATATGGAGATTTTTTTTTTTCCTTTTTTTAACCATTAACCCAAAATTTTAAAAGTTAAAAGTGACTTGGGGGGCAGGGGTAAGGGGAGATTTTTTTTTAAAAAATATATATATATATATATTATATATATATTATTAGGAGTGTTGTCTCTCCTGATGCTAGGAGAGGAGTACTGGAGACAACGATCCAGAGTTGATTGGCTAAAAATAGGGGATAAAAACTCTAAATTTTCATGAAAAAGCCTTTTCTAGGAGGCGGAAAAATGAAATTCTAGAGCTAAAGGACTCTAGTGGAGCATGGCACAAAGACCCAGATGAGGTCATAGGTATCACAGAAGACTACTTTTAACTTTATATTCACCTCCACTCAATCTAATGCCTTGGCTATCAATACAGTCCTTGACGCGGGACCAAGAAAGGTTAATACTGAGATGAGTGACTCCTTATTGAAACCTTATTCTGCAGAAAAAATTAAAGAGACAGCCTTTTAGCATGGGCTCCACCAAAGCCCCGGGCTCGGATGGACTGGATTCCATGCTCTCTTTTTTCAACGATATTAGTCTGTTGTGGGTGGAAGGGTGGTAACCATCTGCTCTAGAATTCTTTGAGGCACCAAATCAGTCAAGGCTCTTAATTCGACAAATTTAGTGCTTATCCCGAAGATTGATTGCCCCAGAAAGGTATCTGACTTTCGCCCCATTAGTCTCTGCAATGTGATTTATAAGGCCGTTAATAAATTTCTTGCTAACCGCTTAAAATATATTCTACCATCCTTGATTGATGATGCCCAAAGTGCTTTTATTCCAAGAAGGCTAAAAACTGATAATATAATAGCTGCTTTTGAAATTCTTCACTCTTTTAAGGAAAAAAAAACAGGCGGTCGTAAAAGTTGGTTAGCTTTGAAATTAGACATGAGCAAAACTTATAACCGTGTAGAGTAGTCTTTCGTCCTATCTATGCTCGATAAATTGGGCTTTCCAGCCCAATCGATTTCAATTGTAAATGACTCTATAACTTCTGCTTCCTTTTCAGTTATTATTAATAGGATACTTTTAACTCACGACCATTCGGGATCGATTTTTTCTGGTAGTTCTTGGTTTTGTTCCTCTCTTAATTATCTGAAGTTGAATGTGGACGTCGCTGCTTTAGGTGTAGGCTATGACTATATAAAAGTATGCGTCGTTATTCAAGATAGCACAAGCTCTGTTCGTGTTTCTCTTTTGAAGAAAATTGTAGGTATTTTTTCTTTTTTTCTCGCTGAATGTATCGCTATTAAAGAAGAAATTATGCTCGTAATAGAGCATAATCTCCCTATCTCCTCTATTTCTTTTATCGTAAGTGACTCAAAAAATGTCATTCTAACTATCTAAAATGGTTCCTTGCACTCGTTAGAGGGCCATATTCTTAAGTATATTTATAGTTCCTTTTCTTTTCTTAGTGATGTTACGTGCTGCCACATTTCTAGACTTGGGAACATAGTAGCCCATAACCTAGTTCATTTCCGTTTTCATTCTTATAGTGAGCAAGTGTAGGTTGATAAAATCCCAACTTGTGTCAACTGTTATGAATGATTTATTGGTTTAATTTTTCCTCATTTCCCTTTCGAAAAAAAAAAAAGAAAGAGTGTTGTACCTCTGTTACATTCTTTAGTTTGTAAAGTAAGTGGAGTGGAGTAAAGGAATAAGACAAAGATTCTGTTGGTTGTATTAGCTATACCACATCCAAACAGTAGTAACAATTCGCAAACCCACTAAAAAGAAGAATAAACAATACAACTCCAGTTTAGCCTTTTCGGTGCATTCAAAGTTTTTATTATCCCTTTGCTTTTGGCTTTAAGGAATATGCTATGTTCCCTATCAATGTTAACAATATGTCACGTCCATTTGAAATTGTCAAACTTGTACAGTTTGTCTTGGTCTGGTCATGGGGAAAATAGTTTATGGGATAACTTTGCATAGATGGTATGTTTTGAACTTTTTGCTTAGACATTGTTCCTGACATTGTACCAACCTCATGTAACATGTGCCTCGCTCTATGCTTTGCTTTGAGACCCCTTTTTTTATATTAAGTTGTAGAGTCCCATGCATGCCCATCTGTGGTTGATTTCCCTTTTATTCTAAAGAGTCTTATCATATATGTATGCCGCTCATTTTTTTTTTTGCAGTCATTTATTTTGCTGAAAACCAAAAAGAAATTACAGGGTGAAATTAAAGTGGTATACTCAGATAAATTACAAGATTTTGTAATCCTCACATAGTATATGGATTCCTATTCCTAACAAAGTGGAATGTCCATATACTCCGACGACCGTAGAACTTGAACTCATGATTTGTACATCGAGGCAGATGCACTTATCACCTCGCCTTATGATCGGTGGTTGTTGTTTGCCAAATTTTAACTGGCCATTGCTAGAGCCTGTTCAGACTCTTACATAAGAAGTGTTTTTTTTTTTTTTTTTCCAAAATGAAGAAGAAGCTCTAGTATTAACTAAAAGAAAACAGCTGCCGGTTCAAGCAAGCCAAACCACCAAAATACAAAGAAACAAAAAAATAAAAACAAAAAACAAAACAAAACAAAGACCAAATATACGATGTAGATTTTATAGTCAAGGAGTAGCTGAAATTTTTATGGTTATTTTAAATGGAAAGCAGTTGGAATTTATGATTTGGATGTTAATAGAACACACACCCTTTAATTTTGTATCTACATGGGACCGATGGGTTGTTGTGATGCGATCGATTAGTCCAACACAAACAAGAATCATCTAATTAAATTCAAAGACCAATAAGCTTCATTCATATACGATTCTTTCTTTCGTTTTTCCTTTTTATTTTTTTTGGCTGGTGGAAGATATATCTCTCAACTTTATGGATCCAAAAATATCCACCACGGACAGAGAGAAGAGTTGATGCATGAGTTGTGGTGGTGAAAGTGATGCGTTTTAATTAATACATTGCGTTCATAGTTTTCTTGTTGGACGTTTCATTTTGGTTTTTTTTTTTTTTTTTTTGGGGGGGGGGGGGAATAAACACGTACTTCTCCTCAAAATATAACCATACAGTTTTAATGAAAAGAAAAAAAAAAGTTACTGCAGTGTGGTGCATGACACTTTAACTTTAAGAACACTACAAAATTATAAGACACTTTATGTATTACGTGACATAATTGTCATTTACTGTATGAAGTATTGTAATGTACCATATGATACTTCGTTATGTCACGACCGGAAATTCAAAATTTTGATTTTAATAATTTTAAATTAAAATAGTAATAAACAATGATTTTCAAATTTTCAATAAAATCAAGTACTTAAAACTTTTAAATTTTAGTCCTCAAAAGTAAGTAAATTATAAAATTAGAAATTCTCTTAATAATTTTAATTTCTCGAGAAAATATATACTTAAAATTTAGAGTAATTCCATTTAATTCATTTAGAAACTTTTTATTTAAAATCATGAAGTTCTGTAGAATAAGTCCAATTAAAATCTTAGGTCCAATGTCCAAACCATTTACATAAAATCATTTGTAGTTCAAAATACTCGCTTCAGTAACAAAACAATCTTTATACATTCACTTAGTAAATAAATTAACTTGGCTAAATACATGAACGAGGAAAGGAATCAAATAGGATATAGAAACCCACCAGGTAATAGGAACATGACTGCAAGCATAAGCCAAACAACTTATCTAACCATTGAGACCACTACCTCAAATACACAAATACCTGAAAGTGAGAGAAAGTATGGGATGAATACGTGAATGCTCGGTAGAGATTCAATTACAGATTTTTAACCAGAATAAAATACTTACTTTTAAGATCTTGCATGGAACCTCGAATAGAGAAACAAACATCTTCACTGAATTCCTAGCACCAAAATTAGATAGGTTAGACATATAACTTGACCAATTTGGGCTCGAATCAAAACCCAACCCTATGACACGCAAAACAAGGTGAATCCAAGTAGTCGGATTTCATTTTATGTGCCAATATCCAAACATAGTCGATATATATACTTATATCAAATTTTATGTTTCATGAGTATATCACAAATATGAAGTTTATTTTACAATCTAACGATCGGATTGAAAAGTCAATATACAAAATAAATAAAAAACTCAAAAATTGTTCATCAATGGCAGATTTCAATCCGGATAAATTCGAGTTTAGATATATATACCGCGTGATTGCTCATGTTGAGACGAAGCTACAGAGACTAGTTTCACAGCCCGAAGTGACCGGAATCCTCGCCAGGTGCCAAAATCCTCCTCGACACTCTTTCTTCTCCGACAATGTTGTGAAGCTCCGGTGGCTACGATAGCTTAGTGGTGCATGTTTCTGGGGACGCCGGTTCCGATTCAGTGGGTCGCAGAGGTCGACAATGGCCAGAGACACCTCGAGCTACTTCAGTCGTGGGACGCAAACTTGTAGTCCTTGGTTTGAGAGAAAGAAATAGACGAGGGAAAGGAGAGAGAGCTGGGGGGAAATAAGGGTGCCCATGTGGCAAACAATAAATGGGAATCAGAAATTGCAAATAAATCCCTAGTTCAAAATCTCTACATTTAAGTCCTTCTAAATTACAAAATAACCCATATCTTCAACTTTTTCTTACATTTATGTCCAAATTCGAATTTTCTTATTATTTTATTTATTTTTATTTTTATTTATTGATCAAAAGATGAAATTGCCCTTAAAAACTCTGGGTTTTTATAACCGATGTCTATTTCTCTAATGGGAAAATAAAAAAAAATTAATGGTTTATTTTCAAGTTTAGGGGAAATGAAGGGCTTATTTACAAAGAAAACCCTTTCATTTTCTCTCGATGAACCTATAACTCGTTCTAGCTTCTTTAGTGGTGTTGCTAATAAATAGGCAAAGACGAAGAGAACTATCAAGAGCACAGGATGGAGGGATGAGAGATGGCATGTATGCATGCATGCACGTACACGTGTGCACCTAAAATATAGAATATGTATATATGTACATATGTATGGGTAGTGTATTATGCATTTTAATACTACATCTTTAAAAAGAATAATACTAAATATCTCAACTAGTTTATCAATTTTTTAATATCAACATATAGTAAGTAAGTTGTCCTAATTCAAACAGTAAATAGTATTAATTTTATTTGTGATAAATTTCAATAATTTTTTAATATCAACATGTGGCAAATAAGTTGTCCCAATTCAAACAGTAAATAATATTAATTTTATTTGTGATAAATTTCAATACTCCAATCAAATGCTAATAACTCATTTATTACATGTGTTAGTATAAAAAATTTTATATAATTTTTTTTTTGTAAACTAATTGAGACATATAGCATTATCCCTTTAAAAATAAGTAATCTTATAAGGTATCATATGGTGCTAGGCACCGTATGTATCAATTTACTATTAATTAATTATAATTATGTTTTAGATGAGATTTATATAAGACCTATTTTATTAATTAGAATCATTTACTAACACACTCACACGTCATTATAAGGTTTTTTTTTTTTTAAATTAGATCAAGAACGGACCAGCTTGGCTCGTTTTGGGCCTGACCCACCTAGGAGCCCAGCAGGCCTACGGGCCAAGTTGGACTCCATTTTTAAAATTTCGGACTTTCGGACGGGCTAACCCGACCCACTTTCTTAGACAATTCTTCCTCCCAAGCCCGCTTTGGAGACTATTTTTAAAATTTTGGACTGGCATGCCCATTTTGACACAGCACCACTGGTGCTCAGCATTGCTCAAAATAACTTGACCATAATCTAAAAGTGAAACAATCAAGGGGGCTAAACCAAAAATTAAAATTTGAAAGCTCATCTAAGAGAATTGAGGGAAAATTATTCAGTTTCTTGTTCAGTACTTTAGCAATAAAATCACCATGAACAAAAAAACACAGAAGGAAAATGTATATATAATGTCGAAAAGAAGCAGAGATACATTTAATTTATGTACCATACTCCTCAGAACAGTACTCTGCTAATCTGAAGCCCTCTAATAGAAATGATAGTTAACAAAAGTCACCAAAAATAGGAACAATTTCAATGGTGCAACAGTGAAGAGCCTCTTGACCTGCATGCGTAAGGGAGTTCCAATGTCAAACCTGGCAAGGAAAGACCAACTTCAAACAATCATTTGTCCTCCTCTTTTGGTTCTTTGTCTTCATTTTTCTTCTGGTCACCCTAAAAAGAATTAAAGTAAGACAATCAAAAGTTAAACCACCAGAATCTTAGTACATTAACAGGACTATCAATATCGACTATAGAATCATCATGAGAATCAAGATTTACATTTTTATTACAACAAATGATCTCTTTTTTATTTTTTCAGCCTGCAAGCACCAAATAACAAAAGAACTCACCTCTGATTGGCTTTGCATGGAAGCTAGCAAGTCTTTTACTGAAGGATCATTTGGATCAACTCCCGGAAGCTACAAAAGCATTCAAATTATACAAATTATTGAAAGCTAGAGGTGATGTTTCATTTAGTTTGCCAGGAGAAAGTGGGAAAAGGAAAGATTAAACAACATTGCAGGTTGGCAAATATACCGAGGCAAGGATGGAAGACACAAAGGACTGGTCAGCCAGCAGTTTGCTCATATCCTGGTTAGAGGAATCTTTTGCGCTATCCTGCACTGATAATTGAAGAGCTGCACCACAGGATCAGCAACTAAATCAGTATTTTTGGATTCATAACAACCATTTAGATAAATAGTAAGAAGACCCTAGAATGAGTCGATCCCTAAGTCATTAAAAGCATTTGTCTATTTATCAGTGCAATCAATTACTCAAAACCAAACTGGAATACGCAAAACTTGGTACATTATGGCTCTTATTTTAATGCAATAAGACAAGTGGACCCAGAAAGCTCATTGGTAAAAGTTACTTATCGATGGATTCCAATAAACAGCACCTTATTTTTAGTTCCAATGGTAGTTCAATCACCATGCAGTTGCCCCAAACTTAAGTAATTTATCTAAATAACGAGAACTGAAAGGAAGGAGAGACTTAAAGTGACCCACGCACAAAAACAGTAGCTGTAAACAAAAGGACTTACCTAGGGCCAAGTCGGGATCATCAGCAGCTGCCTCCGACATATCCGTGTCTTGCAGATCCTGGCCAGAGGAAGGGTCATCCATTGACATTGCAAGAGCCTGCTGGAGTAGAGCATTCTCATCATCCTGTTGCAAATTTAACATTAATTCACAAGCTACAAAGTAAAAAAATAAATAAGCCCAATAAGCAGAATGAATGTTGAAACACCATATGGATTCAATCACCTCACATGTCAAACCCCTCAACCCCAGAAAAAGAAACTCCACTACTCGGTCACATGTCAAACCCCTCACCCCGAGAAAAAGAAACTCCACTACTCGGGAAAATAATACTGACCCCCCCCCCCCCCCACCCCAAAAAAACCCCCTTTTTTATTTTTTCTTTTCTCACTTCCCCCCAACCAAAAAAAATCACACACTAGAAATTCACATTTATATAGGCAATCCTATAAATACGAATATTTTGCTAGTATTACTACTGAAAAATAAAAAGCAGGCATTGTGGTAGGAAATTGGTACAAAGCAAAAGGTGAGACCAACTGTTAAATCAGTTGCCTTATCAGCTCCAGAAGCTGCAGCGGTGGCACGCTCTGTCATAGTTGCATCCTGTGAGCTGGAAGGCTGTTCCCCTTCTTTCTCTTGCTTAGATGACTCCTCAGAAGCCTTTTTAGCAGCTGCTTCCTGTCTGGCCCTCTCTTCTTCCATTGAAACTCTAAGAGCAAGAGCTAGCTCTGGATCTAGGTTAGGATCTACACCAAAATCAAAACCAGAGACACCTCCAGCTGCAACAGCCGCTGTGGCAGCAGCAAAACTACTAGCACCTTCCCCATCCCCAGTGAAGATAGGTGTACTGCAACATGAGAAGAGAAAACTTGCTCATATTACACCAGAAAATTCTGACACATTCAAATAAAATAGAAAATAATTTTTTTTTTAAAAAAAAATAGAAGACGCAAAGAAGAAATCAAAGCATCACCTTATAAGTACATCAGAAAGAACATTTGGACCAGGTGGAACATGAACAATGTGACTGGTATCATTATTGTTGACAGAAGCAAGAAGTGCTTCTAGCTTCTCAGTCTTTCCATCATCTTCTTCACCAAAATTAACAATATCTAGTGCTACACTGTTCTTTTTTAACTTCCTTCCAATTGTCTCCAATAACTTTTTCTCATGTTTAATGGGACTGTAAACACAAAAATGAAATGAGGAATTTACAAGAGTGGGGAATCATACAATGAAGAGATACAAAACTCATAGCAGTAAATACCTTCCAGCAAAGACTATAATTCTTTGTTGCTGCTTCTTGTTCTGCCGATGCTTGAGAGCCAATTGAGCCACCTGAATACCAGCAGCCAGATTCATCTCACCACCTATTTCTAAACCTAAATTTTAGAAAGGAAAAAAAAGTATATTATTACTACATACACAACTAAGAAACAGAAACCATTTCCAAAACAACTTGGCATCAAAAACTGTAATACTGTATCCAATTGCCAAGAAATTTAGCTTATAATATGTATGAGACCTCTATGGTTTAAGACTAGTACCTCAGATATTAGAGGCAGAACGCTCTGTATTACCTATTTCATGCTAATAAGAACTTATGAGACTAGAAAGGCATAACATACATTTACAAACATATATAGGAGTATGATTATCCACGATAAATTGATAAAAATATATACAGCTAATTAACTTCCTCTAGATTACTGTCTTCAACGCTCTGTGTATCAAAGGGCTCAGAGCACTACAGGAACAATTTCTATAAATGAATGACTTCGACAAAAGCACCATCAAAGATTAATTAAGTGCACCATCATAAGAGTATTTTGGAACGCCTTATAATAGATCTCCAACTAAAATGAAGTTTTAGAATTAAATGTTGATGCAAATGTAGAAACATAGTCACTAAGAGATAAAGATTAAGTGATTTAGCAGCCAACTGAAACAGTTTTCTGAACATTTTTCATATATACAGGAGTTTATTTATTTATCTTGTTTCTTTTTACTCATTGATTTATTGGCGAAGTAAACGGTAGAATATAGGCGTTTGTTTATACATGTTAAACTCAAAGGAATCCAAGCAAATTACAAAATAATAGCTAATGCACGAAAACACTAACCATGCATGCACGCTAGGATCTTGCCGAGATCACTAGTAGGTGTTACCAAAACACGAACCCCTTTCCCAGCCATTGTGAGAACTCCCACTGTGTTCTCCGGATTGGACTGTGCACAAAACCCAAATACATTCTTTTAGATTATTAAACACACAACCATATCAACTACAAAATCTGTTCTCTTGTCCCCAATTTCCAGGTAGCCATAACACAATCAAACGAAGTCCTAATACATAAACCCAGTCCACCACCATCGATAAAACCAATATTTTGTGCGACAAATCTAAAATTAAAAAGTCACTACCACCTCAACTAGCTACTGCTTTTGATTTTCCCCTTTTCTTCTAGGTTTTCTAGGTAATCAAACAAATAGTAAATAAAATGAATGCCTTTCCGACCTGGGTTTTAGCTCCACAAATTAGGTTAACAGCATCGGCTTGAGCTTGAATCCTAGATGGGGAATAATCACCGTTCCGCATCCATTCAGAATTATCGATGCAGATCATTGTTGCCTGTGAATAAAAGCAGTATAAACAAAACATTCAAAGAATTGAAAAGCGAAAACCCTAATTTTTCTCTAATTTTCTCCATTTAAAAAAGAATTGTAGTACCAAAATCAGAATATTGCGAAGAGATAATTAAAGTTGAAATTAGAGAATATAACTGAAAATTAGGGTTTTTACCTCGAGCACCATGATTGATTGAAAGATTTGAAACAGAGAATTCGAGAATTTGAGAGAGAAGTATTTAGTTGTCTTGCTTGCACAAGGAGGTTTCTGAGTGTTTTTATAAGAAAAGTATCTGCTGCGAGTAAGTTTAGATTGCAACGACAATGTATCCATTTATACGATGGCACGTAAATCTTAGGATCTTTATATCCGGACTCATTTACTTATTTATTTATTTATTCAATTATTTAGTGGAGTAATAAATAATTGAGGATTGACACTGAAATGGGATTCTCCGGCACAATGAGCAACTCATTTAAATAAATATTTTTTTAACTAACGTTTTATGTATTTTTTTTTTCTTTAGCAAAAAATTAATTAAATCCTCACTAACGTGTAATAAAGAGGAAAAGAAATAAAAGGATAAATTAATTCTCTTTTAAACATATAAAAAAATTATAGTCTTCTTTATTTTATTGTTTCTTATTCCTCTTTGTTTTTTTTTTTTTTAACGAATTAATAACATAGCCTGATGAAATAAAGACTTATGAGACAACACCTCTTAGAAAGTTATCAGTACTTGTTATATGAGGATTGCTATTCAGCTTGGTAGATTGTGGTATTCATCAAGGGCCATCAGCTATATAACTTACTAACTGTTGTGCGGTCTAAAATCTTATATGTTGGTCAATGCCAAAAAGAGAAAAGTTGACCAAGTGAACGTGTTAGGTCGCATGAGTAAGACTAAGTGCGACCTCTTTCGAAAGAGTTAAGTGCGACCTCCTCCGAAAGAGTTAAGTACGATCTCCACCGCATAAGTTAGTGCGACCTCCTCCAAAAGAATTAAGTGCGATCTCCATCGCATAAGTTAGTACGACCTCCTTTGAACGAGTTAAGTGCGACCAGAATGAAAAGGAAACTAGACTAAACTTCGTCAAACGGGTAACATACAAAGAAAGGGAAACAAAAGTTTATCTTTAAAGATCGACCAGTCATCTCATTTAAGTTATTACCCAGTTATATTGTTACTCGAATTGTATTTTCTGATTATACAGTTACACATTCTCACAATTGGAAAACATTGAGATATCCTCACCTATATAAAGGGAGTTCAATGTTTCAGTAAGGGATCTTGGATCTTTTATCTTTTAGATCTTTTGGGAACTTTTTAGACTCTTGCTTCTTCTTTCCGGACAACACATTGTAATTTGAGCTCATGGAATTCTAGCCTTGAAACTTAACAAAGCTCTTGTAATTCTCCAGAGAATAGTAAAAAATAGTGGGCGTAAGCTCATCTTTTTTGGGACTGAACCACTATAAAATTCTTGTTTCTTTGTTTGCTTTGATTAATTAACCATTTTCACACACAAGCCACATTTTGCAATTTTTCTAAATTTATTGTTGACAAAACCTCTGTCAATAATTGGCGCTAGAAGGAGGACTATTCCGGCAGAAAAGTTTGTCCATTCCGCTTCTTTCAATAATGGCAAACACCAGAAACATCGGAACTAGCCAAAATCATCCCCAAAGTACCGATGCTGCACAGGTAGATCTTGCTCAGGATCAGCTTGCCGTGACTGCACCGGAAAATATTATCCAGAGACTGGATCACATGGAGGTAGCACTGGTGAACCTTCAGCAAATTACAAGTCAGATTAATGACTCTCTACGATGACTTGCTGAGGGACAGATACTAACTCCACCACAGCACGAACGTCCCAGAGAACGTCCTGCTCAACAACCTGAGAGAGGAATTCAGATCCTAGAGACAGAGAACCGCGACCAACCTAAAGCTCGGCAGGAGCGTCGAGGAGATTGCATCTCTAAGGGAAAAGGCAAGGTCGCAGACTTGCCTCTGGTATCTGGTACTGAAAGTTCGAGCACTGATCGTGATCGTGGACAACCTTCCCGGAGAGCAACCATCAATCGTGATTATCTAGACAACGAGCAAAAACATCAATCGAGGAGTGTCTTTGAAAGGATCAGTAGGGAATCTCGACAGAATCCTACAGATCTAAGATAATATCTGGATCAGCGACGTAGTCAGGAGCGATCCACATCGTATCACAACGACCAAAGTCGATCTCGTCGCACTATTTCATTGGAATCCCTAAGGTCTTAACAGACCCTACCTAACCAACCCGCCTAATATCGTGACAATGATCAGAGGCCACTTCTACCACCAGTAAGAGAGAATGTTCTCCCTCTGAACATCGATGTTCATAATCTGAGGATTGCTTTAGATGTACTTGCCGGTTGGGATGATGAGCTCACTGATAGGTATCGTCAATTGCCATTCAGCGAGGAGGTTCGAGCTGCCACTTTACCTGCTAGATTTAAACTTCCCACCATAAACACTTTTGATGGGAAAACTGATCCACAGGATCATATGGATCACTTCAGCGACCTGATCGAACTTCATCGTTTTGATAATATCGTACGTTGTAGATACTTTGCTGTAACTCTCACAGGAGCGGCGAAGAAGTGGTTCCGAGGACTCAAATCTAGTTCAATCTCGTCCTGGCAACAGCTTCAAACTGCATTCTTGAGGTAATTTTAGGCCGCAAAGAATTTTACTGTTCCACTGGTATGTTTGTCTGCTATTCGATAAGGCCCAGAGAAAACTCTACGATTTTACCTAAATCATTTTACTTCAGATTTGGCAAAGGTCAATAACCTGCCTGAGGGAGGAGTTTTAACTCTAATGATGGCTGGGGTACGACCAAAAACTAAACTCTGGGAAGATTTACTAGAGTGAGAATGCAGAACCCTTGAAGACTTCTATCGAAAAGTTGGTCGACATCTAAGGGTGGAATCTTCACGCGAAAACCTTTATAAGACAACAAAGGGAGGAGGAAAGGATACTGCCAAAGATGTGACCACAAACAACAACAATAATGATAAGAAGTCAAACAAAAAGAGTAATGAATAATCGACTGAGAAGCAGCCCAAACAGAAAAAGCAGGAGATTCCAAGAGCTCCCATGAGGTTCAATAATTATACTGAATTAAACGCACCTATAGATCATATCTATACGGTCACAAACCAACAGGAGTGGTATCGTCAACCGGAACCGATGAAAAGAGATAGAGTGAGGTGCGACCCCAACAAGTTTTGTCGGTATCACAATGACATTGGACACGATACCAATAACTGTTTTGCTTGGACATGATACCAATAACTGTTTTGCCCTGAAAGATGAGATTGAAAGATTAATTAAAGAATGGCGGCTGTGGCAGTACTCTAAACAGAATAATGAAAGGCGAAAAGAAAACCGACAGCGACCTTCAGAAATTCAGCGCGAGGTGCGAACTATTTTTGGAGGACTGCATCTTGGTGGAGATTCCAAGAGAGCGTACGATAGGTATGCACGAGAAGCTTGGCAACAGCCGTTGACCAACGTCATGCACCTTGAACAACGACCACGAAAGCTTTAGTGAGTACCGGATATGGATATTACCTTTACAGAACAAGACGCGAGGGAGATCCATTATCCACATAATGATGTGTTGGTCATAAAGATCAATTATGGAAGCACGCAGTTATGGCGAGTATTGGTCGATTACGGAAGTGCTATTGACATCTTGTACTATGACGCCTTTAAGAAGATGGGGTTGAATGAAAGCGACATAAAGCCAGCCATCACTCCACTCTACGGATTCACTGGTAAAAGCATAATGCCTATGGGCATGATTGAGTTAATGGTTAACTTTAGAACCTATCCTAGGGTTTCAATAGTAATGACCCAATTCTTGGTTGTAGATTGCCCCTCTGCATTCAATGTTGTACTGGGAAGACCAACACTGAGGGAACTTCGAGCTATTACTTCAATCTACCATCTCACTATAAAATTCCCGACCCAATACAGGGTAGGCAAAGTGCGAGGAAACCAATATGATGTGCGGACTTGTTATAATAACTCTTTAAAGCTTGCAGCAAAGGATGCGACACCTCGCACAATGATGGTCCAACTACAAAAAGAAGCGTCAGGCGAAATGATATTCGAAGCATCAGGCAAAACGTCAATCGAAACGACAAGCGAAGACCTCGACCCTCGAGAAATCGATGGAGAGATCAAAACTGGACCCATTGAAGACTTGGAGGATTTGTCATTTGACAGGTCCTCTAAGATTTTAAAGATGAGAGCAAAGCTTCAAGAACCTGTGCGAGCTTCATTGGTCGCTTTCCTAAAATCTAACTTAGATGTCTTTGCATGGCAACATTCGGATATGGTTGGGATCGATCCGAATATCATATGCCATCGTCTTAACATAGATCTAACAAAGAAGCCTGTATGGCATAAAAGAAGAGCTATGAATCCAAAATGCTACATCACGTTGAAAGAAGAGGTAGAAAAGTTGCTCGAAATTGGATTTATCAGGGAATCTTTTTACCCGAATTGGCTTGCTAACCCGGTTTTGGTAAAGAAACCCAACGGAAAATGGAGAACATGCATCAATTTCACCGATCTCAACAAAGTATGCTAGAAGGACAACTTTCCCCTTCCAAGAATTGACCAACTTGTGGATTTGATGTCAGGGCATGAACTCTTAAGTTTCATGGACGCATATTCTGGATACAATCAAATCCTCATGTACGAGCTAGATGAGGAGCATAACTCGTCCATCACTGATCGAGGATTATACTGTTACAAGAAGATGCCCTTTGGACTCCTCAACGCAGGAGCAACCTACCAGCGTCTTGTCAACATGATGTTTGTAAAACAAATTAGCAAGACAATGGAGGTATATGTTGATGACATATTGGTGAAGTCGAAGAAAGCCGAAGATCACATCAAACATCTTGAAAAGATGTTCAAAATTCTCCGAAAGTATCAAATGAAGCTGAATCCCTAGAAGTTTGCATTCGGGGTAGGATCTGGAAAATTTCTGGGTTTCATGGTCAATCAGCGAGGCATTAAAGCTAATCTTCAGAAGATACAAGCGCTGATTGATATACAAGCTCCTCGCAAACCCAAAGATGTGCAGAGTTTGGCAGGAAGAGTGGCCGCATTGAGTCGATTTATATCCAGGTCAACGGATAAGTGCCAACCATTCTTTGAAGTATTGAAAGGTTCGAAGAAGTTCGAGTGGATGGGAGAATGCGAGCAGGCGTTCCAAGAATTAAAAATATACTTGGATTCTCCCCCACTCTTGTCAAAGCCAAATCCAGGGGAAGAATTATATTTATATCTCGCTGTTTCTAAATATGCGAAAAGCACTACATTAATTGGAGAATATGAAAAGATACAACGACCAGTGTACTACGTAAGTAAAAGGCTACTCGATACCGAAACAAGATATCCAGAGATGGAAAAATTGGCATTAGCACTCATTGTCGCATCCAGGAAACTTCGACCTTATTTTCATGTGCACACCATCAAAGTTTTCACAAACTTTCCGTTAAAGCAGGTTCTACAAAAACCCGAGGCTTCAGGATGACTACTTAAGTGGGCAGTTGAGTTGAGTCAGTTTGACATTGATTTTCAACCCCGCACGACGATTAAAGGATAAGCTCTCGCAGATTTCATTGCGAAATTCACATATGATGTCAATCTTCTCACAGAAATAATAGAAAAACCTGCTATAGATTTATCCAGATTGTAGAAGCTTTATGTCGATGGATCGTCAAACGAGAGTGGAGCTAGTACGGGCTTAGTACTAATCAGTCCTGAAGGGCACAATATTCATTGTGCACTTCGCTTCAAATTTCCAGCATCAAATAATGAGGCAAAATATGAAGCACTGATAGTCAGGCTAAAGCTCGCACAAGAAATGAAGGTCGAAATGATTGAGGTATACAGTGATTCCCAGCTGGTCATTTGTCAAGTGAACGACGAGTATCAAGCAAGAGAAAAGAGAATGATGGCTTATTTACAGGAGGTACAAAGATTATTCTCAACATTTACTGCCTATAACATTCAACTTCTTCCTCACATTAAGAATACTCGGGCAGATGCTCTAGCTAAACTTGCCTCAATAAAAGATGTCGAATTACTAAAGGTGGTCCCTGTCGAGTTTCTTACAAAACCAAGTATCAAAGCAGAGCCCCAAATAGCTATGACAGTTGATAAAAAAATCATCGTGGATAGATCCTATAATGAAGTATATACAAAATGACGATCTCCTCGAAAACAAAGACGACACAAAGTGACTTCGACTGAAAGCAGTTCGCTTTGTTATCTATGACGTGAAGCTTTATCGAAGAAGTTTTAGTGTGCCGTTATTGTTATGTGTTGATGAAGAAAAAGAAGACTACATTATGAGGGAAATTCACGAAGGAATATATGGAAATCATTTCGGCAGGCAGGCACTTGCGAACAAGATTCTAAGACAAAGGTATTTTTGGCCGACCATGAAGAAGGATACGATGGAATTTACTAGGAGGTGTAACAAATGCCAACGATTTGCAACTGTTCCTAGAATGCCACATGTTCCTCTTACTCTAATGACCAAAATATGGTCATTTGCAGTATGGGGAATTGATATTATCGGAACGCTTCTATTGGTGCGACGTGGATTGAAGTATGTAGTGGTCGCAGTCGATTATTTCACCAAGTGGACAGAAACTAAAGTCTTGAGTATCATTTCTGCAAAAAAGATGATAGATTTTGTTTACAAATCTATAATCTGTCGTTATGATATACCATATACCATAATCTTTGATAATGGGAAACAATTTGATTACAATGAGTTTCGTAACCTCTGCAACAACTTAGGCATCAAGAAGAATTTCTCTGCTGTTGTTCATCTATAAGCTAATGGATAGGTCGAGACTATAAATAAAATATTTAAATACAATATAAAGAAAAAGTTGGAAAAGCATAAAGGAGCTTGGCCAGAAGTACTCCCTGAAGTTTTATGGGCTTATCATACCACTCAACGAACCAGTACCGGAGAAAGTCCATTCTCTTTAGCTTACAGATTTGAAGCAATGGTTCCGATTGAAATTGGTGAGAGCTCTCTACGACGATCAACCTATGAGCAAGATCGCAACAAAATACTAATGAGGATTGAGCTCGATCTTTTAGAAGAAAGGTGCGAGCAGTCTCAGCTTTGAATTATATCATATCAACAGTGCACTGCTCGATATTATAACTCTAAAGTCAGACGAAGAGGATTTGAAATTGGTGATCTTGTTCTTCGGCAAGTCCTACCTAATAATAAAGAGCACGGTGCTAGAGTATTTAGACCTTATTGGGAAGGACCGTATATTATTGATGCCGTCATTCGACCTGGGACATAATAAATGAGCTCGCACTGGCAGATAAAAGATCGAGCATACTTGGAATGCAGAACAACTTCGTCGCTATTATCAGTAAATTTTCATATATTTTCAACAACTTAGGGGCCATCTTGTATTCGTCATTCATCAATAAAAATATCTACTTATTCATCATTCGTTGATCGTCATTCGTTATTCGTCATCATAAAAAAAGGTGTCTCCTCATCGATCATTCGATTTGGTCCACCTTTTATAGTTTTATGGCAGTCTTTGAACACCATAAGACACGGAGGGCAGTGAGATTAGAATATTATCTCCTACTTGTTTCCTAAAGGGCTATGCAAAATGTCCATTTAGAGGAATCGGAATTTTAGATCGCCAAAATTTCTAAAATTTCTTTAAATCTTAGGATTTTCTCCTCGTTTCATGCCATAGCATGTCGTATTATGCAATTTTCCTCCTCGAACAATAAAGTAACTAAGCAAAATATTCATTGTTCGATGTGATATATTGCTATATTACATTTTGCCATAGAACTTTTGAAAAATAGTAGTAAGTTTGCATCACTCATACTTGCTGTTTTCTTAAGCGACCTAACCTATACTATCACAACCATGTTAAGAGTGTTGGATTCGAATCGCAATAGCGTACCAATCAGTCACCTAGTGATTGACTATTTGGTTAAATTATGTATCTTTATATTGCAATATAATATTTTAATTGTTTTGTAGGATTAAATGTCTAATAAAGAAAGCATTCATTCATTAATAAAGGCTCGCACCTGTATGCAAGCAAAGTATTACAAAAATTAAGGGGTAAAGCCCATATTGCTCTGAAGTTTAAAAAATAAAAGAATTTTTATGCAGACGTACTCGTTCCACCATCTCCAGTTTTGGTAGTCTCCGCTTCCCTCCAACTCCAGACAAGCTCGACCACGTCTTCGCCAAGGATAGAAAAGTCGAAGTCCGGATGCTCACAGAAGATGTTATATATGATGGTCGATGAGGCGATGTCACTGGCTTTTTCTTCGAGCTCCTTGACTTCAGTAGCCTTGAACTGTTCAATAGCCTTGTGAGCCGCCTCTGTTGTCGCCTCTTTCATGCGATCCGGATGCTCAGAGATAGTCTTTTCAAGCTCTTCAATTTTCTCCTCGAGCTTCTCCTTTTCAAACTTCTCCTTGACCAGACCTTTGAGCAGCTGTTGCCTTTCTAAGTCAAAGGCTTTTCTCTCTTCCTCGCGAGCCTTCTCTGAGTCCTCAAATGCTTAGGTTATCTCTTTGACTTTTTCGGCCTTTTCCAAATACTCAAGGACTGGGTCATACATCAGGACAGCAGCTGCAGCAGTCTGAAAATATAACACATCAATACCAAGAAAAAATACGTCGAAGAGGGAAAATAAAAGATGCTTACATTTGCCAGCATCCTCATCGTAGAACTGAAGGCAATCTTAGCTGATCGTCGCTTCATTCTCGCCCAGCCATCTTCAGAAGTGAAACGATCAATGAAGGCTGCGCTCATACCAGCCTTCTCTGGCAATTGGTTGAGTGCGAAAAGCTCCTCGTCTTTATCAACCTGGTTCGGTTCTGAAGAAGTGGCAGTCTTCTTGGATGGATCAGGATGGCTCGAAGTTTGAGGCTGAGGAGGAGGTGAGCTTGTCGGGATATCCTCGAAGGTAACTTTTCGTTTCTTGGAAGTGTCGACCTTCTCTCTCCCTTTTGACATCGATGGAGGTGTACTCTCTGGCATCTTGGACTTTGCCATTGACCTCAGAGTGGAAGGCGGTGCTCGTAGTCCACTACCGATAACCATTTCTGTATAGATATGAGTCAGCATGCGAGGTGACATAATACGATAATAAGGAAAAAGAAGAAAAAAATAATTACCTTCTTGTTGTTGAGAAACTAGTGGTGATGCGGCTTCTGGAGATGATGGTTCCGAGGTTGTAGGGGTGGCAGGTGCTTTTCACTTCCTAGGTTTGGAAGACGAGGCACTCTTTTCCTTCTGCTTCCTCGGCTTCTTCTTCTTCGAGCTTGAGGGTCTGGACGAACGGACAGTGGAATCTGGGAAGGCGGCTCCCCTTGGAAGCAGACCGTAAGCGACTAATTTCTTAGAGTCCCAAGCTTCTTCTAATCGAATTCTTTAATCGGAAGGTCATTTATTTTGTACACCCTTACGAGCTGTTCTCTGGAAAGTCCAGACCGTTCCCTATTATCTGTAATGTCATACGAGTGCGATCAGAATGATATATTTATGCAGAAAAGGCGATAAACTAAAAGTTACCTACCAGGATTCTGAAAGAAACCGTTATCTGCATAGTCAAAGTGGAAAAATGGATTTTTCCATTTTCCCATGTTGTTGCGAACCCCGTAGATAGTTTTTATTGCTTGGTTCGACCATTTGCTCATATAAAAGAAGTCAAAGTCTGATGGGTTTGATTTCACTTGATAAAACCAAGCGAACTCTTCAAGAGTTGGGGTCTCTAAGCCTAGTTTATGGTAAAGTATGTACAATCCTACCATATATCTATATGTATTTGGAGTTAGTTAGAAAGGGAAGACCCCATAGTTATGGATGATTGATTTTATGTATGGATGAAGTGGGAGGTGGACACCGTATTTGAGAACTGCTTCAGAGAATAAGGCAATTCTGCGAGGTGGTGTATGTGGTCGATTGAACTCCATGGGAAGGCGAAGAGGGATGGCGATCTTATAGTTGCACATGATCTTGCTGCTCTTGTTCATGGTGTAGCTCGTCCTTATATTGGAACATGACTAGTCTCCCTCTACATATTGATAACCCGTTGCGAAAGCAGGGGCATCTCTGATATGCCGGGGCCATTGGTCTTGAGGAAGGTCACCTATGCGAGGACTACTTTGCCTGATCCTGGTTATCTCTACTTTTAGGTTCTGGCTCAAGATAATCTTTGAAGTTTATGGAGCTAATACTGGGATTGGAAGATTCTCCTAAGAATGCATTTCCTTCCCTAAAATCTTCATTACTAGACATCTGAAAAGAAATATGGATGGATTTAGTCCTATGCGAGTATCAGGGATCTCAGCTATATGCGAATAGTTTTGGCGTCTCATCCTAGGATTTCATCAACAAGCTGCCCATCGAATTTTTTCTAATCGATCTACAGATTCATAAAAATTGTTCGAGCAGTTCTTCAATAATTCGTCACTCGACTGACTATGGTTTTCAAAAAAAAAAAAGGGTTTCAGACCCTAAAAAACTCTTTTACGAGTTTGTCTCTGTCAGTCATCTAAAAGAAAGTATTCTATAAACCAACGAAGGAGATTAAAAAATTCCCATTTCAGTCCATCCGAGTGTGGGACGGGTTTTTATTTAGGACATTTAGGCTCTACAATTGGATTCAATTTCTAGAAATAAAATCTGTAAATGACTTTTCTGGATAGACAGAACAATAAGAGAGAGAGGATATATACTAATCTTTCTTCGAAGATAGAGGGATCGAGATATAATCTGAAGGATTGCGGTGATAGCTTCGTCGAAGAAGAGGCTGAAAGTTGTACGAGCTGAAGAACAAGACGACGCCGAAAGGATTACTTTGTGAATGCTTTATGTTTCGAGAGAAATAGCAGATGATAGGATTTTTGAAGAGGAGGCGGATTAGTTTTCGATATATATATCTCGAACATCGTCAAATCACAGCCGTAGATCAAGGTATTTAATTTTCAGATCCAAAAGCCGAAGTTCATGCGGGATTTGATTTTCCGAAATTAAATCGGTATCTTTTCAAAATTTGAAACGATTCGATTTAANAAAAGTCTCCTCGAGTTTTGCTATTCTTCTTAGAAAAGGTGACACGTAGTTTCATCTGTCAGAAAAAGGTGCGCGTGATCTTGAAAAGATGAGATTTGAGATCTGGCGACTCTGCAAAGGTATCAAGTCTAGGTCATGACATCGCACTTTTTAAGCTCGCACTTATAGTAGAAGGAAGTTCTATTTTGTCCTAAAGAACTAATGGAGCTGGGGGGCAATTATTGTGCGGTCTAAAATCCTATATGTTGGTCAATGCCAAAAAGGGAAAAGTTGACCAAGTGAACGTGTTAGGTCGCATGAGTAAGGCTAAGTGTGACCTCCTTCGAAAGAGTTAAGTATAACCTCTACCGCATAAGTTAGTGCGACCTTCTCCGAAAGAGTTAAGTGCAACCTCCACCGCATAAGTTAGCACAACCTTCTCTGAATGAGTTAAGTGCGACCAGAATAAAAAGGAAACTAGACTAAGATTCGTCAAACAGGTAACCTACAAAGAAAGGGAAACAAAAGTTTCTCTTTAAAGATCGATCAGTCATCTCATTTAAGTTATTACCCAGTTATATTGTTACTCGAATTATATTTTCTGATTATATAGTTACCCATTCTCATAATTGGGAAACATTGAGCTATCCTCACCTATATAAAGGGAGTTCAATGTTTTAGTAGGGGATCTTAGATCTTTGAGAACTTTTTAGACTCTTGCTTCTTCTTTCCGGACAACACATTGTAATTTTGAGCTCTTGGAATTCCAACCTTGAAACTTAACAGAGCTCTTGTAATTCTCCAGAAAATAGTAAAAAACAGTGGACGTAGGCTCATCTTTTTTAGGACTGAACCACTATAAAATTTTTGTCTCTTTGTTTGCTTTGATTAATTAACCATTTTCATACACAAGCCACATTTTGCAACTTTTCCAAATTTATTGTTGACAAAACCTCCGCCAATACTAACATAGAGCCACGTGTTCCACTTGCCATATGGATTTTTTTTTTATAAAGACTTTTACTTCTTTTTCTTTTGCACGAGGGGAAAAAAAAATGTTTCGTTTTTACTTTCTTCTTCCTCTTCTTCTTTTTTATCAATAAAAAAATAAAAAGATTTTCACTCCTTTTTAAGTATGATTTAATTAATAATTTTTATTTAATATAAATTAAAAAAAATATTTATTACTTCATAATCTTTATCTCACCTATGACTATGACTGAAATTTTAAGTATTAAATGGTCTTTGAACTACCCCACTTTGTAAAGTTCTCACTTATTGGCATTAAAGAAATTTACTCTTTTTAGGAATCAAGAAAAATCAAATTAAGAATCTGATTTTGTGCAACATATTTTTTTGGTTGACTTAAATAACGACAGAAGATTTTTTTTTTTTTATAATCTAAATAATATATGGGCCCTGCTATAAGAAACCAAGTCTGATGCCACCTTGCTTGGGTTAAAATTAGCTCGCTATGATTAGCATTTTTGATGTTTTATAGTCCAATGCTATAAGGGATAATAATATTAAAATAACTTGATTTTTAATTTTTTTTTAAAAAATATCCTAGTTTTTGAAATTTCACAAAATAATATCCTGATTTTTAAATTTCTGCAAAATAATATTTTTATTTTTGAATTCTATAAATTAAGATGCTAATAATTAAAATTCTTGCAAATTAATACCCTACCATTTGAAATTCTTATAAATTTATAACCTTAATACCAATAGTTGATTTTAATAATAAAAATATAGTAGTAGTTATCATCAACTTAATTAAAACTTATTAAATAATAATAAAATTTTTGAAAAATATTTGTAGTTAGGTTATTTAACTTTTTCATTTAAAAAAAATTTATGATAAGGGGTAAAAATAGGTAATTGTAAAGAGAAAAAAAAAAAAAGAAACATGAGAGATTAACAAAATTATGTTTTTTTAGCAATTAACAAAAAAAAGTAGTTATAAAATAATTTTCGATAATATACTAATATTTAAATATATTTAATAAATTAATGAGAGGTGTTTGCATCATTTTGCTCATAGTATAGTAATATAAAGAGAATAAGAACTGAGGGTATTAATTTGTAGAAATCATAAATATTAGAATATTAATTTACAGAATTCAAAAATAAAAGTATTAATTTATAAAAATCATAAATGTTAAAGTATTAATTTACAGAATTTTAAAAATAAGGTTATTAATTTACAAAAGTAGAAAAAATAGGGTATCTTTAGTTAAAAAAAGTTAAAAATAATAATACTTTTACGTAATTAACCCATGGGGCTCTATTGCCCATTTTTTTTTTCCTTTCATACCCCTTTTAATTAATCTTTTTGTTTTCACAAATACAGACTACATTGTAGTCTTAAATAATTTAATATTTTTTTAATCACACTCCTTTGACATAGCTATGACCTGGAATATCACTCGTACAAGCTTATGCCCGAAATTTTATATAATTAAATTCAATTTTGAATTATTAAATTATATGTATTAGTACCATTACTTTATCGTAATTTATTGTGTTGACTAGGTCTTTGTTTTTATAAGCATTTCTTGTCTTTTTCTATCTTTTTCTTTTTTAGCTGGTAAAGATCTTTTGTTTTTGTTTAATTTGCTTTTGAGATGGGGGAATTTATCTATAATTTTTTTTGAATAATTTATCTATAATTTGAAATCATAAAGAAAAATAAAAAAAAAATAAGTATTCTTCATTTCATTCACCGTGGGAAAAATAATAATATAATATCAAAGTTACTTTTGGAATACATTGACATAATGTTTAAGAGGAGTTTGCCAACTGGAATTGGCTCAGTTGCTCCAAGATTTGAGGGATGTGTGTGTAAGTTTGGAGGGATCAGGGGTTTAAACTTTGGTAGAGTGTGTGTGTATTATTTTCCTTTAAATTTATAGTAAGTGATAGTCATTATTAGTTAAGCCCCACTTAAAAAAAAATCTTTAAGAGGAGCTCAATAGGAAGAAAGAAAGGGATTTTCAGTGAGAATATTATGTTAAAAAGTAGGCTTTGTGGAAGCGACAACACACAGTTAAAATATGAATTTAAAAAATTTAGGTAAAATAAAAATAATAAGGTACACAAGAAATTTAACATAGTTCACCCAATTTAGGTTATGTTCACGGATAAGGCTGTGAAGAATTTCACTATAAAAAGGAGATTACAACTCACTTTTCTCTAAATACAAGGAGAGAATAAATGAACTTCTCTCTTTTGAAATAAGAGAAAATACTCTCTCTAAATAATTTAGGAAAAAACAAGTAGGACACTAAGAGGAATCCTAAGCTTGAATTCTCTTTTAGAAGGAAGAGGATTTTATAATGGGATGCAAAACAAGTGATGAAGCTACCGTATTTATAGAACTTGAGAAGTAGTATGAACAAGTAAGAACACCACATTTTTACTGTTGCTATTATAGCTAGTTAGTGAGCATTTTTTTATTTCTTCCTATAATGTGAACAACAACTTCAACAATATGGTTGGCAGTGCCACAATTGATGATTTGTTTAATATTCTCCTATTTGAAAACTTGATTTTAATCATGTCTTCACACTTGATAAATCTCTCTTTTCGTCACTTGTCAATCTTCATGCTCCTTATGTTTCTGATAGACCGTATGAGGATCTACACCATTAGAACTTGTCAGTATTAATTGATTTGGTTAAGATATCCGCTAAGTTCTCTCTAGTTTGTATTTTCAATATGTCTAACTTCAATCTTCTACTACTTCTCGAACAAAGTGATATTGAATACCTATGTATTTTGTCCTAGAATGAAAAGCTGGATTCTTTGTAATATGCAAGGCACTTTGATTGTCATAAAATGAAGGAATCTTTTCTTGTTTATGCCCGAAATCCTCCAATAACCTTTGAATCCAAATAGTCTCTTTATAAACTTATGTATTCGCCATGTATTCTGCTTTTGTAGTAGATAAAGCCACGATAGTTTATAACTTCGAAACTCAGGTTACACATCTTTCTACAAAAGTGAACACATAGTCTGTAGTAGATTTTCGTTTGTTAAGATCACGTGTAAAATTAGAATCAATATATCCTCTGGTAATAAATTATGATCCTCCATAATATAATGCAACATTTGAGGTTCCTTTGATGTACCTCAGAATTCTTTTCATAGTATTCCAATACCCACTACCAGAATTCGTCATATACCGATTAACCACTCTCATTGCTTGGGCAATGTCTGGTTTTATACATATCATAGCAAACATTAGGCTTCCCATCACTAATGTACATAGTACTCGAGACATCTCTATCCTCTCTGCTTTATTGTTAGGATACATCTCAGAAGATAACTTGAAATTAATAGGAAGTAGGGTGAAAATTGGCTTACAATCTTGCATATTAAAGCATCACGAGATTTTCTTCAAATATAATTCTTCTAAAAAAATCAAACCTTCATGTTTCTTCTGTCTTAGTGAATTTGTATCCTTAGAATCTTATTTGTCGATCCCAAGTCCTTCATATTAATTTCTCTAGCCAATAATATCTTCAATTCGTAGACTCTACCTTTGTTGGGGCCCACTACCAGCATGTTATCTATGTAAAACAATAAGATAATGAAATCATTATCTTCATCAAACATTTTGAAGTATGCTCAGTAGTCTGAACTGAGTCTGTTGTGCCCAAGACTTATAATGAAGGAATCAAATCTCTTATATCAATACCTCGGCACCTGTTTGAGATCGTATAGAGATTTGTTTAACTTACAAACTAAGTTTTTCTTGCCTGTTTCAGCAAAACTTTCTGGTTGGAGCATATAAATTTCTTCTTCAAGTTTTCCATGAAGAAAAGCAGTTTTCACATCTACTTGTTCTAGATGTAGGTCAAACATAGTACACATTACTAGAACTACTCTAATTGTTGTAAGTCAAACCACAGGTGAAAATATCTCATTGAAGTCAATACCTTCTTTTTGAGCATATCTCTTTACCACTAATCTTGCATGGTCCTACTTTGCCAATGGCCTTCTTTCTTTATGGTAGTGAAACAAGATCCCATGTCTTGTTCTTGTGAAGGATTTCAATTTCTTCTTGCATTGTTGTCATCCACAAGGATATATCCGAGTTTTTGGTAGTCTCATGGAAAGTTATTGGCTCTCTATCCTCTATTAGAAGGAAGTATACAATATTGCTCTCAGTGATTTAATCTGAGTGCCATGCCGGTGGTCTTTTCTCATAAGCTGATCGACAGATTTCAGAAGCTTTTTCCTCTACTATTTCTTTTACTTCATGCTCTAGTGCTGCTTCAGAATAATCTAATCTTCAGCATTCCTTTCTACCTAAATTGCAGTAGTTTCTGAATTATTATCATCCCATTTCTCTTATAGTGTTTTCTATAAATGTCATATCTTTGCTGATAACAACCTTATGGGTAGTGGGATTCCATAGGCGATACTCGTTGACTCCATCAGCATTTCTGAATAATACACATTTTCTGAACTTTGAATCCAGTTTTGTAATTTCTTGAGTATTATACATCATGTATACAAGACTTCCAAATATATTTAAGCGAGAATAATCAACTAGCTTACCAATCTACATCTCCATTATTGTCTTCAAATCAATCATTATTGATAGAGATCGATCGATCATATAACATGCAGTTTTGACTGTTTCTATTTATAATATCTTGGGTACCTATAGGTCTCAACATTACTCTTATCTTTTCCAACAAGGTTCCATTCATTCACTTTGTCACTCCATTTTGCTAAGCAATGTACACTATTGTGAATTACCTCTTGATACCTTCTTCTTGTTAACAAAAGTTATCAAATTCATTGCTTGTATATTCTCCTCCATTGTCCGTCCTCAAACACTTAATCTTCTCTCCAAATTCAAGCTCTATCCACACTTTGAATATTTTGAAGACTGAAAACTCATCCATCTTAGACGTGCCCTTTCTTGCCACAATGATAATACTTGATGTTCTTACTTCTTAACTTTGATCTACTATGACTCTGACTCCCATTAGGGCCACGCTCCGTTGATCTCCCTCTCATTTTCAAAGCCTCTGCTTACTATGAACTTGTCAATCTATCTTTCTTGTTCTTATACCAATTTTCTTCTTCAAGAATAGCAACTGTAAGATCGTTGAAAACTAGAGTTGTGATACTGCTGGTTACATTTATGATAAGCTGATCATACAAATTAGGTAGATTCTGAAGTAAGATTTCTGTACGTTCATTATGTTGGAATAATGTCCTATAAAGCAGTTTATTATTTAGACATTATAAACAATATTTATTGGATTATTTATTTGTCTATTTTGTTATTAATAAATTCCATGTTATGAATTTCTATTTCATTTGTGTGTGTCCCATTGATATACATGTGATGTATATGTTTATCTTATGCAAACATCTAAAAAAATTCCAAGTCAAGAAATGAGTAATAAAAAATTATTCGTATGATGAGTTCATATGTAGGAAACATTATATTTTTTATTTCATTATGTCTAAATTAAATTGTTCGCAATCTGCATATTGAAGATAGAATACTTTACTATGTCATAGAATATAGTGTTATCTATTTAATTAATGAAGTCTCCAATTATCGAAGTGAGTCTTCGGATAGAAACACTAGTATGTTATAAGAAAGTTATAACAGCATCGAAGAAGACCTAGTGAATTAGAATTTGAGGTAAGTGACGTAACTCAAATTTCTAATTTTACTAATCTAGCACTATTGTAGAAGACCTTAATCCTACTGATTAATGAACTTACTTTTATATGTTTTGTCTTTTTGAGTTATTGAAGGATTAGTTCTGATTTATGGTTCGAATTCCGATATCTTGGAAGATAAGGTATATGAAATATGTAGAATGTTTTTCATGATGGACACCATACATATGATGTCACTTTGAGTTTTTTTAAGTACTTGGATAATATAAACCAGGGCTCCAGTATTTACTTTGTGAATTTGACTATGTTAGTATTAGCATATACAAACACCGTAATCAACTATTATCTATTAAAAGAAAAATGGCAACTCAAAGATAAATATATAGTAGAGGGGTAATACGGTAATTTTACCCTACTAGTACAGTACATTGGGGGTATGTCTACAGGTATAGTATATACTAAATGGATCAAGCTAATTAATTGTTAATAAGTTTCACAGAAAATAAACGACATTTAGTCCAAGAGTTCAATATTGGGCCTATAGTGGTATGCCCCAATATTAATGGATAAATCTCAATCATAATTAAGAGTTAATTATGATAATGGGTATATGGTCTATTGGAGCTTGGGCTTTATGGATCTATCTGATCCCCTGTATAGTTCAAATTAAAGCCCAATAGTTATTTGATGATCAGTTGAGCCCAATAAGCCCATTAGGGTTTACTAATCTATCTATAGTTAGGAGAAAAGTTCTCTAACTGCACAATACAACACTACACGTGAAATACCTCCTTGAGAAGAGAGTGTCACACGCATAACAGAGAGAGAGAGAGAGAGAGAGAGAGAGCAGAAAATTGGCCAACTCTAGGGATTTCACTCTTGGTGTTTTTGGTCAACCTAGAGAAATCGTTTCGAGAAGATTGTCTTCTTGTTCATCTGTGAATCTCTTTGTTGGGAATCAAGAAGGTGACTACTCACCGGATCAATCAAACAGCTTTCGAGAATAGACGAGAAGACGAGAAGGTTGTGGAGCGATTCCAGGTATTGTTCTTGTCTAGATCAAGAGTTAATTTATATTAGATCACGATCCGAAACATTTTGTAAAAGGAAAAAATTTTAAACAACCAATTCCGCTGTGTTTTCTTGATTTTACAAAACTATGGTGTTTTAAAAAATGATTTTATGAAAATATTTTCGAAAATTTTATTTCAGCTAACACCATCGCATTATCCTCTATTTTATTCTCTATTATTGTGAGCTATGAAAATAGAGTGTTAAGAGTATTGATGTAGACAATCACCATGGTTAATTCTACCATTCGAAGGATGTAAAGTCTCATCTTCAAGAAAATTTTGCTGTGAAGTGACTTGGCCTAATATAACTTTGTCAATATATCTCATATCTCCTTGGCTGACTTCTTCTTTTCAATGCTTGACAAAACCCTGTCTGCTAGCACTAGATGTAAGTTAGCGACAATATTGCCATCCATCTTGTCCCACTTTTTAACATTAGTAATCTCGGCAGGCTTTTCCATAATTATTGCTAAGAAATTGTCTTTTCTCAATATTGTCTTTATCTTCATTTTCCATAGAAAGCAATTGTCGCGGTTGAACTTCTTAATATCAAATTTCGCCACTATTTTTTTTTTTACTATAATTTGTTTAGTTACCACCGTTTCACTATATATAAATAGGTATATATGTAGTACCATATACGTGAACAGTATCGTACAAATAAATAGTCATATACGTAAACATGTCTCTTACCAATGATTATAGTACCATTATTAGAAGATCAGCTTTACAGAAGCAACAACACATAGCTAAAATATGAGTTGAGAAATTTTGGGTAAAATGAAAAAAATAAGGCACACAAAAGATTTGACGTTGTTCATCCAATTTAGGCTATATCCATGGACAAAACTATGAAGAATTTTACTATGAAAAGGAGATTACAACTCACTTCTCTCAAATACAAATAGAGAACAAATGAATCTATCTCTCTTGAAATAGGAGAAAACACTCTCTTTAAACAACTTAGGAGAAAACAAGTAGGACACTAAGAGAAATTCCTAAGCTTGAATTCTTTTCTAGAAAAGAAGATGATTTTAAAATAGAATACAAAATAAGTGATGAAGTTTTCATATTTATAGAACTTGAGATGTGGTATAAATAAGTGAAAACACTAAGTTTTTACTGTTGCTATTATGGTTGGTTGTTGAACATTTTTTTTCCCTTCCTATAATATGAACAAAAACTTCAATAGTGTGATTAGTGGGACCATAATTGTTGATTTATTCAACATATTACATAGCTGAAAAAAGGAAAGTTAGGTAAAATACACTCTTATAATAGTGAGTTTTAGAAAATACAATGTTTTTAATAATTTTTAGATGAAATACATTATTTTTTTTAAAAAAATGGCATAAAAAGACTAATATACTATTAAGTCGAAGGCACCAAATGTCGAGAGTTAGATAATATATATAGAAACTTGATTGAAGAAAAAAGTATATTTGAGGGAGAGAAAAAATTAGGTGACTCTATTATAAAATATTAAATTGCCAAAATGTCGAACGGGATTTAATCAAGAGGGTTAATTTCATTCCCATAAGATATGATCCCATTCATCGCTGATTTTTTATCATAACAATGCCTATTTTAAAAGAGTGTTAGTTGTGAAACTAATTCGGTTAATCAAGTTAGTTACTTCTGTTACTAAAATAAATTAGTTAAATTAGATTTGGCTGCCCAACTAGTTGTAAGAAACAAAAGTCCTGACATAGAAACAAATTATAGACCTCCAAAGCGCCAAGCGAGCATTGTACAAATAAGTTTATATTATGTTGATAAATTAATTGTGCGTATATTTTTTGCTTGCCTTTAATATAGTTCCAAGAGGGCTCAGAGAAAATTGTAAGCTTAAGTGATTTTGTTTATCTCTCTGGAAAGCTCAAGAAAGTAGAGCTTCTAAAGTGAATTAAAGCTTTGTAAGAGAGAATTGAATGTATAACAGTCGTGATCATAATAAATTTGAATCAGGGCATCACTCCTATCTTGGATGTAGAATTTTTTTGAGAAGTCAATCCAAGTTATGTAACTGTTCTTTTTCTTATTTGATGTTATTTTTAATTGAGTTGTGAGTGTGAGATCTTAGAACTACAAGTTTTATCGAAGGTGGGCTACTGGCTTTTAAGATCACGAGTTATAAATAAATAATAATTCAAGAAAAACATCAGGATAGGATCATCAAAGATCGTGATTTAAATGTATTGAATTTTGGCTCTTAGTTTAGCTTTGTATTTCTCTTTTGTCTCACATCAGTTGTATAATTATTAATTTTGGGTTATAAAAGGTTATAAATAAGGGTAATATTGGCTTAAATTTGGATCATACAAAGAAAATAATCGCCATTTCACATCTATTCTGAATTATGTAGAAGAAAATGTGAGTTTCTACAAACAGTTTTTTAAATAAATAAATATGTGGAATGTAGTATAGAATCACAATTTTCCTACAAATAGTTTTTTAAATAAATAAAATCGTGGAACGTAGTCTAGCACCACAATTTTCCTACAAACAGTGTTTTAAATAAATAAATATGTAGAACGTAATCTAGCATCACAATTTTTACGTTCCTCGTTTGCAAGTATTTAAAGTACAAAATTAAAATTTTGGCAATTATGTTAGCGTCGTTAGCACAATTTTCACAATTCATTTAAATAAATATGTAGAATGTAGTCTAACACCACAATTTTCACGGTTCCTTATTTGCAGGTATTTAAAAATACAGAATTAAAATGTTGGCAGTTATGTTAGTGTGTTGGCACAATATTAATTAGCTCTATTTAGAACATGACAATATAATAAGGTGAGCGGCTCAAAATTTACAAAGCTTGCATAATAATAATAATAATATAAGTATATTATATATATATATATATCTAAGTATTAGAGCTTTGGATATAGTCCCGTTCGGGTTCGGAAGACATTTCTTCAGTATAGCATTATATATGTTTTGTATTTGATAAATCATGAAGGAGGCTGGTCTTTGGATTGGTAAATGTGTAGTATTTATTCTCTTGCTTCTAATTTGACAAATTTTCAATGGCTACTTATACTTATCCTAAGATGTGTGGTTCTTTTTTATCTAATATAATTTTGACATGTTATATTTTCTTAATTAATCTTATATTATATATTTATTATATTGTTGTGCCTCAATATTTTTGTTAGTGACTAATTATAGAATTTTATTACGTCCCAAATACCTATTCTGTGTATCATTCATCTCACTTTCTCCTGTAATATAAAAAGTAACATAAATGCCCTTGAACTTTTAACATGTAAAAGAGAACCATAAATTTTTAAATCATTTTAAAAATGCCTCATTTAGTTGCTTTTAGTAAAAAGAAACTTTTTCATTGGCACTTTATCCTTTTTAGGAGTAAAGCGATACAAATCACGTATTCAAAAGGCTAGGATGATAAGAAAAATTATTAATATCAATTTAATTATAAAACAAATAAAAAAGCCCTAAAATAAATATAAAAAAAAAAAAGAAAGCAAGCAAGCTACAAATGCACATTTAACTATTTGACCAAAAAAACATACTGGGGCATAAAGGTAAAAATAAATTACAAAATATATAAAGAATGAGTAAGGACAATAATAAAATATAAAACCGACATTTTTTCCCAACTCAACAATATACAAGAAAATAAAAAGAGAAAGAAAAAATAACTAGTAGAGTCGTATCTTTTGCAATATTTTGGTCGCTGTTTGGGATTTATTCTAGAGGTTGTTTTTAGCTTTTAAAAATGGCTAGAGAAAAAATAGGAGGAATATATATCTAGTAAGTCTTTACTTTAGTTAGCATATTAAAAGTTACTATGTAATTGTTATTTTAAATATAATTTGAAAAACATAATAATGATTATTTATCAAAGTTAATTTAGTTTTATAACATAAATTATTTAAAATTTCATTCTATACACATAAATGATATTTTTAACAACATTCTGTAATTTAAATTTATCAAAACACTTTAATGCTTTATTTTTTTCTCAGAGTTGCCTCTTTTTTATTCACAACAGCATAACTACGACACAGCAGAAGAATACCCAATGGGCCTTTATCAGCATACTGAAACCAAGACATATTAAAAACAAATAAATCGTTTAAAAAAACAAATAAATCATATAATTATAGAAAGAATTCTAACTAAGTTTTTTTTTTTTTTTTATCTTTTATGTATTTTGTATATTTAATTAAAATTAAAATTTATAATAAAAAAACATTAAGTATTTATTTTTATTATTTTTTTAACTATTAAAAAAAATTCCAATGAGATTGAGAACCTAATATATAATATGATATAACATGAGTTATTTTGTCGTTATATACACTATTTATTCGTCTCTATTTTGTCTTCTTACGTTTTGTTTTGCTCTTATTTTTCCTCTTCCTCTCTTTGTAATACTCACTCTTTTTCTCGGACATATATTACCAGCTCTCTCTTCTCTCCATTTTCACTTAAATCTGAGCATTTTGTTCTTCCTAATCTGAAATATTTTCTCAATCTCAATGAATACATATAATGTTGCCACCACAGTTCCCGCACTCTTCATTGTCTCAAAACAGACTAAGAAGGAAATGAACTGAGTGTTTTCTCACTCACTGGTATCAGATGAGAATGAGACTGCAAGAGCAAGATACAGGTTCATTATCTACCCTAACCCAAATTTCACTCTTTTACGACATTGCATCTACTTAAAATCAACAACAAAAGTGGATCTATAGATAAAATCGCTATTTCTTAGCCTTAGAAATCTCACTCACTCAGACCAATGCTTTAAACCTAACCTCACCAACTTACTAACCCAAATTTTCATCTTCTCGGAGTTTTGAGAAGAAAAAGAAAATCAGAGAATATGGCAGAGATGTGTGTCATCTCTGTCTCATTTATGCTTCTAATTCTTTTCTTCGTTATTCATAGAAAATTAAAACATGGAATTCCCGAGTTAGTTTTTAGTGTTCTCTTATCTTATGGTTCCTGAAATTAAATTGTAGGCCACATGGTTTTATAATACTTGAGCCTAACACCATACAACTTTTTGAAAGAAATTGATATAAAGGACCAAGTAGCAAATGAATTTTCCTCTCGCACAATTCAAAATAGATTTTCACATTGGAAAAGAAGAGCAAAAGAAATATAAAAAATAATAATAATAAAGGATTAGGTGGTGGTGTGGGAAACAGAGTTATCGTTACGCTTCTTTTTTTTTTTCCCCCTGTGAAACTAATTAATGAAAATTAATGAAAAACAGAGTTATCATCATGCGCTTTTTCTTTTCTTTTCTTTTTTTCTTTTTTCCTTTTCCTTTTCCCCTATGAAACTTAACAATTAATTAGTTTTGTAGAGACAAAAAATGCATGACATGAATACTCCAAGAACTACTACCAAACCTTGGAACTTCGGATACTGAAATGTGGTGTAAACTGTGAGCCCATTTTTTTTTTTTTTTTTCGTGTGATCGTTTGCCTCTAGGAAAGACTATCGCAGAATAAATTTCATCCTTCAAAATTAGAATATATTAAGTTATGGATGACATGAGATATTATGAATATCAATTTTAGACTTGTCGAGCCTACCATTGGCGAGAAAAAATATATAGTTTATTCATATAATATATACTTTGGTATGGATTTTTAACATTATCTACTACTCATCTTAATTATAAATAAGTAGCTACGAGTTGATTAGCATAGGAGCAATAAATATAAATCTGGCTTGTACAATTTTTAGAAATTGAAATAAATGGTAGCAATTTTGACTAAAATGAATTTTTTAGGAATGATTTGAAAAATAATTTTTTTAGTAATATTTTAATAGTTTGTGATACTACTAAAAATATCAATTAAAAAAATTTATTAAAAAATTGATTTTGTTCCAAATCAGTACTAGTTAGATCAACTTCCTTTTCTCTACTTATGGTCTTATGTGCAATTGTAGTGGGCTAGAAGAAAAAATGACACGAATAAGACTAATATGGGCCAAAATAACTTTATTGTGCATTTTTTTTAAAATGGCATTTTTAAGAATGTTAAGCCCTATGTTCGATAACTCTTTACCATGTCTTTTTTCTCAACTACAGAACACACGCATACCAAAACATGTATATAGATTTTTGTCCTTTAACGTGGTAGAATCTACTAATATCTTGGTTCTTGTGTGATAGCCACTACAATTGCTTCAGGTTTGTGCTTGCTCTCTTTTTCATTTTATGTGGATCCTTCTTGTGCTATAAGTTATTCTTCTTGTTTCTCGATAGTTTTATTATTTTTCATGCATTTTTTCAATTACCTGCATGTTGCTTAATTTAAATTCTGAATTATATCAGTAATTTTTTTTCAGACTACAAGGATTTCAAAATATATTTATTGTAGTTCTTTATCTATATTTCAAAAGCTAATCAACATAGTTTTTAACAATTAAAAATACATGTAAATGTGTGTAAGTTGTAATATATTTTTACAGACTGTTTGACGTTTCCTTTATGGTATTAGTTATCTTTAGATCTTGTTTATATTACTGCATTTATTTGCCTTAATATTTCTTTAAACATTTATGTTCTTTTATTGACCGGTTCTATTATGAAAAGTTTTCTCACGTAGTTTCAAGTTTAAATCACTACGTGATTATGTCACATGGCTAAATTATTTTCCAAGAATATGGAGACCTCAATAATTTCTTTCTCAAAATTAGGATTCAAATATTGGTGTCAATGTTAAATTTACGTAAGTATGGTTAAGGCTACTCTTCAGCTTGCCTACCTATAAGGCTACTCTTCAGCTTGCCTACCTAGTTACTTTAAACAAAAGGGTTTATTTCATTAGTGCTCATAAATTATATTCTTCACATCATTTTGGTCCCTTGTTTTTTTTTTTTTTTTTAACATAATCAAAAGGGGATATCAACAACAAAGGACGGCATGAAATAGTTATAATGATTTTTTTTTTTGGCTAAGAACATTTCTTTATTTTCTTTTATTATTTTTTTTTACGGAAAGGTGAGCAAAGCAAAATGAAACGGTAGACAACATGGTTTCCAAAAAAATGTAGTGATATGATATTTCTATAAGTTCATACCAAACACTCACAATTCCTATTTCTAGAGGTTTATACCAAACACACACAATTTCTATTTCTAGAGGTTTATACCAAACACACACAATTTGCTTCGAGTAAAAAGAGGTTTTGGATATGTTTAGTATATTATATAAAGATTATGCATTGTATTAATTTAATATAATACCGTATTTAGTTGTACTTTTTTGTATTTAATTATTTAATACGACATTAAAATTTAATACAATACAAAAAATATTATCTAATATAATATAAAATATTTATATTACATAATTTTAACTTTAACATAGTATTGTACAATATTCACTCTCTTTACTTTGCTTATTTTTAATTTCTCTGTCACTACTTTCTCTCTCACATCACTTTTTAATTTTTTTAAAAGTAATATTTTTCTAAATAAATTTTTAAAAGTGATATTTTCTAAATTTATATCTAAAAAGTGGTTTTTTCATAAATAATTTTTTTAAATAGTAATTTTACAGTGGTATTTTCCTATATATTTTTTAAAAATGACATTTTAAAAATCGTATTTTTCTAAATAAATTTTTGAAAATTATATTTTTGAAAATTAACTTTTTAATACAATATCTTAATACAAATGCAAAACGTACTGTAATAAAATAAAATAATATAATATAATATGGAGCACCAAAGACGTTAAGATGTTACATCATTGCTATTAACACTACGATGTCGTATCTCATGATCGTTACTGTGACCAAACTGAGAGTTTTCACTATCACCGTGTGCTAATATTTCGTAAGTTTGTCCCTCGGCTGTCCAATGTTGGACATTCTTATAATTGTGAGCTCCTGAGGAGCTTCCTTCTGTGCTAGTTGAGGCAAAGCCATCACCGGTAATATAGTGCATTGACTCAGTCACCACAGAATCTGATGATGAAATTCTTCCTGCACTCAGGAGTGGGGTAGTAGCATGTGACGCATGCTTGGCCTTAACTCTTCTCTGCCAACCATGTAGTGATTTTCTCACATTATCAGATAGTACAGTTTTCTTGAACCTTGATCCCATCTGGGTGATGATAACATAGAGTGGGAATGTAATGAAGCTGCACCAGAACTGGGATATCAACCTGCAATGAACATAAAAGATTGAAACAACGGCTTCGATTTTTTTATGGAAGCTAATGAATGATGCAAGTGAATGAGAAAAGTATTTGTTTATACCCGAAGGATAAGCGGATCACGAGGAATTTTCGGTTGTACATGAAACAAGAAGGTTCCTTGATTTCCCACTGGAACAGAAAATGGAAGATGTGAGCATCATAAATGACATGTCGTTTATGTCATCAGCTAAAGTTAGAGGTCTGATTTGTTGAAGGCTTAAATTCTTACCAGGGACCAAATGAAAGTTGCCATCTCAAATGCATTCTGCAAGCAAATGTGACTAACGTAGATCAAAATCCAGTTCGGCGATAGTTTTTCAAAAAGGCTCAGCAGATGTTAGTGATTTACTCACTTGAAAGGATATTAGTTGTATTAAGTGCAATAGAAGCTTGGGCTTTTTAAACCAAAAGAGCTCATCCCTTAGCTTAAACTGACGATGTTCCATGTGGGGACAGTTATCCATGATTTCAACAGCCAATTCTACTACTACTCGGTGAAGTTTAGTACCGATAAGCAGGATCAACTATTATGCATTTAAACGAAAAGCAGGAAAAGGAAAAGGAAAAAGGAAGAAATATTAGCAGGGTGAAGTATAGAAGGATTGAAAATGTTAAAAAGAGACGAAACGGGATGACCTACAATAGCCGGAAGGAAAGAAAGCCAGAAGTAAATATTGCTTCCTGAATCAAGTCACACGGTTCAACTATAAAGATTAAAATCCATAGAAAGACATTTTTAAATATGGGAAGCATATCAATATATTTCAGTTGCCAAGGGACCAGAAGCATGCTTTAGACCGCATACTTACACAAGAGAGAAGGATCCTTCCAGTTTTCATTTATTGTTCAAATAAATGGTCAAGAAGTTCTGCTATCTATAGCTTTTCAAATAAATGTTGTTTGATTTATAAAACCAAGTGAGTTTAAGTTCAATCCAAGAAAATGATGTTTACTTTTATGGAGTGGAAACAACATTATGTCTTCAAGAATATTATGTTCCTCATGTCACTTTGAGCTATACGTTAATACTTGCAGAAAATTACCATGAAAATCTAGAAAGATGCAACATATGGTGTATATCCAGAGCGGAATACTGCAAAATATTTGTCAAAGAGGGGATTAAATCAATTAGCCGATATTGAAAACCAATGCAGAGCAGAAGCAATGTCACGCAACTCGCATGTGCAGCTTCTGTTACGCAACTTGCATGTGCAAATAAGATGATGAGTGAGTTACTTCATGCCCACGATGTCACGAAATTCTTCCTCCATGCTCCGAAGCATATAATTGTGAAAATCATACGACAAAGGAAGCTGATGAGTCTGCAATATAAGTGAAAGAATCAGCAAGGAGAGATGGTCATGAATCATGAACTGCACTGACTCACGAGTCATATTTTATGTGAGAACTGAGAAATGACAAAATAACTAATAACAGAAAGCAGCATATGTGTCCAAGACATTATTTAGTTTATATATCTCCCCAGTCTCAGCAAAAGCCCAAAGGCAAATAACCATGTGGAGAAGCGTTTAATTTATGCAGTAACTCATCATATTAATTGACATAACTCCTTGACAGGTAAAAATCACGTGAAGAAAGAAAATTAGTAGAAAATTTTCATTTAGCTGGAAGAAAACATACAGTGATGAAGCCCAGTCGTAATGCCATATAGTCCGATCGGTTAATAGAACTCCAGAACTGCCGGCTGAAACAAAGCTGCAAAATTGAATTAATACAGCTCTTGAGAAAATAATAGTTCAAAGAAAGTTTAGTTAAGAAAAAACGTTATTACTCTGCTTCCATCAAGAGGATCAAAAGAAGTGCATGGGGGTTTCGTGTTGTTTACTTATTTCAGATACAACTACTATCTATGCTCAAGTCTTTTCTAGTTCGAGATAGCTTGAAATAACCGAAAATGTGAGTCACAAAGTAAAGCCAAAGCAGATACCAGCCAGACAAGAACCCCATGCTGGCTCCATGGATGCGATGTATGATGATCAATGAAAGTGGACATTCTCCTCATTCTTGCACACTTTGGCGGAGCTTCTGAAGTTTCTGAATTCAATGATCAAACTTAACATTAAAGAAATTTTTAACCCTACAACAATTGGACAAAAAAAATCCACTTCAACCAGATAAAATGTCTACCTTCTAAGCTCTGGTTAGCTATATTTTTGGCTTCACTTTCCCATATTCTCCAGCTATAGATCTGCATAAACTTAGTCCTCAAATAAAAGGCCCAAGTGAACATTACAAAGCATAGGCTAGAAATGGGGATATATCTCAACCTTAAGCATGGCCAAGGCAATGGCAGCAAAGCTGTATAAAACATGGGTAATCCCAAGAACAAATATGAAACGATGAAGCTGTTCAAGACTTTCGAACGAAGCCAACGATTCATGACCCTGGCCAAAAGATAACAAGTTTTGTAAGATTTCCCTTAGACCTATTTGTAGAACAATCAAACCAGATGAATCACTCACTTTTAATCTTTTTGCCTTTTCCTTGTTCCACTTAAATTTACATACTTAAGAGACCTTACTAGTACGACATTTTTTTTTCGCAATTAATTAGAACTTTTCTTGAAGTGTTGTGGCAAAGGCCCATATCAGCAAAAGTGCCATGATGTCTAACAAAATGAAAGATTATTAACACCATTAATGAAATACTGCTAATTCACTTGGACTAGAACATAGTTATGGTAATGAGAGATGAACTGAAAAGCATAACTCAAAATTGTAAATGGGTGAGAAACAAGTACCTCAGAACAATAATCATGAACTGTAGAATGCTTTCTGAAAACCGACTTATTCAAATACTCTGAATTTGAAACAAGAGCATCGTCAACTGAAATGAGTTCTTCTAATCCACACGGGAAAAATCGGCTGCTCAAAACCGATGATTTCACACAAATCTTGGCCACAATAACGATCCAATGACCCATCAACAGTGACAAAAGCCCAAAAAGCATCAGCTCTGTTTGCACATCAAAACCAAATGATGAAAACTCATGATCAAAGATTTTTAAGTGAAAAAAAAAAAAAGCTTGTTTTGAAAACCCATTTCCTAAATCATAATCCTAACCTTCTTTGATCTTATCCAGTGCCGCAAGAAGAGATTTTCTCCGAGTCCTATCCAGCCACTGTTCTGGAAAAGAGACCATCAACATATATAAAAATGTACATATATATATATACAAAGAGAGTCTTATTACCTTTCCAAACTGTTTCAAAGAAACATGGAAGAAAAACCCAAGAAAGACCATTACAGTGATGACAGTAGCGAAAGCCCAAGTTGGGGTTTCAGCCAAAGACCTTCCCTCTCTGACCTGTTCCTCCATTTTCGTTTCAGACAAGAAAGTGGAGACTTCTGAGCTAATTCAGCTTCTGGGGTTTCATATTTCAGAAAACCCACATGGAGACAACAAAGAGAAAATGGTTTCTAACTTTCATTGATTGGAATGGCCGAGCTCGCTGGAGGACATTAATGGCGGTAATGGAATGAAAAAGAGAGAAGAAGTGGGTTTAGGGTGTGCCTAGAATCAGAGACTGTACCGTCAGAAATATTTATGGAACATGCATTGGGGTGTCACGAACCAGTTGGGCATGATGGCCTACAAAATGGGCCCCATGACTTTATTTCCTACAGCGCCATTGCCATGCTTGGAATTTGCCATTTGGAACTCTCAACGTGCTTCTGTCAATATATGGATCTTCTCCGTGAATTGGTCAAAACCCTGAACAAAACCACAATTTTATTGTCCAACCTACGTATAATACCAAATTTGCCCACCGTTGTCTGCCACAAAAAAAGGAACTCAGGGGGGTTTTAGGAATTACAATCAAATTCAACCAAATCCCAAGTCAGAAGAACACGATGGAATCAAGGAATCTCAGCCAAAGGAAAAAAAAAAAAAAAACAGAGACAGAAGAAAACGTGACTAGGATCAGTTCTGAACAAATCAATAAGATATAAAAAATTAGATAATAAGTTTGGAAACATAAGCTAAAATATTCATCATAGTTGGAGGCATAAAATTTGAAAACTAGATATTTTAGCTTCTTAAAATTACTATAAAATGTAATTGAACTCCTTGTTGATCACTTATAAAATACTTGACATTATGTATTAAGTCATTTCTGAAATCGTTTATCAAACAATTTGCTATAATCAGTTAAAAAGTAATCTCAAACAGTTGCTATTATTAGATACACGTCCCTTTCTTTTATAACCACTCTACGCTAAACCAAAGAAACACTAGCTTCGACTAATTGGTTCATGAAATCAGACATAGCAATTATCAAGGCTGTTGGCTCATTCTATTGGCATGCCGGGCAGCCTTTGTCACGTAATGAATGGTCTAACTCTACAGAGTCTGAGGCCAAATTGGTAGGGTTGGTAGGAAAACTGTAACAAACATAAATGGACAACCCTCCCAAGTAGTCACTCCCAAGTGGTAACTCATCCACTCATTCAAACCGATTTAATTAATGCACCAAACGAGAACAAATAAGTGAGTAAAACCTCCTTGAATACGTTACAATCCCAATTTTGGACACAACTTAAATGCTCACTCAATTAGTGTGTTTGGCTGCAAGACTCCTTTCCAGCTCAGTTTAGGGTGGTATTAGTTGGTAACTTCTTTTAAGTTTGTGGTAGGTATTGAAATTTGGTTGCCATTTTCTGAAAATGGTAGATTGAGTAAAACCAAATATTCTGTACACCTTTGTTTGGTCCTTTTTCTGGTCAAGGCGATGACTCGTTCTTGTGCGACATCAAATTGATGTCATCATTCAATATTTACTGAATACCCTTTTGGAGTTTGGTCGTATATATATATATATATATATATATATATATATATATATATATATATGTTCTTATGATTTTGGATGTAGTCCCGTGACGTAATTTAGCCAACATCGAAGATATGTTTCAAATATAGTATTAGACAAATATATCTTGCATTGGTTAAATCATGTGATCAATCCTTGAATATGACCACATCCTACTCTTATTCTTATACGTTGGATGGATTTGAATAACATGAGGAAAAAAAAAAAATCGACATATAAAAGTAACGTTTAAGTGCAAGTTACTTTTATAAACTGCATATATTAGAAAAATATATTTGATGTTGGCTAAATTATGTAGCATGACCGGGTCCTTAGATGGGAATGTATCCTACTTCTATTCATATATTAGATGGATCTGAATACCGAAGAAAACGGACATATAAACGTTTAAGTGCAGGTTCCTTTCATAAACTGCAGCCAAATACTACGGTTGTATCTTGTGTCTTCTAATTTCTGTTTGATCCTGTGACGTCTTGCTCATATCATGTCGTTCCTAATTTTTAATGTCGTAAAGGTCTCATAAGAATATGCAGAAGTTCCCATCTGAGCCTATACCTAACTCCCAACATCAAAATTAACATTTAAAGCAGAAAACATATATTATTGGTTACAGTAAAGATTACTTCGTCAGTAGAAAAGAGCAACCATCTGTGGTAAATGTATTTCACTGAAAAATAGCCTAAGCTATTTTCCAATCTTCCTTCATACATGGAAAATTATGCAAAATGAGGATTTTTTTTTTATTTAAAAAAAAAAAAAAAACTAGAGCTCCTCTTTTGGTTTCTCAATAGGAAATCCACTCTCCACCCAAGCAAGATAACCTCCTCCCATGTTGCTTACATGCTTGAAACCCTGCCATTTCAGGTCCAAAATCTCAGATCATTCACATTTCTAGGAAAATAAATCAGGCAAGTAAAATATTTGGACATGATCAAGTTAGCTTATTTTTATTTATATTACCAGCTTAGGAGTGAGTATTATAGACAGAACAAGGGCAAGAACTTTAACTAAAGTTCGGTAACAACAAAATTGGTGATTAACTTACTGCATTTTGCAGATCAGCAGTTGCAGACAAGGATCTGACCCCACTTTGACAACCCTAGATTGATTATTCATATTAATATAAATAAACCATAAAGGATTTTCACCATCAAAATAATTTATTTGACACAAATGTACAAGATTCATGATAGCAAACATATATTTTTATTTATTTATTTATCTTTTTATTTCAGATAGCAAACATATTACCACAACAAGATTGTCCTCTTTGCCACAAGCAGATAAAACCTCTGTCAAAAACTCAGGATTTTTCACCCTACCTGAAGGCCAAAAGTCAAAAACATCATTATACAATTTCTTAGAAAAACATAATTTTGCAGAAATGAAATTAAAAGCATACTTTTATTAATGAAAGTAAGTACCTTCTGGTGTATTAAACAGGTAAGGAATGTTGAAAATCTTGGCTGCTTCAACATGACCCTTATTGTACTCCTGCACTGTCCTGTTACATATCACCAACCTTTTAGCATTCTTACATTTAATTTAGGACAAATTTACTAATCCGAGTAGATCCGTGATGTAAAGAATCATCAATAGGAAGAATTCGGGAAGGAACGAGAATGAATTAAAAATTTAGTTATCCATGTCTAATTTCACTAATTATTATAAGGAATACACTAAAATTCATATTTTAGATATGTAATTAAACATGAATGGATTATAAAAGGGAGATTTTCCCAGTTACACCCCTTAAGGATTGGTAAACATGGTTACAGATTACAAAAACAGAATTAGAGAAAAACCCAGAATAGATTATTCCCAACTGAAGTTACGTCCACATAAATTCAGTAATTTAAGGACCAAAGAAAATAAATGAAATATATGAAACCGAAGAGCCAGAGTCTCTACCTAACATCTAAATAGCCATAGCCAGAATTAATTAGGTCCTTGGCTGCTTGAACATCAATGGTGACGACTTCTGCTCCTGAGCTACATAGCAGAACAAGAACAACACAAACAATCCCACAAGAGAAACCAAAACAAGAAAACCCCATATCAGAAAATGCAGTGAAGAATTCTATAACACATTATATACAGATTCAATAAGTTAAAAAATTATATACCTTGCCATGAGGAACGAATTCTGGCTTAGGAGTCAAAAGATATGGCTGCTGTTTGCTTTGGTTTTGCCTAAAAAAACCAACGAAGATGGAAAACTTGGGCTGCACCTGTTTTGGGGATCTGGTTTATATATTCTGTGAAGACTAGAATCTTAAAAGAGTAATCTACTTAAAGTGCCAACGGCACTGTATAGAGTAGATAATTTAAAATGGTAATTACCGTGAGTGCCAACTTGGATGGGCCAAATGACATCATGTCAAATATCATCGAATATTATATTGGGTTTTAGAGAAAATTGCATGATAGATTATGAAATTATGAGGGAAAGAAACTAGTGTCATTAATAAGAGGCATCTGAGTATCTAACTATATGGATTGCATATGATAAACAAAACAAGTTCCATACAAATGAATCCATCCACTGCGTGGACACAACTAAAAATAAATGAGTGCCCACCAAACCTTGATTTTATTGGAGACATCGAAAAATTATATATATATATGTATTTAATATTTATTTATTTATTTTCTTATGCTCAATTGTGGATTGTTGTATGCGGATGCCACTAACCAAATCCACAAAATCCCAAAAATTGTGACGTTGTATGACCTTTCTACCTCGTAAGTGTTCTTACCACTCAATTTTACAATTTTACATGCATATATAACTGTTTGTTTTGTTTCTCGTACAGATAATGCTAATCCGTCGCTTTTGTACCTAACAAATTTATATTTGAATTTAATAGACAAAATTAAAGGACGATATGTAGTTTATACCGGAAACCTATGTTGTTTCATAAACATACAAACGACTCTTCATCTTTTCCGATGTAGTGTAATATAAAGTACACGTTGGTCTTCAGCTATCACCATTGTAAATTTGTAACATGTCTATATAAAGGACAATAGGGACGGAGCCAGGTTGTTGTTTAGTGGGGGCTAAAATTCTATTTTGTCTATTTTGTGGGATTATTCTTAATTTTGTTTATTTTTCAGTAGGGCTTGTATATAATTTAAGGTAAAATAGTTATAAATCCATGTAATTAAATAGGCTTTTGTAAACGAAATTAAAATCTTCAAGCCCCGGTACATAAGTTTTGCCTCTGTTCCTTTAGGACATCTCGACTTATGTGTTGGAGTGATTCTCACTAGTTATTCACGTGTCTTTGAACTGTTGACGTTGTATATACCAACTGTCTACGTATTCTTACTATTCTAGCGTGTTTTTTACTTCAGGTTGGGTCGGAGAGACTGGGGTAGCCACCTGCAAAGACTCTCCGATGCTTAAGTGAGTTGTTTATCTCTGAGGCTGAGAAGCAAAGATTTAGTTTTTCTTCTTATATGTCTATATTAATCCATTTTGTTCGAGGGGGAAGTAAGGCTTATATACATAATTCTAGAATTGGGAGCTTTTTCCGACTCTCAATCCCAGGATTAAGTATATTTTCTCATCATGACTTACTCCAGATATCACGGGTCGTGATTACTGTGATTTCCCTTACATTGTCGTGGCCTGCTTTTCGTCGTCCCCTACGACTCAGGCCTGTCGGGGGCGAGACTTTGACAAACCGCCGTTCTGCCAGGGCAGTTTGCCCAATGTGCGCACCTACCCAGGATCGTATTAAATGCCTTGTCTGGGTCTGGAGTAATGCGTTGCCTCCCGTAGTCATCTGGTGGAAGACCCTCGAGGTTTCTGACCCTCAGCAGTCGATGTAAGAATTGGATTGGGCCAAACTGTCCAGTGTCTGGGATGGATTCAGCCTTAGCTTCAGACGGTCCATGCGGTATCACGTGTGACTCACATGACTTTTAAATGGTTACTCTGGACACGCGTCAGATGACGTACCCCCTTTGTGACCTGCTCTGCTACTTAATTGACCACGTGGTACGTGATCTAGGAATAAGCCCCATAACTGCCCTTATTTCCCTATTTGATGGACTCGTATCCATCAAATGGGAAAATGTTTCTCCAGTTCTCTAATTCGAGAGGTACGCGTGGTCCTTTACCATCATTTTTTCTCAATTACCGACGCTGGTGCACGCTATCCCGTGTCACGATTCATTTCAGATTTTTGAAATTCTAATGCTTCAGCCTTCCTCGCACCGTTCCTTTCCAAGGGGGACTTTTCGGCTCCCTCTCTATAAAAATCGCATTTATGCTCGTTTCTTACTTTACCAAAATCTCCAAGTATTCTATCTTTCTAAAATCTTAGAGTTTTCGACTTTTCCCTTTGCTAGAACCTTTTGCTCCTTTTGATCATATCCAGAACGATGGCCTCGAACCAGAATCAAAAGCTCTGCCCCGTCGTGGATTCGGAGTTGGACTCGCTGAGGAGGCAATTCTGCTTCCCTGGTGGAGTTACATTACAAAGGGTCGAGGGCCCCGTGGATTGGTACCTTCACCCCTCTGCCCCCGAAGGCTCTATCATCTTGGGGAGAAGACACCTGGAATGGCTGCAGTTTCCCCTTCCTCCCCTAATCCATCAATTTTTCACTCTGATGGAGATTCACCCGATGCAGCTGAACGCTAACGGGGTCATGATCTTGATGGGGCTCTCTGCTCTGTCAGTTCTCCTTAACGTGCATATCAACCTGGAGGTGGTCTTTTATGCCTACAAGCTCACCCTCATCCCTAAAAAGAGCTCCTACCCCGCTTTCTACCTCTAGCTGCTCCCGGGACGCCATATTTTCTAGGGCTTGCCGAGGTCGGACAAGCAATAGGACTCCCACTCTAGGCTGTATGCCGTCGGAAAGGCGTGGTGCTCTCCTTGGATGAATGGAGAGTACTTCCAAGTTCCTTCATTTTTTCTGCAAAGTAAGTACTAGGTTGTGATTTTTTTTAGTCTGTATACACCTCGTCCGTTATTACTCATGATATTTTGCCTTGCGCAACTTTTGCGGAGGAAAGCAGGTTTGAGCCGCAACTGTCGGCGGGGCGACTCAAAGAGCTAGAGGGGATCGTCATCTTTGGGTCCTCTAGGGATTACTGACACATCCAGGCCGTCCTGAATCCCTAGGTGATGAACATGATGCCTAAGATAGTCTCATATCTCCTCTTTCCGCTGGATACCTGGGTCATCACAAAGCACCTGTGGAGCCAGCTTGACACCTCAGCTCTGAACCGGTTCTGCCAGGATGAGTAGAGTCGCATCGCCATGGTGGGTCGTCAAATCACGGCCTCGAGCCAGCTGGTGGGTCCCAATGACCTGGTGGCGCCGACCTGCCACAAGCTCGAAGAGGCGATGAGGCTTGTGGCCGAGGAGTGCGTCAGGCTTTGTAGAGAGAAAACTGTTGCACCCAAGAGGGTTAAGGGTGTTCATTTTCGCATCCTAGGGCTCCGTCGATCAGGTCATAGCTGCGTTCTAACCACGTTGCTTGCTCTTTACAGGTTCTGATGCAAGCCCTTTCGTAGATCCTTCTGTAGCAAAGGGGAGTGCCGTTGTGCACAAGGTTCACTCCAAGGTCCCCGCTGGTCGGCGTCTAGTGGTATCCTCAGAGGATGAAGCAGGGGGGCAGGGAGTTGTCACCCTAAGAATAGACTCGGACGATGACTGGGAGGACCTGTTCATGCCCAGGGGTGAAACACCTGTGGTCCCCTCTTCTGAGGTAAGCGGACTCCCGTCTCGGGAGATGCCGGCTATAAAGGTCTTATACGGCAAGGGACCGCCTTCGAGCCTGCCCTGGGAACCCGCTGCTCTGACCTCTTCCGCCCCCAACTCCGGTTCGAAGACGGGCGCGGGGTCCGGCGTTGCCTGCCCCCGTGGGGAGATTGCCGAGCTCAGTAGGGGGGCTTCGAGACTGAAATCTCGGCTGTCTTCCCCTCTCCCGGTCTTGATGAAGTGGGGTTGCGAGGCTGACTCGTCCAAAGGGAAGGAAAGCCTGGCGGAGAAGAGGGGCAGAGCTACCCTTCTTCAAACAACGATGATGAAGGGCTACGCTGACCCTCATGAGGAGGAGAAGGTCTGTGCGTGGCGGCCCGTCAGGTGAGGTTGGTCAAGACAAGACCGAAAAATCACATTCAGGCGGAGCTCCAAGGGGCGCAGTAACCGAAGCCGCCGATATAGCAGCAATCATCGTGGCCTCTTCTGCTAAGGATGCGCCGCCCCCTGCTGTCACCGAAAGCGCGCTCGGTGATGCCCTGCCTCTTACCGTCCTCACCTCTGCCGCTTCGGGAGCGTCGAAAGAAGCTACAGGAGTGCATCCGGTGGAGGAAGAAGGTGTCCTCGTGGTTGGTGGGATGGAGCTGCGTTCCTCAGATGCGGACAATGCCCAGGGAGAGGGTCAAGCTAGAGGCACTCTCCCTGGAGAACGTTGAGCTCGTCGCTGGCCGCAGCATTGCACAGGTTTGGCTCATCTGCCCGCCACTTCCATATTTTTTGGTTTCCTTGCTGAACACTGATCTTGTTTTCTTCTATTCTATAGCTAGCTGCCATCCAGTCCTTCTACTCCCCTCGCATTAGGGAGTTGACTGGGAAGCTGAACACTTGTGCTATAATGGCCGAGCAGAGCGAGGTCGTCCTTGCCATGTTGAGGGTGGACTTCGACCTGTATCGAAGCCTAGATGAGGCTAGGGTCAGCAGTGCAGTGGCTCACGCTCTGAGTGTCGAGAGGGTCAGGCGTGAGGAGCTGGTCGCCAAGTTAGTCGAAGCAGAGGCTGACAGGTTGGCTCAAGTTGAGGCTGCTAAGCTGGCCCAAACCTAGCTCAGGGTCAAAAAGCAGGAGCTACAGAACATAGGGTGGAGGTGGGGCTGGCTTTCATCGCTCATGACAGAGTTATCGACGATACCAAAGAGGCGAGGAAAGTCGAGGTGAAAGCCAAACTGGAGGCCCATTCCCTGCAGCATAGGCTCGATCGGTCCAACGAGGTAAATCAACATCTTTACTTGGGTCACAAAAAATTGATGGGAGCTCATTCAGAGTTGTCTCACAAGCACGGTGAAGACCTTGCCGATATTAACATTCTTTTGATCGACTTGTCGCAGCGACAAACAGAGCTGAGGCTAGCGGCACTGAGGGACAGGCTGATAGACGCAAAGAAGCTAAAGACGAGGTACCAGAAGCAAGTGGATGTCTTTTCTGCAGAGAGCTACAGGTCTGGCTGGGAGAACAGGGAATTCGAGAGCCACGCAGAAGTGGTAACACCAGACCAGTTCGATGAGCAGAAAAGCGTCGAGAGAGACCATTATTCCGTCAGGTACTATATGTAACAGTTGGGGGATGAGATTAATATCGTGTACCCCGCTGATGTGCTAAAGATGCTCGAAGAAGAAAAAGACGGGCCCTCTACATCTACCTCTATCGCCAGGGAGATTGTCCCTACTTCCAGTCTACCAGAGCAGGCTGCGGAGGTTCGGGGCGATCAGCCTGGTCTTGGCGCCTTAACTAGCAGAGGGTTAGGCGCGGTCGTTTTGTCTAACGATGATTCTGACTCCGGTACGCTGCCCTCTGCCGATGCTAGTCCAAGCACCGAAGCTAGTAGCGCTCCCCTCGTCGGAGATAACTAGAGCCTCTCGCTTTTTGTATATTTATAAAGTACTAACTATGTTATGTAAAGCTGACCCTCGTTGTAAACACCTATTTGAATAATAGAAATAGTGCATTTTTCTCACGTTTATTCCCTTCTCTCTTTTTTTTTTGTTGCCCGCATTTATGGTCAGGGTCGGACATCATATACAATGTCATTCCCTTATCGGCAGTGCGGCCGACCTCTAGGTCTAGCTCAATCGTATATGATGTGGAGTTTTTAGAGAATTCTCCCCGTGCTATGATTGACAAGATTAGCTCTGGAGATTGGGATGTGATTTCCAGCTCATTCGGCTTTGAGGATGTATAACCTCTATTATGACTTGTCTTGGCAGAATTTGACCCGCGCGTATGGCTGGACTTCTCTGACCCCAAATAGGAATACGCCAGGAACCAACTCCAGAGGTTGGTCGACCACTGCTTGGACCCAGCGCTACAGAGGAAAAGGCCCGAGCTTGGCTCTTATCAGGAGCAAACAGGGCGTTACCACTCTGATGTGTCCCTGCGAGTCTGTCCAAGACCTGCTTCTTACAAGTAGAGCCTCCGTGTCCGCGTTCCTGTCGACTACGCATTTTGTATTTTAGGCAATAATAAACAGAGTTTGGTTTTAACTTCTGCCTTCGTGCTTGGTCTTGAATTGGCCTACTTCCAACGGGTAGGCCCTAGCTCCGTTCACTTCCAGTCCATGCGTAGCTAAGGTGCTCTCTGGGGAGGGTCTGCTTCCAAAGGATAGACCCTGACCTCATTTGCCTTCGTCTCATGCACAGCTAAGGTGCTCTCTGGGGAAAGTCTGCTTCCAACGGGTAGACTCTGGCCTCGCTTGCCTTTGTCTCGCGCGCAGCTAAGGTACTCTCTGGGGAGGGTCTACTTCTAGCATCTCAGCCCTGCCCTCACTTGCTTTTGGCTCGCGGGCGGTTAAGGTACTTTCTGGGAAGGGTCTGCTTCCAACGGGTAGACCCTAGCCCCGCTTGTCTTTGGCTCGAGCGCAGCTAAGGTGTTTTCTGAGAGGGGTCTTATTGCCCAATTCTTTCCCATCCTGCAGGTAATCCTTGAGGGCTGGTGGCAAATTTTTTCCGCGCGGCCTCTTGCCCTTCTACATCCTCTCGGGTCATCGGTGAGCGACGTGATCCCCATTGTACGATTCTTAATAAGGCCGGCTGGCAAGTTTTAGTTGTGCAGGTCATTCTTCTTCGTACGTTTTCTCGGGTCATCGGCAAGCGTTTTATTGCACGATGTGATTCCCATAGTACCATTGTTTTTGAGGTCTGCTGGCAAGTTTTTGGTTGCACAGCTCATTCCTCTTCGTACGTTTTCTCGAGCCATCGGCAAACGTTTTATTGCACAATGTAATTCCCATCGTACGATCATTTTTAAGGTCTGCTGGCAAGTTTTTGGTTACGCAGATCTTTCCTCTTCGTACGTTTTCACGGGTCATCAGCAAGCGACTTAAGTAGAGCTTGAGCTTTGCCAGTGCCTTGTCCTGCTCCTCACCCCAGACGATAGTGGAGATTCTCTTTATGCACTGGAAGAAAGGCTTACATCGGTCAGACATCTTAGAGATAAATCGGCTGAGAGCAGCTATCTTCCCAATTAGGTGCTGGACCTCCCGAATGGTTGAGGGTCTTTGCACATCTGTGATTGAAGACAACTGGGTTGGGCTGGCCTCAATGCCTCTTCTGCTCACGATGTGCCCCAGGAACTGGCTGGAGGACACCCCGAATGTGCATTTCTTGGGGTTCAGACGCATCCGGTATCGCCTTAGAATCTGGAAACATTCGTCTAGATGTCCCAGATGGCTCGAAGCTTCTTTGCTCTTCATAACCATGTTGTCGATGTAGACTTCCATAGTCTTCCCTAGTAGCTCGGCAAACATTTTGTTCATGAGTCTCTAGTAGGTCACCCCCGTGTTCTTCAAGCCAAAAGGTATAAGTCGGTAACAGTTTAGACCCCACTCTGTAATGAATGCCGTGTGGATCTAGTCCTCCTCATGCAGAAGGATCTGGTTGTATCCAGAGTAGGCATCTAGGAAGCTCATTCTGTCGAATCCAACTGTCGCATCGATCGTTTGGTCGATCCTTGGCATGGGGAAGCTGTCCTTCGGGCAGGCTTTATTTAGGTTAGTGAAGTCTATACAAGTACAGTTATCACCATTTTTCTTCTTCATCACCACTGGGTTAAAGACCCAGCACGGGTATATACATTCCATGATCAGGCCGTTCTCCAGTAGCGTCTCTACCTCCTTGTTGATCGCCCTGTTTTTCTCCGGCGCGAACCTTCGGGGCCTCTACTTGACCGGAGGGAAATTGGGGTCTGCATTTAATCGGTGGCAGGTGTGTGCGGGGTCTATCCCGGGCGTGTCGTTATGGGACCACGCGAAGACATCTCTATTCTGCCTAAAAAACCCCAACAACTCGCTCCTTTCTTCCTCGGGCAGTAGGGCCCCGATTAAGACTACCTTCGGTGGTTCTGCTTCTTTTAAAGGAACCTTCACTATTTCCTCAATCGTAGATTCTGACCCATCAGACTCTTCTTCGATCCGCTTTATATATGCTGGCAGACAGTCCTTTGATTGCTATTTGTCCCCCGTCAAGGTGCTTGCGCTCGCATCGGCTCCCCTCAGGGTGGTTGAAAAATATTTTCTCGTGGAGGCTTGGTCTCCTTTGATGTCTATCGTATAAGTACCATCCTTTGATAGACATTTTAAGACCTAGTAGAGGGTGGAGGCGACCCCATGCATGGTATAGATCTACCCTCTCCCCATGATGACGTTGAAGGAGGACTGGCAGTCGATGACGATGAAGTCCACATCCAAGCACCTCTCTGCTGCGTAGACCTTCAGGGTCACAATGCCCAAGGGGCTGACCTTAGTACTGTTGAAGGTGAACAGTGGCTGACAAGTTGGCCTGAGTACGTTTCGATCCAGCCCCATGCTCTCGAATGTGTTGAGGAACAGGATGTCGACGCTACTCCCGTCGTCAACCAGGACCCTTCCGACTAATGCAGAGTCCATCTGTAGCTTAATCACCAAGGGATCGTCATGTGGCAGACGCACCGTAGACAAGTCTTGCTGGGTAAAAGTGATAGGGGTAACTGAGGTGTAGCTTTCTCCCATCACCAAGTGGGACACGGAGTGACCCATCCCCCTCAGGTGCTTCACCCTTTTCTTCAGTCTTTTTTTGGCATTTTTCCTTCTCTTCCTGACCCTGGATTGTCTCTGGTCTGTCTATAATAGTCGGCACTATCGTCAGTGCCTGCTCTCCTAACCTGGAGGCCTGGGTCTGCTTGCCGTTTTCAGGCCTGGAGGCATCTTCCTTTAACTGGCTTCTACCGGTCTTCACGTACTGCTTCAACTTGTCGGCATGGATCGCCATCATAACCTGGGCATAAAGGCTACGGCAGTTAATGGTGTCATGCCCGTGATCTTTGTGAAATTGGCAGTACCTATTACTGTTTTTCAGGTGCTCAGGAACACCGGACGTGGGCTGGTCTTTGAAAATGCCCCTGTCCCTGTTCTGGAGGTAGATCACATCGATCTCGTGTTGAGCTCGTATTTCGGCAGCGGGTCCCTAGACGCATTCCTACTCTTGTCGTCTTCTTGACCGCCTTGTGTGGGGGCTCCCTGTTTCAGAGTTGGCCCTCAGTCCAGCGTAGGCCTCTTTATTCTTTATGGTGCCGGGGTTTGCATCGATGCTGTTGTTATCGCGGCGGAGGCCTTGGGCATTTTCTGGTGGCTTTCCAGCATCCTGAATACCCCTTCTGACCTTGCCTAGATATCTGCCATATCGTATGGCAAGTTCAAAAGTAGATGGTCTGATAGCATCGATTCCGGTTGCAGGCCCCTGACGAATGAGCTTACGGCTTGGGCTGAGTCGGCGTTGTGCACTAGGGACATCACTTCCAGGAAACGTAACAAGTATTCTTTCGGAGACTCATTTGCGGTTTGTTCTAACCGGTCAAGATCTCGAATAGTTTTCTGCTACCTACGGGCACCCGCATATTACTTTAAGAAAAGTTTACAGAAATCTTCGAATCCGTTTATAGACTTCTCTGGGAGTTATCTGAACCATAACAGGGCCAGCTCCGCTAGGGTTATGGAGAAGACTCTGCAGGTCACAACCTCATCCCTGGTCTCTAAGGCCATCTTCTGCTGAAAGTGGTATATGTGATTGAGGGGGTCGGTTATTCCCTCGAATGGTCTGAAGGTCGGAATTGTGAAGTCTTTCGACTTGGGCTCCAGTTGGATCTAATCGGCGAAGGCTGTCCGTTGATCCCTAGCACGGTTTACTCTGCCAGATCATCGAGGGTCTGGTTGTGATGGGCCCTGAGCCTCTTACTTAGCTCCGCCATAATTTCTTGTTTCCAGTTGGAAAGCACACCTTCCAGGCTTTCTTGGTGTCTTCGGTCCACCGCTGCTCCGGCTCGAAAAGGCCTTGTCTAGCTTTGTCACTCCTCCTGCATCCGCGATCTAGATGGAGCGGGAACTTCCCTCGGTGGTTGGCCTCCAGACTCTTATTGGACCTCTTCGTCAAAGTCTTCCCTTCGCCAGCTCCTGGTTTCGCTTACCAGCAGCCCTTTGAGGCGAGCATTATCTCTGCGTATTTCCGCGACTTCATCTTTTAAACCTAGGATGGCCTCGTGGGCTATCTCTGCCTTCCGGTTTGCTTCTGCTAAGGCAGCAAGCATTTGGTCTAGCTTTTATTCCAGATCCGGTCGTGCTTCCTGGGAGCTCCTTTCGGCGTCGGGACATGTGCTCCTAGTTGTCATTCTCGAGGGTGTCATCATCTGACGTTGTATGGCACTTTTGTTCGGGGAGAGCGTGATCGTGAGACTCCTACTCTTTCTCTCGTGCTCAACGATTTCCCACAGATGGCGTCAAACTGTTGGAGCGATTCTCACCAGCTGCCCACATATCTCTGAACTGCTGACGTTGTATCTACCAACTGTCCATGTATCCTTGCTATCCCAGCGTGCTTTTTACTTCAGGTCGGGTCAGAGAGGCGGGGGTGGCCACCTGTAAAGACTCTTCGATGCTTAAGTCAGTTGTTTATCCATGAGGCTGAGAAGCAAAGATTTAGTTTTTCTTCTTATATGTCTATATTAATCCCTTTTTTTTCGAGGGAGAAGCAAGGTTTTATATATAATCCTAGAACTGAGAGCATTTTCTGGCTCTCAATCCCAGAATTGAGTACATTTTCTTATCATGACTTACTCCAGAGATCACGGGTCGTGATTACCGTAATTTCCCTTGCATCGTCGTGGCCTGCTTTTCGCCGTCCCCTACAACTCAGGCCTGTCGGGGGCGAGACATTGACAAACCGCCGTTCTGTCAGGGCAGTTTGCCCAATGTGCGCACCTACCCAGGATCGCATTAAATGCCTTGTCTGGGTCTGGAGCAACGCGTTGCCTCCCATGGTCTTCTGACGGAAGACCCTCGAGGCTTCTGACCCTCAGCTGTTGAGGCAAGAACTGGATTGGGCCGAACCGTCCAGGGTGTAGGATGGATTCGACCCTAGCTTTGGACAGCCCATGGGCCCATGCGGTATCACGTGTGACTCACGTGGCTTTTAAATAGTTACTCTGGACAAGCGTCAAATGGAGTGCCCCCCTTGTGACCTGCTCTACCACTTAATCGACCACGTAGTACTTGATCTAGGAACGGGCCCCACATTATGTATTGTAAACGAAATGTCATTTTATGGAATGCCATTATATATATATATATATATATATTAAGCCTAAAACAGAAAGAAAATATAAAAATTCTGATAGTTTATAAAAGAAAATATAAAAATTTATTTTAAAATTTTTAGAAAATTCTTAATTTAACTCTTATTTTTTCATGATATGATTGATCTTATTATTATTTTTTTCATACGATAATTGATTGTAATATATACATGTATTATATAATATTGTATTTAATTTAATACTAATGATACCTTATAATAAATTGAGTTCATTGAATAAATAGTTGTGTTATATTCGTCTTATCAAAATAAATATAGAGATAAATACATAATTTAATATTTTATAAAATATTATATTTAATTTAATATTAATAATTCTTTATATTAAATTTAGTTCATTGAACGTCAAAAAGTTATACTACATTCGTCTCATAAAAATAATATAGAGATAAAAATATTTTTTAATATTGTAATACATTGAACCTAACTATAAAATAAACTTAATGTATGTAATATTAATACAACTTGTGCATAGCGCGGTATAATGACTAGTTTATTATATAACAAAGGGCTTGTAAGCCAAATGGCTATATTCTAGATCCCTATTCAAAAAATANTTTTTTTTTTAAAAATAGATCATCTTAAATGACCATTTATCAAAATACAATTATAAAATGGGTGTTTATTGAATATATGTAAAGAAATGGCCATTTTTTTAAATTGATCTAGAAAAAAGGACATTTTTTATAAATACTCTTTAATATAAAATTGGAACTAATTTCCTTCGTGATAAATTGGTAAAACTGTACAATTTCAGAGTTACTTATGGTAAATAATTTGCTTTTAAAAAATATTTACGAAATAAACCTTTCAGACGTAGAAAACCTATCAAAAACGGGTGAATTATAACTTAAAGAGAAATTAGAATGGGTGTCCTTTATTTAAACTTATTCTAATAAATGCTCATTTTCTTAATTTTACAACTAAATGATTGATTATATATATTTTTACGCTTAGTATATTCAATTTTTAGCAGCTTAATTTATTACAGTATTTAAAAAATGAATATTTAGTTAAAATGAACTCAAAATTTAATTATTTTGATACAAACTCCCATCTTAAAGCATTTATTTTGCCAGACTTTTAAAAGGAATGTCATTTATTAAAATGTTACTTTTCAAATAACCTATTTTGCGAACCACCAATTTATTAGTGGCCCTTCAAATTATTGTCATGTATCATGCTGGCTCCCAAATTCAACTTAGATTTGCTCTATGTTGATCAATGTTTTTATTACATTGTTGGCCATAATATACAAAAAAAAAAAATCATCAAATTTTGAAATGTTTAATGGTCATATAGATAAGTTGAGGGCCAAAATAGTATATTAAATCGTTGGTTTTAAAATGATTTTCATAGTGGAAGATTGGCTCAGGAATATTCAAAATTTTTTTCAAAACAACTAACTATATGAGTACATAGTATTAATTCATAGCAAATAAGAATATACAAAGAGAATATATCTAATACATCTTGTAGTCTAAAGTGGATCATAGTCTTTCTGTTTTCTCTACGATCTTTCAATGCAAGTCTCAAGTATAACTGGATGAACATGTAGGCGTTGCATACAATCTCTTAAAATCTACACTTTAAACCCTTGCAATATTCTCAACACATGAGATTGCAAGAGTTTGTTCTATAAAAAATGGGAAGACTCTCGTCTTTTCTCTATAGTTTATGGAGACTTTGTAGAAAATAATACGTAGTCTTTTTTTTTTAATAAGAAATAGTATGTTTTTTTTTTTATAGTTTTCAAACTTAAAGTATATATAAATAAGTAAACTTTAGTTAGTTTCCCAATTTCTATTTATATAATTATATAATAATTACATATTTTTTAATTCAAAATTTAAATAAATTAGGAAACATATCTCTTCTTAAATCTAAATTAATTAATTATTATTATTAATTACATATAGATAAATTATTTATCTAGACAAAGTGTGTAGTAAAAGAAATAATGCAATATCCAGTACAATATTAGTAAGCGGTAGAATTAAGGACCTATGGACCTGTAATTCAAATTCCAATAAATTATGATAATTAATTAAATTTTTTAATTAATTTTTCTAATTTATTAATTCCAATATTACTCCACTAAAAATCCATAATTACACTTTTGAAATTATAGAATTAATTTACTCAGAAAACAACGAGCAGTTCATCAATTTAATCATTGTATGTAGTTCAATCCTTCACAGACAATTCATAATTGGAGGTAAGTTATATTCTATTTATCTCTCCAATTACATCTTTATCCTTGTGTACTATTAATTCTCCAATAAACAATTAATTTATAAATATGGAATAAATGGATTCCATATCTGTAAGCTACATTCCCAGTTACTTATTTCATCATGTTCCTAAGATACAAATATTTCGATTTGTTTAAGAAACATATATTTAACAAGTATGTTAAAGAACATAATATTATAAATAAGAGTTTATAACTACTCAAGATTAAGATTGATTTATATATCATTATCTAGTGACATTATTTAAACTCTCAACAGTTAATAAAATTTATGTGAGATTTAAATCATGTTTAGTTCAGTCTTATATAATCGAATTATATAAAGTACCTCCATTGTGATGTCAACACATTAATAGTCCAGATAAGACTATTATATTTTTAATGTTAATAAACCGTACTAATAATATTTAATTAAAGATCTCAAACTTTAATTAATTATTACGAACTATATTTAGTTGATTATCCATAGATTTAATCCTCATGTATATAACATTTATATACTAAATTTATAGTTACTTAAATAAATTAAAGATTTTCTGATATTTAAAGATATACAAATTATGCACAAATTCAAATAGAAAAATATCATATTATTAATTCAGTAAATATAAAAAATATACATATATGTAGAACATAAACCCTGAAACAAACATTATTCAAAAGATAAAGTAATACAAAGTCCATACCTAAAAAAATATCGGTGAAATTAATTATCTTTCCTAATTTATAAATCTTGGTATTGTTTTGAATACTTTAGTATTCACAAATTGTCTATTAGACCCTCAAGTTTGACCGTTGTAATCTTCCAACAATATCAAAAATTTATGGTAATGTATTATTCACGCTGAAAATTTAGAAGGAAGTGGTACAATTTAATCAGGGCATGCGTTGAAATTAACCCTGAGAACATATTTAGTGCATCAATGAATGACACGCGGTTTCTAATAAACGACACGCCGTTTCCTTTTTTTTTTTACTTTTTTTTTTTTGCAACACAAACATCCCTCGGAAAAAAAAAAACGTTGGAAAACGCATTGTCGTTTTGATTAAGATCCCCCTCCTTCCCTCCTCTCCGGTGGATGGCGGCTTCTTTGGAGTGGGTTTGGGTACAAGTCCTCCTCTGCTCTGCTCTGTTCTGTTCTGCTCTGGTTCTTATATCATGGAAGAAGAAACATTGAAGTTACCGTTGCCAGATGCGTTCGTTGATTTTCTCGACGCCAATGGCCTGGACCCTTCAATTTATTCTCAAGCTGATTTAACCCCTCGTTACATAAGGTAGTCTTTTCTTTTTAAAAAAAAAATTATTTTTTTTGCTAAATCATATCTCTAAATTGTGTCCTATTTACGGCCTCTTTTGTTTTTTTTGGGTTCCCCTGAAGGTTGAAACCTGGTTGTGAATCTGCACTTGAGGACATTGAAGCTGATATGGAATGTAAGCTTGAGAAAGTGGATTGGTTGCCTGGTTTTTATTCTATTCCACCAACTGTTCATATAGCTAACTCAATGTCATATCGAGAAGGCAAGGTGAGGCCCCAAAAAGAGAAAAAAATTCTCCCCAAAAATGAATTTTAATTTTTTTTATTTAATTTTTTTTTCTTAATTAATTCAGCGACTAGGAGAAAACCCAGAAATTTATTTTGGTAAAGTTTTGATTTTGTGGAATGTTAATATATTGTCTCTATATGATTGGTTGGTCTTTCAGATATATGGTATTGACGCAGCTTCTGGTGCTGCTGTTTCAGCTTTGAATATTTCAGCTGGAGATCATGTCCTTGATCTATGTGCTGCTCCTGGTATGTGTTTTGGTCTCCCTATTTGGTTTCCTGCTGAATTGGCTCGAAGCTGCTAAGTTTAGTGTACAATTTTTCAATGTGTTAAATCCTGTCTACAGCTTGTCGAAGAACATTTCGGCTATAGTAATCATTGATGTATCATTGACTGGCCTTGTTCCTCGTGGCTTCGAAATTTATGGTGGAACTGAATGATTTTTACAGATGAACTTTACAAGTGGTTTTACAAATTATGACTTGGACACCTTACATGCATATAAATCTTACGTTAGTGGTTTGTGATTAATTCCCGTCTTACCTTTATTTTTTGTTTGCTTTTTTATGTTCAGGTGCTAAACTTTGTTTGATATTAGACCTTCTTGGTGACTTGGGTTCTGTAACTGGTGTTGATGTTGCAAGGCATCGTCTAGCGGCTTGTAGGACAATGCTTCAGAAATATGAATTGGGGGACCACTGCCGACTTTTTGTAGCTGATGGAACAACCTTTTCTTTAACTCCTATTAGGGATCATCCAGATTCTAAATCATGTAATCTCTCAGGATATTATCTTGCATTTTAGGCTGCAATTGTTGATCCTGTTGAAATTTGTTTTCCTGTTTTTGATGTGTAATCATTCATTCTAGAATTAATCAGGTGATTCTGCATTAGGAGAAAAGGTAGAGAGATTCAAGGAGTGGACATCTAGGAGAACATGGAAGGAGAGAAAAAAAGCAGCAAGAGACAGAGAGAATAATGCTATGAATCCAGGGATTCAAGAACCAGAGTTAGTCTTTTATGGCAGGCATGCTGGTGTGGTTGGGTTGAGTAAAGATGAACTATATCATACTGTTTGTGACAGTGAGAGTCTGAGCTGTGGCTACGACAAGGTAAATTCCGCCATTTTATTCTTTTCCCTTTTAATAGTTCATCATTTGTCCCACAGCTCATGTTATATACTTTAAGTTTCCTTAGTGTACTGTTTCTTAATTTGTGGTATTCATTGGTTCGACTTAATTCAGGTGCTGGTAGACGCAGAGTGCACTCATGATGGATCGATTAAACATATCCAAAAATTTGAACACTGGGGTTGGAAAACTCTTCAACGTCGTGTGTTGGATGCAGAGAGAACTGATAATCTGACTGTGCTTCAGGTAATTTATATATTCTACTATTTTAGTACATGTATTGTGACTTTGTTGACTTTACTATGTTAATTTGGCTGCATCTTGTTAAATACCGTTTTTTCGAGTTTAACGCTGTTTCCTGAAATGAGTATTATACATTGCAATATGCTCAATAAACAGTCTATACTACAAATTGTCTCAGAGCCTTTGCAGTTGTTTTGATATGCCTCCTCTACCAGTATTAGTCTTGCACTCCTTCCTTATTTGAAAATAATTTCGGTCTTATCTTCATATGTCATAGTTGCTTTGTTTTACATCACATTGTATTTTTCTTTTGTTCGCAGTTAAAACTCCTAAGCAATGGTTTTAGGTTGCTGAAAGAAGGGGGGTTTCTTGTCTACAGTACTTGCAGGTGCTCTTTTTGTTAGTTTTTCCTTCATCTTTGAACAAAGCACGTACACAACGTTTATACTCGTCCTAATCCCACCTCCTTAACTTTGCATTTTCTATCAATTTAGTTTGACAATTGCGCAGAATGAAGATGTAGTAGAACAATTTCTGAAGGACAATGCTTCTGCTGGTAAGGTCCTTTCTATGTTGAAGCCAATCATACAAAAAGCTTTGCAATTTTGAAATATTTTTAGGATTGTCGAATTACTTTCTATAGAAATATGCTTGTAGAATTGTTGACTTGTCATACCACTACACATATATGGCTCACTCGGTTCCACATTTGTCATGATTCATGTAATTGTGCTAACTGACTGTGATGTATAGATGCTCTCCATACCTACGTACCGCTAGGTATCAAAGAATATTGTCGTTGTCGTTTTTTTAATAAGCCTTGCTTTTCCTCTTGCAGAGTTGCTAGAAATAGAAGCCGCCAAGAGTTGGCCTTGTAGGAGCGGATGGATACCAAAGACGTTGCGCTTTGATCCAGTAACATCACAAACTAGTGGACTCTTTGTAGCAAAGTTCAAAAAATTAGAAAATTGAATTATCAATTGGTTACAGTTCAGCATGCAATTTAATCTGTAATCTCGATTGCATGGAAACACTTTGTTTGTTTACTTGTTTCTTTTTAGAAGTGAAATAATATAGATCTCCTGAAAATGTTTTTAAGGGAATTTCTATCATTCCTTTAACATTCAAAAGAAAAGAAATAAAGAAGTGAAAGTAAAACCAATTCTCCTGTATATTTTAGCGGAATTGGCCAAATTGACAACTTGATAATTTGAAATTAGAATAATGACTTTAATGTTTGTAAAATTTAGTCTATGCTTTGAAGTTATTTTGCAAATAATTTTTTTTTTATGCAAATAAATGTTCTCTCTTAAAAGTCATTTTGCAAAAACCCTACATGGCTTTGCACAAACTATTTGTAACTTACTGTTATTTTCTTTTACCTAGTTGTAGTTTTGAACGTTATTTTTGTTTGTCCAATTTATTCATTTCGAAAATATTGTCGTTTTCCATGCTTCTTAGGGAATTGTACATTCTTGTTTTTTTTTTTTCTTCTTCAAATTGTGCTTTTTCACGAAGTGATGCAACTTTTTTTTTTTTTTTTTGGGGGGGGGGGGGGGGGGGCTTCAAGGATGTAACTTTTTGAATGTTCTTGATGCTTTTAACTTATGTCGTTTCCTAAATGCTAAATATTATCGCTAATCGGTTTTCAATTATCATCGTTTGTAAGTTTTCCTTTTTGGAAATCATCGTTTTGTAAATTATTGTCTCCTTTTATTGCTGTTATTGTTTCTAAGATATGCTGTCGTTTCGCAATATTGTCGTTTTCAAGTTGTAAATTGCATTTTATTGTCGTTCCTCCTTGATTGTCGTTTCGTTATATGTTGCCGTTTTAAATTTGTTGTCGTTTGTTGAATGTTGTTGTTTTCTGTTATTGACTTTGCTGATTTATTGTAGTTTCATTGATTAATTAATTTCCATGTTTTTTTTTTTTTGGGAATAAAGGTTATCATGCCATTGCCACTCTGGCAACCTAGCATACTTATTTTTAATTTTATTTTATATAAACTGGACGAACCAGAAATGCTTCATTAACTTAAAACACTATTCGGACGCCATGTTTTTTTGGATGGATACCATTCTAAAATTTTCATCCTACATTTCTATTGGCACCAATGTAATCGGTTTTTTTTTTTTATTATTATTCATAGATATTGTTTTGTCAAAATAAAAGTTTATTTTCATGGCAAAAAAAAATAAGAGAAAAAATCATTAAATAATGAGTATTTATTTATTTTATTTTTCAACTACTCCAATTATATAGCGATTTAACGACTTAAAAGAATACTTATTAGATTGAACCTACTTCTATTATTATTAACTATGCTTTTTTCAAATTTTTATTTAATTTTTGGGGAATGGACGGATATATTACTCCATAAGCCTAAACGAAAAACGTATATTTCCCCTGAATAAGTACAGGACATGCAACGTATATGAGCCTCCGAGTAAGGCCAAATTTATGGGCTTCTTTTCTAATAACCAAAATAATTCCAAGTTAATCTTCGTAAGCAATGACATAAGAAGAGGTCAATCTCTTTTTGTTATTGGTTTTGTTTTTCACTTATTTCATTCTTCCCTTAACAGAATAAGTTATGATCTTATTCAAAATATAATCAGTACCCTCCAAAAAACACGTGCCTGAATCCAACGGTCATCAATTGATCAGTGCATTGACAAAAATAAATATAATGGACCAGTCAAACAAAGCCCAGCCCAACTAGGCTCACAAAAGCCTGGTTTTGATCCAGAAATAGGTGCCGTACGGACAAACGGAGATGACCAGTAGTGAGCACGAAATCACAGCTGCTCTAAGTAAGTGACTATCTGATTTTCTCTCTCTTTCCCTCCATTTTCTCTCTTAAATTCCCACCATCCGAACACTCAATTGTTTCCTCTCTCTTCTTTTACAGTTCAGAGCGACAAAGCTTCTCAATCCGATGCCGCCGAATCGCCGTCGCCGGCAGAAGTTCCAGCCGACGAGAATTCTCCGATCGAGGAAGTCGCGCTCACCGTTCCGGTCAACGACGATCCGTCTCTACCCGCCGTCACGTTCCGTACATGGACCCTCGGGATCTTCTCCTGCGTACTACTATCGTTCCTCAAGCAATTCTTCTGGTACCGGAAGGAGCCTCTGTCCCTCACATCGATCTCGGCTCAGATCGCGGTGGTTCCCCTGGGTCACCTGATGGCCTCCGTGGTCACCGATCGAGTTTTCTTTGAGGGGCAGAAATGGGAATTCACGCTGAACCCGGGCCCGTTCAACGTGAAGGAGCACGTGCTGATCACGATCTTCGCCAACTCGGGAGCTGGAAATGTCTATGCTATCCACATAGTCAGCGCCGTGAAGATCTTTTACGGTAAAAACATCACTTTTTGGGTGTCCTTGTTGGTTGTTTTGACGACCCAGGTGCTCGGGTTCGGGTGGGCCGGGGTGTTCCGGCGCTACCTGGTGGAGCCCGCGGCCATGTGGTGGCCCGAGAATCTTGTACCGGTCTCTCTTTTCAGGTTATAACCTTGTCCTGACCTTACGATTTACTTACTACTTGGTTATGATGTCGCCACGTGTTGTACTGTGGATCTTTTGTTCATTTTTCAGTCAACCCATTAAAGAGGCCATAAAGTTACCTTCTTTTATTATTTTATTTTATTTTTTATTTTGGCCACTTGTTGGGTTTCTACGTAAACTGGTAAATGTACGAAGTTCCATTGCAATTGCAAGTGTTATAACGTTTAAAATTTTAAATATGGGCACTAAAAAATTTTAAATATTGGTCTCGCCACGATAGAAAGAAAAATGCTAAATATCATCACAAATTAGGAATTAAAATTTGTATGCATGTTTTTTTATAATAAAAATAAAAAAGATAATATTAACACACGTCTTTTTATATATCATTATTATAAATAATGAAAAAAAATAATATTAATGATTACCGCTTATTGGATTGAGAACTCGTATATATAGGAATCACACTATTTTTAGTACAAAATTTTAGTATGTCGATCTTTATTCTATGTTCTTCTAGCCGTGGTAGTCAGTCTGCTGGCCTTGTTCCCGAAATGATAGTATGGCCCAGACAAGGAAAAGAAGAAGTTGAACTTTCTTTTTTTATTATTAGGAGATTCTCCAAAAGATCTTGAATTTCCTTAGCAGCCAGTAATGATAGTGCTCTGTAATGCTAGGGAGCTTTATGTTTAACTACCCTTTGAACAGTTGTTGTTGTTTGTATTAGTCATTCATTTTGATATTGCAGGGCATTACATGAGAAAGAGAAGAGGCCAAAGAGGGGGTTGACTCGGAATCAATTCTTTCTCATTGCATTTATTTGCAGCTTTGCTTACTATGTCTTTCCAGGCTACTTATTCTCAAGGCTGACGTCCTTATCTTGGTTCTGCTGGATATTCCCTGCTTCAATCTTGGCCCATCAGCTGGGTTCAGGACTTCGTGGTCTCGGAATTGGTGCTTTTGGGTTTGATTGGTCCAGCATATCCTCTTACCTTGGAAGCCCCCTTGCGAGTCCATGGTTTGCTACTGCAAATGTAGCAGTTGGTTTTGCCATATTGCTCTATGTCATCGTTCCTATTGCTTATTGGTTTAATCTCTACAAGGCCAAAACCTACCCCATTTTTTCAGATGGACTTTTCACATCTACTGGCCAAAGTTACAATGTTTCGGCTATAACAGACTCCAAGTTCCACCTTGATTTTGACGCATATGAACGCCAGGGCCCTCTCAATTTGAGCGCCTTGTTTGCTATTACCTATGGTTTCAATTTTGCGTGCCTTACTGCCACCATTGTGCACGTTTCCCTCTTCCATGGAAAGTAAGTTTTCCATTTTTTAACTGTTTCTATCAAACTTTAAATGCCTTAGTATGATTCTTTATATGCACTTAGTTATTTGCGTAAGTTGTCAAAATTAAGAATTTATGTTTGAGGAATCACCATATCAACATCTGCAAGGGCAAAGCCGTATCATCTCAAACAGTATGCTAAATCCCATAAACATGAAAGTTTTAATTAATATAACATAAAATGTATGATAAAGCTCAGTCTTTGATAGAGTAACTCTGGTGAAGTCTTTTTAATTTGAATATTCTACTTTATGCAGTAGTAAATAAAGTGTCCTCTGCTTTATGCATTGTGGAAACTTGATTAAAAAATGTAAAAAGTGTAGAACTAGCTTGAATATTATTGTACATTTTGTTGGCGGGACTAACTTTTGGTACCTTGTAGACAAATATGGGAGCTAAGCAAGTCTGCGTTACAAGAAAAGAAGATGGATGTGCACACAAGACTAATGAGAAAATATAAACAAGTTCCTGAATGGTGGTTCATGTTCATCCTTTTAGTTAACATAGCGGCCACACTATTTATATGCCAGTATTACAATGATCAGCTCCAATTGCAGTGGTGGGGCGTCTTGCTCGCATGTGGTCTCGCATTTTTTTTCACTCTTCCTGTTGGAGTTATCAAAGCTACAACTAATCAGGTCTAACCCCTTTCTTATTTTCGAAGTAATTAACAATCATTGGAATTGTTTCACCTCTGGTGCCAAATGAGAAATGTACTTTTATTGATTTACAGGTACCCGGCTTGAACATAATTACGGAGTACATCATTGGGTATTTATACCCGGGATACCCCGTTGCTAACATGTGCTTCAAGGTCTATGGTTATATAAGTATGAAACAGGGGATAACATTTTTGGAAGACTTCAAGCTAGGCCATTACATGAAGATTCCTCCCAGAGCAATGTTCATGGCACAGGTTTAACCTCCTTTTCCCAATAATGATTATGAAAAGAAACAATTTCACAATGTTACATCGAGTCTCTTCCTGATTAAATTGATGGACAATTACTTAGTAACCGTCGTAATCACTAATAATCTTGTTATCAGGTAGTGGGAACTGTTGTATCAGCATTTGCACATTTAGGAACAGCATGGTGGCTTATGGACACAATTCCAGATATCTGTGACAGGGCTTTGCTTCCAGCAGATAGCCCGTGGACTTGTCCCGGTGACCATGTGTTTTATGATGCTTCTGTCATCTGGGGCCTGATCGGGCCTCGTAGAATATTTGGAGATCTTGGCTTTTATTCTTCCATCAACTGGTTTTTCTTAGCTGGTGCTGTCGCTACGGTGCTAGTTTGGCTTGCACATAAGGCCTTCCCAGACAAGCGTTGGATTGCACTCATTAATATGCCTGTGATCTTGGGATCAACAATCAACATGCCCCCAGCTACTGCGGTCAACTACACCAGTTGGATTCTGATTGGGTTTGCCTCGGGCTTTATTGCTTACAGGTACTACCGTGGCTGGTGGAGGCGGCACAACTATGTGTTGTCTGGGGCTCTTGATGCTGGGTTAGCCTTCATGGGGGTGTTGTTGTACTTGTGCCTGGGGATGGAGCATGTAAGACTCAAATGGTGGGGAAATGGCTCAGAAGGTTGTCCATTGGCTTCTTGCCCAACCGAACAAGGAATTGTGGTTAAAGGTTGCCCAGTTCTGTGAAGCAAGAGTGTGAGTTGATCTGTTTGATTCTTTCCACAGTTTAGATCTGTACATACATTATCCAACAGTATAATTTATATATTTAGCTGTCATTCTTTGTAAGTAATGCACTCAATGAAACCAAGTAAAAACTTGATGCTTTAATCAAATTGCCATCGACTTTGCCAAATGAACCTCGGGAATGATAATTCTGTATTTTATTCCTTCGGGGTCCTTCAGAAAAAATTATGTTCTAGTTCCTGTTATGAAATAGCAAGGTACCTATCATCTAAACCAGCTTAGTCTAATTTGTTGAATTTTACATAACATAGGAGGTAAGTTTGAACAGTTTTCGGAATTTACAATGGCCGAGGATACAACTATAGTGCATAGTACTTACTGTAATTAGATTTCTGCACCTCTGTAGTTCTAGTTCAAGTTCTTGAAATTCTGTGTATCTTATATCTTATAACGCTTCTTTTTTATTATGCCGATAAGCCTGCTTGTACACTTGTTGCCTCTGCAAGCACTACAGTTGTTTATGAAACGCAGAAGTTAATTGCATACAATTAGCATCATGATAATCAGTTTTAGGAACTGTTTTTAATAATTTGTTAAGGACAAACAAAGGATGGTCTTCGTTTGTTGTTTAAATAGGCAAGCACTGCTATTGGAAGCAAGCTGATAAGCATTAACCAATCAAGCTGACAAAAATCGAAAGGTTATTGACCCCTAAATTAAGGGGCTATCTTAGACTTTGACATTTTGCTATCAGAGACCAAAATGAGATTTGAGTTGATTTATGAGGACTAAAAATAAAATTGAACATTTGGTTTTTGGGTCGAACTTTATATTTTGACATTAGAGATAAGGCAGTTGAATTACCAAATAAACTAAACCATGTGACTCGTTTCCTATTTTGAACATGAAATATGATTATGATAACGTACTGAAATTATAATTTACAAATTGTTTTAAATTATTAATGCGGATGGAATTAATGCTCATATGACAGTATGTGTGTGCGCGCTGTCATATAATGCTCACATATAATTATTCTTAATTTATGCCGGATGATATTTCTATTCCATTGATATACACGTGGTAATGCATCATAGTGATCATGACTAATGATGCTAACAAGTGTGCAGTTAGGTGACTTTTTTTTTTGCCTTATTTCTGGGGAAGGAAGCTGAGGTTGGTGGATGCTACTTTGTGCAGGAAATGTGGCACGCCAAGGCCAATCTGGAATGCGATTTCTAAGGTTCTAATGGCAATTGGATGCAGAGAGAACTGATAGTTTTGACTCCTTCTACTATTCTAGTACATATATTTGCTCAATAAATAATTAAGCCTAAGTCTCTCGTAGCCTTTTCAATTGTGCAATATGCAACTGTGCCAGAACTGTTCCTTCAATCCTTCCTTATTTGCAATTAATTTCAATCATTTGACATAGGTTTTTTTTTTTTAATTTTATTTTTGCATCACATGTATTATTATTATTATTTTTTTTTTTTGGTTTGCAGTTAAAAAACTTTTAAGCAATGATTTTAGGTTGCTGAAAAAGCAGGGGATGCTTGTCAACAGAACTTGCAGTTGCTCTTAATGTTAGTTTTTTCCTTCCAACTTATAATAAAGCATAAGGCTCATCCTATCTTATGTTCTCACCTTTGCCTTTTTAACGGGTAAGTTCCTTTTTCATGTTGAAGCCAATCATACGAAAGCTTGCAATTTTGAAATATTTTTAGGATGGTCGAAGTAATTTATTTAGAATTACACGCTTGTAGAGTTGTAGAGTTGTCGTACCGTTGCACATATATGGCAGCATATAAATACTGTCACTTAGTTCTACATTGTCATGTGATTTTGCTAAGTGAACGTACTAGTAAGTATTAAAGAACATTGTTGTTATCGTTTTAGTAAGCCATATTTTTCTTCTTGCAGAGTTGCTGAATATGGACACGGCCAAGATTTGGCCTTGCAGAAGTGGAAGGATTACAAAGACCTTGTGCCTTGATCCATTAGTATCACAAACTAGTGGACTCTTTGTAGCTAAGTTCAAAAAATTAGTCAATTGAATTATCCAATGGTGACAGTTTCCACTATGCAATTTTATTTATTGATTTGCTTGTTTGTTTTTATAAGTGAATAATAGACATCTGCTAAGAAAGTGTAAGAGAATTTCTATCATTCTTTTAACGTTTTTTTTTTTTAATAAAAAAGGTACATGTATTACCAATTCTCTTGTATATTTTTTGAAACCAGTTCTCTTATATGTTTATGGACGGGCTTTCACAAACTTTTTTAAGTTCCCGAATACAATCTATCTACGTACTAACATTATTTTAAGCTGTGGTTGTCTGTGCAATGTTGTCGTTACTCGTACTGGGGGGAAATAAAAAGTTGTTAGTTATTTTCAATTTGTCGTTTGGGATTATTGTCCCTTTTGGGTTGCACACTGTCGTTTACAAGATTTTGTTGTTTTCAACTTCTTGTCGTTCTCCATGCTTCTCGGGGCGTGTTTTCATTTGGAAGTTGATGAAGTTTGTAAGTTCTTCTAATTTTTTATTATTTATTTCTGCGTCTATCGTTCTCTCAACTCTTCAGAAAAAGAAAAAAAAAAAAAAAGAATTATCAAGATATATTGTGGTCTACCATGCTCTCCAGGGCATTCTGATATTTAAGTTGTAGTTTCGGAGAATGTCGTTTTCCATACTTTTTTGGGGTATTATAATGTATGTTTTCTTTTTTCCCTGAAATTGTACTAATTTACAAAGCGATGTAAACTTTTGCATGTTCATGCTGCATTTCTTGTGTCATTTCCTGAAGGCTAATCTGGTCGGTTCTCAACTATCAAACTATCGTCATCGTCTCTGTTTTTCTTTTCTTTTCTTTTTTTTTTTTTTGCGTAATTGTTGTCTCTTTTATCGTTGTTACCGTTTATAAGATATGTTGTCTCACAATATTGTCGTTTTTAGGTTGTAAATATATGTTACTATTATTTTCTAAGCGCTCTTTGATGCGAAGATTGGATTGAAATATTGTTTAGGGTTGAATTGTATTAGAGTAGACTGGAATGTGATTAGTATTCAGGTTATTGTTGTATTGTTGTCGTTTGTCTTAAAGTTATTGTTTTTTTTTTTTTTGAAAGGGTCTTAAAGTTATTGTTGTTTCTTGAATATGTTGTTTTCTGATAATTGTTTGTTTGCTAAGAGCATTGTCATTTTGGACTAACTTTTAAAGCCCATTATCAATTATGGAATAAATTGATTTATTTACAAAATTATACTTTTTGTAAATGGAACTTTTTGAGTCTCAAATATGCCTCTACATCTCTACCACCTAGCAAAATCTCCACCGCTATAAAAAACAATTTTCAATCTCAATTTAACACAGCTCAATCACAGGCTGAAAAAAACTATACTTGAGTTTCGAAAGTCAAATATAAGATCGAAAATCAAATTTAATAACGATGACTCACCTTTTAAGACTTCGATTGCGATAAAAATTTATAGAAAACATTGATGAAGAAGCTTGGAGTGACCATGGTTCATAGAGAAAAAGATTTGAACATTTTAGTAACGAGTAATACTATGATGCACTGTATAATATGCAACATCGTGTGATGTGTAAATTTACTACTGACTAAATATAATAGAATTTCAGTTGATACCCAATTTATTAATTTGAAGCACTAACAGATTAATATGTTATCATAATGTTGAGCACTAGTAGTGTCCTATAATATTACTCTTTAGTAATGAAGTAATATTATGAAATACCATATGGTGCCTAATGTCATATGAAATGTTAATTTATTACTGGCTAATTATAATTATATTTCAGGTACAGTCCATATGAAATCTAGTTTATTAATTAAAATCTCTAATAACAAAATGACACGTTATTATAGTATTGGACATTATTAGTACTCATAACATTAGTGATTTGACAATAAGGATTAGTTTTTATAAAATTTAGAAGAAATTATGAGATACCATTAGTGTCTAATACCATATGATATAACAGTTTGTTACTAGATAATTATAATCAATAAATTAATAAATTAGATTCTATACAGATTTTATATGACATGTAATTATAATTATTCAATAATAAATCATCATTCCTATGGTATTAGATAGCATACAGTGTCTTATGACATTATTATAAAATTTATGATTGAGAACATTTTATCATCGCGAGGACAATAATTATTAGACTCAGATGTATATATTAAAAAAAAAAAACAATCGAACTATCATGATTTGTTGTTTGTTTTTGTTTTCTTTTTTTAATTGTCTTTTTGTTATTATTGTAGCCATTTATTGTTCTGATGATGTTTTAAGATATGTTGTCGTTTCACAGTAGTTTCGATATTAAGTTGTAAAGGTATGTTATTATTGTTTCATTATGTGTTTTTGTCTTAAAGTTAATGTCGTTTTCTGTTATTGACTTTTGCGTTGTTTTCATGATATGTTGTCGTTTCTTTGATTTATTCGTTTACCTTTTTTTTTTGAAAATGGATGGATATTTTTGCTCTATTTCTTAAACCTCAGCCAAAGAATGATGTATCTTCCCACTTAATGGTACAAAATACATGCGGCATATCTGAACTTCTGAATGAGGCCAAATTACAGGCTTCATTCCTAAATGCCACAGAAAAAAAAAATTCAAATTTAATCCATAAGCGGATTTCATCTTCTTCCATTTCAAACCATAACGTAACAAGAGTTCAATAATTTTTGCCAACTTTCATTTTCACAACAAAAAAATTATATGATCTTACACTCGAACGTGATCACTACCCTCCAAATAAACACGTGCCTCAACTCAATTGACGGTCATGATTTCTATTTCTCTGCATTTGACATAATAATACGATGGACCAGTCAAGCGACAGTCCAGCCCAACTGGGCACTCAAAAGCCTGGTTTTGATCCGGAGGAACCGTACGGACAAACGAGATGACCATTACCGAGCACGAAATCACAGCTCCTCTAAGTAAGTAACTATCTAATTTTCTCTCGTAAATTCCCACCATCCAAACACTCAATTTTCTCCTCTTCTTTTACAGTTCAGAGGGACAAAGCTTCACAGTCCGATGCCGCCGATTCGCCGGGGAATTCTTCCGGCGAAGACAATTCTCCGATCGAGGAAGTCGCGCTCACCGTTCCGGTCACCGACGATCCGTGTCTACCCTCCGTCACGTTCCGTACATGGGCCCTCGGGATCATCTCCTGCGTGCTCCTGTCGTTCCTCAAGCAATTCTTCTTCTACCGGAAGGAGCCTCTGTCCCTCACGTCGATCTCGGCTCAGATCGCGGTGGTTCCCCTGGGCCACCTGATGGCCTCGGTGGTCACCGATCGAGTCTTCTTCGAGGGACAGAAATGGGAATTCACGCTGAACCCTGGCCCTTTCAACGTGAAGGAGCACGTGCTGATCACGATCTTCGCCAACTCGGGAGCTGGAACTGTCTATGCTGTCCACATCGTCAGCGCCGTGAAGATCTTCTACGGTAAAAACCTCACGTTTTGGGTGTCCTTGTTGGTTGTTCTGACGACCCAGGTGCTCGGGTTCGGGTGGGCCGGGGTGCTCCGGCCCTACTTGGTGGATCCCGCGGCTATGTGGTGGCCCCAGAATCTCGTCCAGGTCTCACTTTTCAGGTTAATTGTAACCTTTTACTCACCTTTAAAGTTTTAATTATTATTGTTTTTAGACACTTTTTGGGTGTTTACGTACAGGAAAATGGTAACTGTATTATGTGCGAGTACGAGGTACCATTGCGTGTGTTATAACGTTTTTATATATGGGGTACTATATATAGACGATAGTAGTGGTAGATAACTCTTAAAATCTCAAATATGGTCTCGCATCGCTATCACCAGAATAAAATCGCTAAAGATATCAAATATGTGTAGCATTACTCTTATTAAAGTTCTATAGTATATTTTCTAGTCGTGGTAGGTCTTGGTCTTGTTTGAAAATGAAAAATGATAGTATAGCCCTGCGACCTTCCAATTATGATTCGACAAGGATATTATGAAAAAGGAATTACTTTCCTTTTTCGTTATTTTTATGAGATTCTTAAAAAAATCTTGAATCATAATTGTTACATCAAGTATTATTCGTATTTTTTTATATTAAAAAATAAAAAATATATATTAATAATATACATCTTTCGTTATATCACCGCTAAGTGATAATTCAACTATTAAAAAAATACTTATACATGGCAACCGTGTATATATATATATATATATATATATATTATTAACGCTGGGATTTTTACATGTTTAACGACCCTTTGAAAAGTTCTTCTTGCTGTAACGGAGTTGTTTGTCTTGGTCATCTTCACTTTTGTTGTTGCAGGGCATTGCATGAGAAAGAGAAGAGGCCAAAAGGAGGGTTAACTCGGAATCAATTCTTCCTCGTTGCGTTTGTTTGCAGCTTTGCTTACTATGTCCTTCCAGGCTACTTATTCTCAAGGCTAACATCCTTATCTTGGTTCTGCTGGATATTCCCTGCTTCCATCTTGGCCCATCAGCTAGGTTCAGGACTTCGTGGTCTCGGAATTGGTGCTTTCGGGTTTGATTGGTCCAGCATATCCTCTTACCTCGGAAGCCCCCTTGCGAGTCCATGGTTTGCCACTGCAAATGTAGCCGTTGGTTTTGCCCTTGTGCTCTATGTAATCGTCCCTATTACTTATTGGCTCAATCTCTACAACGCCAAATCATTCCCCATTTTTTCGGATGGCCTTTTTACATCTACTGGCCAAAGCTACAACGTTTCAGCCATAACAGACTCCAGGTTCCACCTTGATTTAGACGCGTATGAACGCCAGGGCCCTCTCCATTTGAGCGCCATGTTTGCTATTTACTATGGTTTCAATTTTGCGTGCCTTACTGCCACCATTGTGCATGTTTTCCTCTTCCATGGGAGGTAAATTTTACATTTTGAACTGCTTCCATCAAATTTTAGTACCTTCTTCTGATTCCCCGTAATCACTTTGTTCTAAGACTTGCTTAAAATGTCAAAATTAAGTTAATTTACGTTTAAGCAATTACCATTTTCCGTAACTGCAAGAGAATGGCAAAGCTCTTACACCGTATGCTAAATCACATGAACTCTAAAGTTGAAGAGTAATGTAACATGAGATGCGTGGTAAACCTGAGTCTTTGGTAGAGTAATTCTGTTTCAAGTCCTTTGTGAATTTTAATATTACACCTTCAGTCGCAAATAAAGCCGCCTCTGTTTTGCTCAGTGTGGAAACTTGGTTAAAAAACAAAAAGAAAGGTTAAACTAGCTTGAGCATTATTGTACATTTTATTAGTGGGACTAACTTTTGGCAGCTTGCAGACAAATATGGGAGCTAAGCAAGTCTGCATTCCAAGAAAAGAAGATGGATGTGCACACAAGACTAATGAAAAAATATAAACAAGTTCCTGAATGGTGGTTCATGTGCATCCTCTTTGTTAACATCGTGGCGACCGTTTTTGTATGCCAGTACTACAATGAACAACTCCAATTGCAGTGGTGGGGCGTCTTGCTCGCCTGTGGTCTAGCATTTTTTTTCAGTCTTCCTCTTGGAGTTATCAAAGCCACAACTAATCAGGTCTAACCCCTTTCTTGTTGTTAGAGCTATGATATTAAGAGTCTTTGGATTTGTTTCACCGTTGTTACTTAATTAACGAGAAATATATTTATTTTGTTGGTTTACAGTTACCCGGCTTGAATGTAATCACGGAGTACATCATTGGGTATTTATACCCAGGATACCCGGTTGCTAACATGTGCTTTAAGGTTTATGGCTATATAAGTATGAGACAGGGGGTAACGTTTTTGGAAGACTTCAAGCTAGGCCATTACATGAAGATTCCGCCCAGAGCAATGTTCATGGCACAGGTTTAACCTCTTTTTCCCAAAAATGAACATGAATAAGAAACAACTTCATAATGTTTCATCAAGCCTCTTCCTCATGAAATTGATGGACAATTGCCTGTATAGCTTCGTAATCACTTTAACAACTATGTTCTTATCAGGTAGTGGGAACTGTTATATCAGCATTTGTGCATTTGTTAACGGCATGGTGGCTTATGGACACAATTCCAGATATCTGTGACAGGGCTTTGCTTCCAGCGGATAGCCCGTGGACTTGTCCCGGTGACCATGTGTTTTATGATGCTTCCGTCATCTGGGGCCTGATCGGGCCTCGTAGAATCTTTGGAGATCTTGGCATTTATTCTTCCATCAACTGGTTTTTCTTAGTGGGTGCCGTTGCTACGGTGCTAGTTTGGCTTGCACACAAGGCTTTTCCGGACAAGCGTTGGATTGCACTCATCAATATGCCTGTGATCTTAGGAGCAACAAACAATATGCCCCCAGCTACAGCGGTCAACTACACCAGTTGGGTTCTAATTGGGTTCGCCTCGGGCTTTATTGCTTACAGGTACTACCGTGGCTGGTGGAGTCGGCACAACTATGTTCTCTCTGGGGCTCTTGATGCTGGATTAGCCTTCATGGGGGTGTTGTTGTACTTGTGTCTGGGGATGGAGCATGTAGGACTCAAATGGTGGGGAAATGACTCGGAAGGTTGTCCCCTGGCTTCTTGCCCAACCGAACAAGGAATTGTGGTTCAAGGTTGCCCAGTTCTGTGAAGCAATAGTGTGAGTTGATCTGTTTGATTCTTTCCACAGTTTAGATCTGTATATACATTATGCAACAGTACAATTTATAAATATAGCTGTCATTCTTTGAAAGTAATGCACTCGATGAAATCAGGTACAAACTTGACGCTTTTAATCATATTGCCATTGACTTTGCCAAAAGTAAAGAATGTAATATCAGAGGAATATAGAAGACAACTAATCTTGAGTTTTGATGAAATGAGCTCTAAACTAATTGTATTCCATAAACGAATATATTTACAAGAGGAGCTATAAGTGTACAAGAGAAACTAACCAAAAACAGAATTAGTTACAATAAAACAAAGTTACTAACTAACTTAAAATTAATTCTGTTATCTGAAAACAGATTAAACTAACTTTTTGACACTTTCCCTCAAGCTAAAAGGAATAGAATGAATTTTCAGCTTGTCTCTAAAGTAAATAAATTTTCCTTCATTAAGAGTCTTAGTTAACAAATTTGCAACCTGTTCATTTGTGGGAACAAATCTAACTTCTAACTCTTTATTGACCACTTTCTCTCGAATAAAATGTAAGGCACCAGCTCCTATACCACAAAATAGGACATTTAGTGGTAAGAGATATACCCATCTCCTTGAACAAGGATAATAACCAAATCACTTCAGTAGCTACTTGTGATAGGGCTCTATATTTGGACTCAGTGCCAGATTTGGCGACCACATGTTGCTTCTTTGTACTCTAAGCTATAAGATTACCTCTTAGATAGATACAATATCCACTTGTAAAGCATCTACCATCCAAATAACTAGCCTAATCAGCATCAGAATAGCTTCAAGAGTAAAATGACTTATCTCACTAGCTGTGAAATACAAGCCATAACCAATAGTACTTTTGAGATACCTTAGAATTCTTTTACGTGCCTTCCAAAGTCAACTGTAGGAGTTTGTAGATACCAGCTCAATTCGTTGACAGCAAAAGAATATCAGGTCGTGAAAATCACAAATATTATAAAGCTCCTATTATATTGCGATAGATGGTAGGGCGATCAAATTGTCATCTTTGAAGAGTTCGATGCTATTATATATAGGAGTGAAACATTCTTTAAAAGTTGCCATATTAGTCTTGTCTAGCAAATCCAAAATATATTTGGATTTGAGTGAAATATAATCCAGAAGCACTTCTAGAAATTTCGAAGCCAAGAAAATAGTTAACAAACCCAAGTAGCTTGAGTGCAAAATGATTATTCAGATATTCCATATTTTTAATAAGCAGTGTATCACTTCCTGTTAAAATAATATCATTGACATATACTAAAAGATAATGAACAACACTATCTTGCTTAAAATAAAATAAAAAAGTGTCAGCAACAGAATTTACAAACTCCTAAGCCACAAGAGCTTATTTTAGTTTGTCAAACCAAGCTCGTGGAGTTTGTTTAAGTCTATATAGAGTCTTCTTTAACTTGCACACATAACGAGGGAACTGGAAATTAATAAATCCTATAGGCTAATGCATAAAAATAGTTTCATGAAGATCACCATTTAAGAAGTCATTATTTATGTCTAATTGTTGAATATCCCAGCCACTTTGAATAGCTAAGGTGAGAACAACATGAATGGTAGAATACTTAATGACTGGACTAAAAGTTTTAGAATAATCTAAGCTAGGGATTTGTTGAAATCTTTTTACTACCAACCGAGCCTTATACCTATGAATGGACTCATCAAGATAATACTTAATACCAAACACCCACTTATTGTTAACAACATTCATAGAAGAATCAAAAAGAACTAAAGTCCAAGTGCAATTCTTTTGTAAAGCAGTAAACTTATCTTTCATTGCTTGATGCTAACACAGTTTTGCTAAAACTTGAGCAACATTAACAGGTTCAGTGGTAGAAAGAGAACCATAAATAAGAAAAGACTTAGGCTAAAAGATTCCATTTTTAGATCTTGTGGTCATAGTATGAGTAGACTCATGACAAACTCTATGTATATTAGATATCACATCAAAAACAGAAATAGTAGGTGCAGTATGTAGAACTGGACTAGTAGGCACAGACTGAGCAGATTTAGAAGTACAAAATGCTATATGAGGAGGTAAACTAGAAGATACTGAGTTAAAGGATGGAGCAGTACCATTTTCAGTAGACTACTCAGGAGCACCAGAATGAGAAGAAGAGATGGTTAACTCTGAAGTAACCTCAGGTGCTGCATTAGTACCATGTGTAACTGTTGTAGAAGGCTAAAATGAAAAATTGATATAGGAGAACATAGTAGCATCTGAATCACAAGTATTAGAACCACCTTTTGAAAAACTGTGTGCAAAAAGAAAAAATCCTTTTATCAAACATAACATTTCTAGTAATATAAATTCGACTAGAAGAATTCAAACAACAATAACCTTTATGCTTGTCACTGTACCAACAAAGACACATTGAGAGGACCTAAACTCAAGTTTATGAGAATTATAAGGTCATAAATGAGAATAACATGCATAACCATATATATTTAAAACCTGGTAATCTGGTTCTTTGTGATAAACCATTTCAAAAGGACTTTTATCATGCAAAACAGGTGTAGGCAACCTGTTAATAAGAAAAATAGCCAAGGCAAAAACTTTCCACCGGAAACTCAATAGCATACTAGCTTTAGCTAACATTGTGAGACCTATTTCAATAATATGCCGATACTTTCTTTCAACCTTACTATTTTGAGCATGACCATGAGGATGGGGATGTCTAAAGGCAATACCAAGATTCTGAAAATATGGAAGCAAGCTTTGAAATTCTCCTCCCTAATCAGACTGGACACATTTGAGTTTCCTATCAAATAGTCTTTCAACATAATGCTGAAACTGGATAACAATTTACTTAGCATTTGACTTAAGTACAAGCGGGTATATCCAAGTGAACCGTGTATAATTATCCACAAAATTAATATAATATTTGTACCCCTCTGTAGACAAATTAGGTGTTGGAACTCAAAGATTGGTATGAACAAGTTATAAAGGATAGTCAGATTTATTTGAAGATGACTTAAAAAGTAAACAATGAGATTTATCATGCTGACATGAAACACAGAAGTTTTAAGTCCGAAGCAAATGAATTTGGCAAAGACATTTTATTTATAACTTATTTTAACACCTTTACAGGCGGATCACCAAGCCAACAATGCCACAATCTATGATAAAGGTATTCTTAGGCTGACTCTTATTAGTTACTTAGGAAACAGAAAATTGAACATTACACAATTCATTATTATTACAATTAAAACCATTCTGAACAGTACTTAGATTAGTATCATCACAAAAAGAACCTGAAACAACTTTAGAAGTAAGTGCAGCACCATAAGAACCTGCTTGACAAGTTGTAAAAGAAGGCAAATCTAGCAGATACAAGCTCTAAGCTTACCTTAAAGAAGAACTTTCTTCGAATTCAGATCCTTGATAAGACAAGAATCAAAGTAAAATTCAATTAGGACGTGATTATCATGAGTAAACTTGGAGACACTCAAGAGACTTTTAGCAATTGTAGGAGTTTTCAACATAAAATCCGATTATTATAAGCAATTGTAGTATGGCTAACATGTGAAATTGAAAGATTATTACCATTTCCAACTGGAATCTTGTCTTCGCCTTTGTAGTCTAAGGACAAAGCTAGATTGGTAAGATCAGAGGTAATGTGATCAATGGCACCACTGTCAATGTACAAAGATGGATCATTAATAGTAGTAGAAGAGGCCACATAAGCGGATGGTATAGAGGAAGAACCAGGCTGTTGAGGGGATTGTGATGCAGCAGTATCAAGAGACATATATGGATCAAAGTGAGAGTAGCACCGAGATGCTAGATGACCAACACGACCATAAATTTGACATACAGGATGATGATCACCACAGCCTCGACCACCGCAGCCTCGAGGACCACGATTACCACAACCATCATTATGGTAGTGACCAGAGGTTGAACCACCATTATTGGAAAAACCAGATCGACTTCTGTTCTTTTGAGCAAGATTAGCAAAGTGAGGATCAGGTAGAGAAATCGAGTGAGCTTGATCAATTCTCATTTCTTGATTTTGGAGCATGAACTGAGCTTCAGGAAGAGAAATAGTTTCAAGTCGAGAAGGAAGATTTATAATCACCGGATCATATTTAGAGCCAAGACTGCCAAGAATGAAAAGAAGAAGATCTTCATCAGTGAGAACTTGACCAGCTGCAGCAAGATTCTCAGCAATAGCTCGAACCTTGAGAAAATAGTCATTGATACTGAGATCGCCTGCCCTTTTTGATCGATTGAAGCTGAAATCAAAGTTGCAGAAGATGAGCCTTAGAGGTAGAAGCAAAGAGTTGTTGAATCACACTCTAAATATGAGCTGAGGAATTATAGTGAATGACATGACCAAGCATAGATTCAGAAATTGAAGCAAATAACCAGCTCATAAGAGCTTGATCTGTACAAATCCAGATAGAGTATTCGGGAATGAGACAAGGCACTAGAACAAAAGAGCTCGATGATTGAGTAGCTGAAGCATAGGACATGGAAGCTTGATTAGAGCTTCCTTCATCAGCTTGAAGAAATTGAGGAGGACAAGGATGAGAGCCAAGAAGACATCCTTCTAGATCATGTGGACGAATAGTAGGGAGAATCAGTGAGTAAGCGAAATTGCTTCGATCCAACTTAAGAGCAAGTGGAACAAGAGACGAGAGAAACGGGAGAGCCACTATGGATGAAGATTCTGAGCTCTTACACCAATAAAGAATCTAATAACAGAGGAATATAGAAGAAGTCTAATCTTGAGTTTTGATGAAATGAGCTCTAAACTAATTGTATTCCATAAACGAACATATATACAAAAGGAGCTATAAGTATACAAGAGAAGCTAACCAAAAACAGAATTAATTACAGTAAAACAAAGTTATTAACTAACTTAAAACCAATTCTGTTATCTGAAAACAGATTAAACTAACTTCTTAACACCAAATGAGCCTTGAGAATGCTAAATCTACATACCATTCCTTGGGACCCTTCCGAATTCAATTTCTCTCGAACACTAAAATTTCTCGTTCATGTTATAACTTACAAAAATATGATAATAAGTTCTAGGTGCTCTTATATAATAGCAAGGTCTATACTTATCATCTAAACCAGCTTAGTCCAATTTATGAATTTTCATAGCATAGGAAGGGAGGGGTATTTATATGGTTTTTAAAATTCAAAATGGTGAAGGATACATGTTTATTTGTACTGTCTTGAACTCGTGTATATTTTCTTAGGTTTATTTTCGTTACGCCGATAAAGCCTACTTAATTTTACACTTCAAAATTGTGTCTGGGAGTTGTTCTCTCGTATTTTGTGCTACTAGATCTGGGAGTTATTCGTTGTCATCCAGGAGAAAAAGATGTTTTATTTATTTTTTAAATGGTTTAATTTCTTTAATATGGTTTATTTCGTTTTGTTTTTTTTTTCTTGGGCAAGACTCAAGAGTCGTATCCTATCCCAATATTGGATAATATCAGGGGGGTTTTCGTCTTTTCAGAGCACAAATCGGTAAATTTGTTACTTATACATGGAAGTTACCTATTTGTAGAAATTTATCGAGAAAGTATAATTTTAATTTATATATATATATATATAAGGAATTGGAATTATTTCTACGTCTACTCTGGAGCATTTGGACTGAGAAGAATACAAGAATGTATGGTTCTAAAATAAAATCACCTGATGTTGTAGTTAGTTGGACTACAAACTACCTAGAGGATGGTTCTAAAATAAAATTACCTGATGTTGTAGTCAGTTGGACTACAAACTACCTAGAGGAAAGTGAAGAGCAGTGGTCATATTATAGATAGCTCTTTAGAACCACAACGGAGGGAGACCAAATGGTCTCTCCCCTTAAATGGCTACTTCAAGATGAACATGGATGCAACCATCAATGCTCAATCACATTCAGTGGGTATTGGTACTATTATTAGCAATGTAAATGGCGAAATCATGGCAATATTGGCGAAAAAAGTAACTTGCACATTATCAGCAAAAAATGCCGAAGCGACAGCTCGGTCGATCTCTCTCCTATAGGCCAGAGATGTTGGCCTAAATCTCCAGTTTCTAGAATCGGATGCACTGATAATAGTACAAACTCTTAATAATGATTCACTTTGCCATTCTGAGTTTGGCGACCTACTGTTAGATGTGTCTAGCTTATTTTTTTTATTCTTAATGTCACAATTAAACTTGTGTTTCGTGAAGCTAACAAAACTGCACATAATTTAGATAGGTTCACTTTAAGGGTAGAAGATGAGTTTATTTAGTTAGAAAAATTTTCTCCTCCAATAGAGTCTAGAGTCTATTATTGTAAACGATTCTACTAATTTATAATAACAGATTCATTTTATATATATATATATATATATATATATATATATATATGTTAAACAGTTTACTCAATCGAAAACAATTTATGTTTTAGTAATTTAGTTGACAGGAGGTATAAAAGGAAAACGGAATGGTAACTAAACAAATTTGACTTAGCATTGCCCTACCCTGGCTCTCTGTATATATATATATACGCAGAACACAGGAGAAGCGAGGGAGTGACGGCAAAAAGGGGTGGGGGTGGGGAGGCTTACTCGGGAGATGATGGAAAACGACACACGATCTCAGTCTCATCTTATACTGGTTGTAATGGCTTGCTGGTTGTGGGGAGGTCTGGAAATTTAGCTATCTGGAACCCATCCACTGGAAGGGACATGAAAGTCCATCGCTCTCATTTCTCATATGAATAATATATAGAAGTGTCCAGCAAACGCAATAATTCATGTATTACTCTTTCTTGTATCTATGATTACGCCACCCAATAAGTAACCGGATTTGGGCACGACTCCATCAACGACAACTATAGGCTGTTCATCTCCACCCCAATCTCCCGTCGTTCTTGCGATGTGATATTTCACGGCAGACGCTTCGAGTTATATAGAGCAAAAACCAAGACTTGGACAACACTCGGCACCGGTTTCTCTGACTACTTCGGCTTTGAGGATGGTTACTGCGAATACAAACCGGTGGAGTTCGGAGGTTACCTTTGTGTGTTTTCCGGTTACGAAAACGCTTGTCGGTTAGACATGTGGGCGATGATGGAGTACGGGGAGTCGACTACGTGGGCTATGCTGTTCTCGGTGGTGCCATCTAGTTATTATTCAACATTGAAGCCTCTAACATATAATTATAAGACCAGCGACGAGGTTCGCTTGTTTGTAGACCACAAGAGATTTATCCTCTATGACTTGAAAGCCAACACCGAAAAGGAAGTCAGTATTTCGGGTCCTCCGGATGGTCCAAAAGAAAAGCACTACTTTACAATTATAAATAGTTGTATTAGAAGTTTTGGAGAAGCACTGAAAAATGAGTTTTAAATGGATTGGAGGATTACTGTTGTATAGTTTATTTTAGACTTCATCGATTATAGGACTAGAGTCTTGTAATTCGGTTGTTAATGGACATGGCTCTTTAACAGTAGTAACATTTCCAAGTGTGAGCAAACTAGATTTGTGAAGTGCCCTGATATCTGTGTCAAAAGTGCAAACCATATAGTTTAGTTTTAAAAGAAACCAGAGTTTTCTGCGTCAATAGTGATTGTGCTCCTTATATTCCTTTTTTGTGTGTGTGTGTGTGTGTGTGTTCTGTCAAACTTACTGTTACACATTATATTATTTTTTCAGTATACACCTCCCAAAGGCCAAAGTTTAGACTTAATAGGGATGAGAAAACTTCTGGCTGTTAGTCTTTTTTATTGAACTTCGAACTTATGGTAGAGTTGACCTCTTTGAGAAAGAGATTTTTGGTTTTGGTGGTTTTGCTGAATGTGAGAACTTGTCCTGATTATATAATTTTTTCCCCCTCGGAGTTAATTATTGCACTAACATTGGTTATTGTCCCTACACCATTATCATTATTAGTGCTAAAATGTTTTTCATTCATGCAATAATAAGAGGTATTGACTTATAGTCTATAAGATGAAACATGAAGAATACATTTCTCTCAAACTCTAAAATTTCTTGTACATGCAGGTTATAACATACAAAATGATAATAATAATAAGTTTTAGGTGCTCTTATATAATAGCAAGGTCTACCGCTATCATCTAAACCAGTTTAGTTCAACTTGTGAATTTTTCATAACATAGGAAGTGTTATTTATACGGTATTTAGAATTTAAAATGGTCAAGGATGCACATTTGTTTGTATCGTCGTTAAAGATATTTCAGCACTACTGTAGTTCTAGTTCTTGAACTCGCGTGTCTTTTCCTAGGCTTCTTTTCGTTATGTTAGGCCGGTTGAGCCTGCTTACTTCAAAATTGCCTCTCTAAACACTGCAGGAGCTTAGGAAAGGCAGAAGTTATAAATTGCCTAAAAGTGATCAATTAGCATCATAATAATCAATTTTAGAAACATTAAATTGGCACCTCAATTTCAATCCTTCCATGTTATTTTTTCTTATAACAAATATTTTTAAAAAAAATTCTAAAAATTCTCCCCTTTAGGAGAAACTGTGGTTGCGCTATGCCTACGACAACATTTTCATATTTACTTAAACCACAAATTTTCTACGTAAATTGAGGAAGTCTATTTGTTATTGTACTTTTTTATTATTTATTTCTGCATGTATCATTTTTGAGATATGTTTTTGTTTCCCAATATTGTCGTTTTTAGGTTGTAAGTTACGGTTGTTTTCTAAGCTTATTGTTGTATTGTTGTTGTTGTTTGTCTTAAAGTTATTGTCGTTTCTTGATTATGTAGTCGGTTTCTTTTATTGTACTGTGCTCAATTATTGTTATTTTTCTAACATTGTGTCATTTATTTGATTATTTTCTATGTTTGTTTGTTGAGCATTATCAAATCGGCTTTTTACAAAAAATCTAGGCACGCAATCTTGATCCCATGCACATATACATACGTATATATTCACGCTGTGAATGACTAATCTAATTGACATATAGGTAGCAAAATGAATAAGCTACTGGAGTTCATAAACACTAGCCACGTCATTGCTAAGTATGGACTAAAGTTAAACAGGATTACATTATTGGTATGCCAATGACCATTGTTCTTGATGCGAAATTACACTGTGATCGGTGATCGTGTTGTCAAAACTAAGTACTTATTTTATTTATTTTCTACCCAATAATTCTAATATACCTAGTAAGATTGGAATTTAATGGGAAGAAAGAAATACTTGAAAACCTTATGATTGGGGTGATTCCTCAAGCCTTTCTTTCTCCCCGTCTTATATTGATGTGAGACTTTAGGCTTCTTTGATATTTTTATTATTTAGCCAAATTTCAACGCTACTACTCGATGGTATCCGCAACTTGTGATGAGAATGAGCATGCAATGCAACTGTATTTAACATCTGTAACTCGACATCGAATGAATAGAGAATATTTAAGAAAGAAGAAGACTGCTTACTGGATAGTTGGGCAATGGTGTATTGATACACAACAATGGATATTGGCTTAGCCAATTTTGTAAAGATTCATCTAAACATTGCAGGAGAATTGTCTATTGGGACTTAACAATAGAAGAATCAAGCTTTTTATATGTCCACTTCGGGTCTGATTCGGTTTTGGGGCCAATACATTATAGGGCTATTTACAAAATTCCAGGCCCAAGATACCAAAAATTGAAAAATCCCATGGACCGATTTTTTGGAAAAATTATTTAGAAAAGTATCACTTTTTAAAAGTATTATTAGAAAAATAATATTTTTAAAACATATTTAGCAATATACCATTTTATTTTAAATTTGATATTTTCAATAGCACTCGAGGTAACCAGTTAGGTTACTTGGAGTAACCAAATTTCCTATATTTGAGGAAATTTTATTTTTTATGGCATTTTTTCAAAAAAATTGAAAAATCTCGAAATTTGAAATTGTTCTGAAAAATCTCAGATTTAATTATAAAAATACCATTTTTAAAAGTATTTAGAAAAATATTATTTTTTATTGATTAATGGGATACTTCAGGTAACTAGTCGAATTACCTGAGGTAACTTGAATAGTTACTTCAAGTAACTGGATTGGTTACTCAAAGTAACCTAACTAGTCACCTCGAGTACTATTGAAAAATACCAAATTTTAAAAAAATGTATTTTTTTAAATATTTGTTAAAAATGTTATTTTTCTAATAATACTTTTAAAAAGTGATATTTTTCTAAATTAATCCGGAATTTTTCAAAAAAATTAGTCCATACAAGATTTTTCAATTTTTGGTATCTTGGACCTGGAATTTTGTAAATAACCCTACATTATATGCCGCTAGTGGTCATGCAACCTCTGAGGGCTTCATAATTAAGCAGTACAACAAAGAAAGAGATGGTTGGACGTTAAAATGGCCCACTCGGCTCGGCTCGGCTCAAAATTTGAAAGTAAATCGACCCAACCCTAAAGCCTGCTGTCTAACATGCGGGTCACAGATGGGCTAGATTGGGCGTAATACTGGATAAAAGCAGGTCGGATCTTAACGGGATGAGTGAATGGGCCAAAATGAGACAAAATAGGCTAAAATTAGTCTTGAAAAAAGAAAAAACCAATAAATTTAATTGATAAAATAAATTAATAACATTAACAAATTGACAAGTTAATAACTTAATAAATAAAGAAGTAAGAACTAATAAGATTAACAATAAGTTAACAACTTAATAAGCACACATAAGCTAGCTCAGTAGGAGGGGTAGGATGAGGAATAAGTATTAGGTCAGGAGTTCGACTCCTAGAGTGTGTGAATTATTTTTCTCTCTTTATAATAAGTGGAGATCATTAGTTAAGCCTTATTTTTTTTTAAAAAAATAAATAGCTTAAAAAATTTAGAAAAAAAAAGGAAAGAAAATAATTAAGAACTAATAAGATTGAAAAAATTAATTAAAACTAGGAAATTGATTGGTAAAATAAAAATAAGTAAATAACTAATATTGAGAGTTGAAAGTTAAGATTTGAATATTAAAAAGAAATTGGAATTTGGAAACGATATTTTTTTAGGGGGGGGGGGGGAATACTAAGCACTTAAGAGATTTTTTTGGAATTAAAAAAGATAATTAGAATTTAGAAATAGAGAATCAACTTAATAAATTTAGAAATAAAAGGAAAGAAAATAATTAAGAGCTAATAAGATTGATAAAATTAATTGAAACTATGAAATTAATTATTAAAATAAAAATAAGTAAATAACTAATATTGAGAGTTGAAAGTTAAGATCTAAATATTAAAAGGAAATTGGAATTTGGAAACAATAATTTTTTTTTTTTGGGAAAATACTAAGCACTTAAGAGATTTTTTGGAATTAGAAAAGATAATTAGAATATAGAAATAAAGACTATGTTTTTATTTAATTTTTTTTATGTTTTAAAAAATAAAATATGATAAGGAGCAATTGCCAGCCAGCTCAAGCAATTATATATATGATTGTTGTTGGCCTTTCAAAGTCTCAAATGGTCATATGACCTTGGCCTTTCAAGGCCCAAGGTACACTTAGCCCGATCCTACTCTTAGGGTCGGGCTGAGACTAGGCCATAATACTTTAGACTTTAGACTATGTTTGGCTACCTGTGAGCTATATAATCGGGTCATAGACTTATCCTTTTAGCCCGACCTATTTTGTCATCTTTATTCTTATAACAGACAAAGCTTGTTCACTAAATGCTGCTCCCCTACCATAATTTTCTATATCAAATATGATATTATTCTTAACTTGAGGGCATGGATTAAAATATCACGATATTTGTTAATATTGTTACGACAATATTTATATTTTAAATTCTAGATATCGATATGGGGTGGAAAGATATTTTTCCCGTGTATCCATGAAATATCCGTAAAATATTGACAGTGTCGAGGATATGTCAATATTAATAAAATATCAGTAAAAAATGAGCTAATATTGAGATATTTATAGACATTTTCGCGACAATTTCATCGACATTTTGAAATATCGACAGAAATGCCAAAGTTTTTTCTAAGTCTTTTTTTTTAATAGAAAATGGTAGTAAAGAATACAAAAATAAATCATAGTTCTCTCTTTACAGTTTATTGACAAAATTTTGGAATTACTTGTATTCAATAAAAATGTTTGCACTACTTATATTTATTATTTTAGAATCTCTACAAAGGACTCTCATAATTTTTGAAAGAAATTTTGGACCAAAACGAGAATTTCTCTTATAACTTTCAACCTCATTGAAACTCATTTTAGTGTTGAATGTATTTGAATTGTTATATATTATCAATGATTTTTATTTATTTTCAATATAATTTAAGATTAATTATACTTTGTAAGATATTTATACGAGATGTATTAAATAAAATAGTGTGATATATATATATTCTGATTTTAAAATTATTCTATAAAATAAAATTTGATTTTTTTTCTACTATATATGTATATTTTATTGTCTTATAAAGTATAAGCAAGTTTTGTTTTTTAATAAAAGCTTGTATGAATTATACAATATCACATGTTTTAGTATTTTTTAGAGTTTTTCTAGAAAATTTTGAATTTTAAGACAAATTTCAATATTTTTCAGAATATCTTCGATATTAACAATATCTTTGACAATATCCGTAAAATAAAACATCAACATCAATATCAACATCGACACTGACATTTTAATCCTTGCTGGAGGACTGTTTTGTAAATCTTCTACTATGATATCAAAAGAGGTCTCATCTCCAAATTTTCACACAATCGTAATCCTAGTACGAACTATTGCCTATCTGCCATTGTTTCTGCTTTATACGAATGCATTTTGAGTGTTGTGTTTTGACTGTATAGATTTTTTTTTTTTTTTCCTAAAGAATATATTTGTAAAAATTTCCATGAATTTGGCCAAATACTATGTTTCTTTTGTCAGTTGCATGAAAAATTGTTAGAATTGTTTAATTTCATATAGCAGAGAATAGAGCCCATCACTAAAGGTTGTGAACTTGTGAACACAACAAAAATCTTTTGTTTTTTATTTTCGAGTAAGAATAAGAGGCAAGGTGTGCGGTGACACTGACTAAAAACTGACCGACTAATATGAGCGCACGAGAAATGGACCGAAATTATATCAGTCTAAACCAACAAAAACTGAAACTCAAGGTCTTCGAATCAACAACCCACCACTCCACGTATCTCAATATTGATATTAAATCAAAACAAATGCAAAGTACAAACAAATAATTGTTTGTCAAAAGCAATCTATAAATCCACAAGAAGAAAGAGAGAGATTTAAAGCTATACATAGACCTCAAAATACAAAGCTTTAATCAATAACTCTATTGCGGAAATAAACCACGAAAAAAAAGGTAGCTAGAGATGAAATACAAATATCATGGTTGTCAATTGAGAAAGAAATAGCATGGTTGTCAGCTGAAAGAGATTCAACGAGAGAGATGCACCGAGGAGAAGAACACACAGGCCAAATGATTAATAGGGGTACTTTTTGAGGTTGATGACACTGCTAATAGAAAAGGAGTGATATGAGTACTTTTTGAGCTTGACGATGCTGGTAATAGACAAAAAGAGTTATGAAGAGATTTTTATTATTTAACTCAGGGTTTTTTGTATTCGGCACAAGGCCCGCGCAGGAAGTGAAAGCTTGTACGGTATTTTTAGGAAAAAAAAAATAGAAAAATACGGTGGATTTTGATTTTTGTAGATTTAGTACGGTTTTTATTAGAAAAATGCCAATTTTAAAAAATACCATTACTTAAAATAGTAACTAGTAACGGGTAATTAGTTTTCAGAAACTGATAACTAATAACTAAAGATATTTATAACTCGAATATAATGGGTAACTGGTTAAAATAGTATTTTTTAAAACCCTTTTAAAAAGTGATACTTTTCTAATAAAATCTATACGGGAATTGGGAAAAAAAACTTATCTCTGTATTTTTATAATTCTTTTTGATTTTAGGCTCTTATAGAAAAATGACTAAATTTTGAGTCCATTTTAAGTAAATATTTATTCTTTAAATGTTAGAACAAAATGATCGGTATATCAACATATATATCATGTGTTAAATGTTTATATACTCAGCACATAAACAAAAACTGGTATATAAGTATATATACTAAGTGTGAAAATATATGAACCTAGTCATTTAGCTATTAAAAAAAAAAAAGAAAAATAGACATTTACTAAAATCAAGTTTAAAAAGTGGACATCCATCAAAATTTCTCTTAGTTTTATAGGTAAAAGCGTTAGAAATCTAATATAAATCAAACTTTTGGGCTTTGGGAATTCAAAAGGAAGGCCCAAAATGTAGCTAGAGGCAATTTTAAAGAAAAGCCCAAACTATTACCATTTTAGTTTTAGGAATTAAATGTTAACTAATAACCTAATAGTAAGTATATATATATATATATATATATATATATATATATATATTATTTTTGCAAATAAATAACTTTAATATTCTGGATTTAATCGGTTATTATTCGGTCAGTGTAGACACAGAAGGTAAACCGAATAAATAACCTTTGATTTTTAATTTTTCTGTTTTTTCAATTACGATTTGGTTGGTTTTTTCTATTTGTTGGTTTTTTTGCTCATCCCTAGTTTTTGTAGTATCTGTCCTGTACCAACCTATTATTACTCTTGCTAGAAGCGAAATTTGCTTGCGTCTAGCTAAACTTTACCTTATGGTTAAGCCCAAAGATTGTCTTATGATTCGAATTTATTTTCCGATTTAACGAGTTTCATCCAATAATACTAATGATCCAACTCTTATAATAAGTTTTTATATTTGGTCTCCCAAATTCTCTTCTTTGCACTTATTCTTGTCATAAACTTATTAGCTTTCCACAAGGGAAAAAGAGCAATAAAAACAAAAATATCAATCATCAAGCAGTTGCAACACTAACACAACTAGGTCTTCTATATAAAGAGCAGATAAATATCTCAATCCTTACGAGCTTGACAACCTTCTCTTAGACTTGTGTTGTATCCTTCCTAGTAGAAACTAATATACTCCATACGTAAACTTTCTTTCACTGCCTTGAGATGATTTTTCTTTCCTCTTTAGCTAGAGTTTGCCTAGTAGGCTTCTTGTTTTGATGCAAGCCCAGATGGTGGGTCTAGCTTAAGCTTAGATTCTAGGTAATTGTTATACTTTTTTGTGGTATTTGTCTTGTACCAATCTATTATTATTCTTGCTCGTAGTGAAATTTGCTTGTGTCTAGCTAAGCTTTGCCATATGGTTAAGCTCAAAGATGGCCTTGCTAATCTGAATTTTTTTCAGTTTAATGAGTTTCATCGAATAATGCTAATGATCTAACTCTTATAATGAGATTTTATACTTAGATTCCCCAAATTCTCTCCTTTGCACTCATTCTTATTATAAACTCATTAGCTTTCCACAAGGGAAAAAGTGCAATGAACAGAAACAAAAATATCAACCATCAAGTAGTTTGTAACGCTGACACAACTAGATCTCCCGTGTAAAATGCAAATAAACACCCCTATTCCTATGAGTTTGACAACTTTCTCTTAGACTTGTGTCTCCCCATTAGAAACTAAGGGCTTGTTTAGTATTATTTTCTGTCTTATGTTCTCAATGTTGTATTTTCAAATATAAAAACAAAATTATTTTTTATTTATTTTTAAAAAATAAAACTAGGTATTTGGTAAATATTTTCTAAAAATCAATTTTTGGGGGAAAGTTTTAGATGAATATTAAAAAAAATTGGAATTGGAAAAAAAAATATATTTTTAAATAGAGAAAGTCAAGAGAGAGTGAGGAGAATGAAATTTAAGTGAGAGAATGAGAAAGAGAAGGTTATAAGATAAAAAGTAATAAAAGATGATAATGAGAGAGAAAGTGATGAAAGAGAATGAGGAAATAAAAAGTGATAAGAAAAATATAAAAGAGGGAAACAAATGAAAACATATAAGAGAGAGAAAATGATAAGAATACATAAGAAAGAGAATGAGAAGAATAAAAGTAATGAGAGAAAGTCATAAAAAATAAAATAATAATAGAGAATGTGATTTTTTAAAAAAAAGAATAAATAAAAAATAATGAGAGGAAAAAAGAAGAGAGAAAGTGGTGTGATTAAATGAAGAGAGAGAATGAGAACAAAGAGAAAAAATTGAGAAAATTATAGGAGAATGTGTATGTAAAAATCCTATGAAATAATGAATTTTAAAAAAATTTCAGAATACACTTTGAAAATAATATTTTATTATTATCTGAATTTTTTATTTTCTTTAATTTTGTTTTTAAAAACTATTCTTAGATAATAATGCAATTAAGAAAACACTTTAAAAATAACATTTTGTTATTCTCTGAATTTTTTATTTTCTTTAACTCTGTTTTTAAAAACTGTTCTCAAAAAACAACGCTAAATGCCCATATTTGTTATCAGAAAATAATTTTCTATTTTTAAAACTAAAAAACAGCTTTTTAGTTATAATGCCAAAGATTCCTTAATATACTCGGTACATAAATAAAAAACAGTATATAAGTGATAGTTATAAAAAGACATATTCAGACATTAAGCTAAAAAAAAAAGGAGAGAGAGAGATTTAATTTTAAAAATAAAATAAAATTGAAAAAAAAAACACTGATTTCCCCGGAAAATTTTTCTATTTAATTTTTTTAAAAAAATAAAAATAAAATTAAAAAAGAAAAAAACCACTGTGATTTCCCCTGAAAATTTTCCTCACGTTTGTTTTAGAACAGCTATCCATGAAAAAGGCTGCTTAAGATGTAATTGTCCATGAGCCCAATATCCTGAATTGGGTCTCGGGCTGGGCTCGAACTTGTCCATTTGAAATGGACACACCTTCTAGCTTCTGGCTTCTAATTACAGGCCGTTTCCGGCGGTTAATATGCTCTCACCGATGTCCACTAAGATCAGCCATAACAACTCGGATGAATGGAGAACCCAACTCAGAAGCCTTCGTCTCTTCGATGGAGACTCCTTCGTCAAGCCCTTCTTCCTCGTCGTCACCCTCAACCCTCCGGTACTTTACTTTCTCTCTATCTACATCTATGTATCTTTATTGTGTGTACATATATATATATATATATATATCTGAGTATAGTTTGTGACTGATTTTGATCCTTGTGAGCTATGGAAGCAGGCGAGGAAGCTCAGACTAGTCTGAAGAGAATTTCTAGGAAGGCCATGCAGGGCTTTAACTTGATACCACATCACTTGGTGAATGGCCATGGCGCCGAGGACAATTCCACTCGAAACAGCTCGAGGGACGCCACGTTTTGCTACACCTTACCCATCGAGGGTAATTCCAAGCTTTTTCTAACGTGAGCATTAAAGCCCTCTTCTTTATTGTATCTGCGGTTTTCTTTGACGCATTTGATCAAACACTTTGTCTGGTTCGAATGCTCAAAATTTTGAACTCGTTCAGCTTAGCTATATGGGTCTGGGAAATTGATTTTAAGGGATAATGGATTCTGATGCTTTGTTGAGGTTTGTTATGCTTAAGAAACATTTGGTGCTTCGGTGTAAACACTCAGGCGTTGTTCAATAATAAATGGTCCCTTTTTCGAGTCTAGATGATGGATTATGATCTAAATATAGCAACTTGGGGTTGCATTTTGCCTTATTACAACTTGAAATGACTTTGTTTTGAGCTTGATGGTTACTAAATGTGGATTTTTGTGTAGCCAAAGAGTGAACAACGTGGCTGACCTCAGTGATCTTGAGTTTTGTAATAGACATGACATCGATAATACTGGCCTCGTATGTAAGTTTTCTTTGTACTCCGTTAAACTGTACAAATTTGCTTCATTTTGGAGGTTATATATATTATGTACATGAATAGCTGATTTTTCGTGTGTGCCATCAATTTAAAGGCTGGATTTTAAATTGAATGTTTGTCAGAAAGTGTTTGGTACATATGCTTTTGATCTGTTCTATTCTCCTTTGTGTAAGGTTTACTAATCATCATAAAAAAGAACTTGAAAATTTCACGTTGATGCTTAAATTCTTTAGTATTGTTATATGCACATGGTGTTTCCTTACGTAACTGAAACACCAGAGTCAGTGCCATAATTATCTAATTTCACTACTTTAGATTTCTATTGCTTCAAATGCTTCATTGTTGCTGTTGTTACAAAATCACGTTTGCAGAAATAATAGGTCATAATCCTGTATTGTTTTTCTAAGCAATGTTATTTTGAGCTTTTTACTTGTTCTACAGGTCAATGGCCATCAGAAGAAGTCCTTGCATATTTTTGCTTGTCTCACGCAGACATGTTCAGGTTTATACATATATTTTGATTGTTGTCTCAAGTATTTTGTTTGTTTAAATATGACATCTTGTTTTATTCGGTGTTTCGAAAACAACTTTCGCTTTATATTTTCTCAGCATTTTTCCTCCCCCTTTCCCTCTAATATTCAGGTCCAAAAGAGTTGTTGAACTTGGATCAGGCTATGGTTTGGCTGGTTTAGTTATTGCAGCAGTTACTGATGCTTCAGAAATCATAATCTCAGATGGAAATCCTCAAGTTGTTAATTGTATCCTTCTCATGTGAATTATAGGAATCTTATGTTGGATTGCAGCTATAATGAAATCTAATCAGTCTACATCCTCATGAAGAGTGATGGATATTGTCATAAAAATGCATTTTCGATGGCCTGCTCATACTATATTTGATCATTAGCATCTACTGTTCTCAACTTTATTCTTATTAATCTCATGTTTTGGCACTGCTTTTATTGAGGTTCCTAAATGTCCAGATATTGAGCATAATATACATGCCAACTCTGGATTATTTGGTGATACGAAAGTGAAGTCCATGACGTTGCACTGGAATCAAGATGAAATTTCAGATATTTCTTATTCTTTTGATCTCATCGTTGCAAGTGATTGGTAAGTTCTTCCCCAGCTGGAATTTTTTTTCAGTGTTACTGCCTAGTGCATACTGTGTTGCTCTTTTCATTGCAAAATAAAGGGAAGAGAGTCGTGATGTTTTGGCACTCGACCACTTGTATATCTTAGTTATTAAAACTATGTGGAAGTTTCTATTATATTTCCGATGATTTCTATTTTCTTTTATTTAATTTAGAAAATACTGTTCAATTTGTTTATTTAATGCTAAGAATTGGAATGTGCCCAACTTTTGTGTGTACACAAACTTTTCCTTCTCAGATTTATCTGGCGGATGCCACTTTCTTGTAAAATTAATAAATTAATGTCTTGCGCCATAGCGAAGGAAAACTTACTTTGTTAATGCTATTTTGAATGACCTGGATATGTCTAGATAATCCTACTTGACAAAAAGCACTTCTATCTCGTACGTAATGCATGAACAAACACACACACACATTCAAGCATATAATGACGTGCATGTCAAATCTCTCTATGCAATGTTTATCTTCTTTACATGCTTTTTACTTTGATCTGTGATTTGGCAGCACATTCTTTAAGGACTTCCACAAAGGACTTGCTCAAATTGTGAAGATTTTGTTGAAAAAAGTGGGACCGTGTCAAGCTATATTTTTCAGCCCTAAAAGAGGTGATTCACTGGACAAGTTTCTAGAGGAAATCATAGAAAATGGCTTGCAGATTAGCATAACAGAGAAATATGACGCAGAGATTTGGAAGCGTCATCAAAGCTTTATAAATGGTGATGACTCGTGGCCCAGCTATGAAAAGGATCACTGCTACCCATTACTGGTCAGAATCACGCGATGACCTTTGGTTTCCAGTTTCTAATCTACCCGTACATAATTGAGATCC
>JXTB01000206.1:75510-93947 GCA_002914805.1 Parasponia andersonii | reverse complement strand
CCCCCCCCCCCCCCCCCCGGCGTTTGGAAAGACCTTTTCAGGCAATTTACATAAAGTGTGCAAGGAAGTTATATATTGTTATCGTGTGCCATTTAATAACAAGCATTATTGAGTGTACTTAGTACTTACTAGAAAATAACAGATGTACAGAAATTTCAATGCACAGTCTATATTCTTACCCCTTGGTTGGTGGATCCCATGCATAAAACAACTCTATCGTCAAAGTATTATCATTATGTAGGGTCCTCGTTGATTTGTGGACTATGGTTTACCAATTTTAATGAAAAGGATGAGGGTACTGTTTTCTTTTTTTTTTTCAATAGATTAAATTAATGAACTATTGAAAAAGTCATCTATAAATTTTAGAATTTTTGTTTTTATATTTGGACTTTAAAGATTGTTCTTTATGAAAGCCACCTCTCTCTTTATTTGCTTCTCCTCCCAACAAAAAAATAAGTGAAAAAACCAACGTCATTTCCCTTGGAGGTCTCTCTTTATTTGCTTCTCCTCCCAACAAAAAAATAAGTGAAAAAACCAACGTCATTTCCCTTGGAGGCTAGAGAGGAGATCTTCTCTTCTCCTTCTTCGGTCTCTTCTCCTCACTCTTTTCTTCTTCATTCTCTATTTTTTTTCCATTTTTTTTTTTCTATTTTAATAATTTCAGATCTAGATCTAGCTTGCAGTACCACTGTTTGTGTGGATTTTAGTCCGATCTAAATTTTAAATTTGAAATTTTTTTTTTTAAGATCTAGATCTGTAAAATAGTCGGTTTTTTTATTATTATTATTTTTCCTTCACGGATATGGATTTCAATTAGTGTTGGTTTCATATAGTCTACCCCATCAAGAACGTAGCTATGAGCAATTGTTGAAGGCAATAGAGTGTTGATGATCTTTATAATCTGTTTTTCTTTAAGAATTAGGTAACCCATATGTTTATTTTTTATTGCATTTGTGATTCATTTTTCGTTTTCTTTCTTTGAGTAGTTCGAAATTATAATCCTTATACTTACATTTTAATTTAAAGCTTTTTGCTTCAAGAGCTCGTATATATATATATATATAGGTTGCCAATCTAATAGGTATTTTTTTTCTTTACCTATGGGTATGTATTTTTTTTTAGCCGTTGGATCACCATCTAATAGTGATTCAATGGCTATAAAAGCTGTTCTTTATGTGTCCTTGAACATTTACTCTTTTAAATTTCAGACAATAATTAATTTTAGAATTGGTCCATAAACTTTGAAAAAGATTTTGTTCTTTTCTATTATATCATGAGGTAATGTTAAGATGACCATTGGATTACAGTTTTAAAATTTTAGAATTGCTCCATAAACTTTGAAAAAGACTTTGTTTTTTTTTTTCTATTATATCATGAGGTAAATGTTAGAATGACCATTGGAGTACAGTTTTAAAAGTTTATATCATGAGGTAAATGTTAGAATGACCATTAGAGTACAGTTTTAAAAGTTTAAGAATCAAAATGAGAAAATTTTCTATTATATCATGAGGTAAATGTTAGGATGACCATTGGAGTACATTTTTAAAAACTTAAGAATCAAAATGAGAAAATTTTCTAATATATCATGAGGTAAATGTTAGGATGACTGTTAGAATACAGTTTTAAAAGTTTAAGAATCAAAATAAAAAAATTTATTGAAGTATCATGAGATAAATGTTAAGATGACCATTGGTATACAATTTTAAAAGCTTTAAGAATCAACATGAGAAAATTTATTGAAGTTCAAAAAATACAACCATTGAGAAACTATCGAGACTTTTTCGTTAGTTTTAGAACCAACAAAGTTTATAATCCTTGTTTTTATTATTATCAAATACCTCTAAACACAATCTGGTAAACGCATTGAAATTTTTGACTGAAGATTCCTTATCTTCAAACAGCAAGTTGCATTTATAAAGCTTTAAAATATGGCCCTCAAGGAGTATAAGGACCGTTCTAACAAAGGATGCTGCAGAGCAAAGTAGAAAGCAATTTGATGCCTTCTCCATTAATAAATAATGCATTGTTTAAACCGGTATTGCAGTGGGATTTGATTACTGCCATGAAACTATCCTCATTGATTACGATTGTGCTTCATATGATTACATGACGATTATTGAAACTAATTCCATATGATTGTATAACATTTTAGCCATGTTTACTAATCCATAACAAAAAAAACAAAAGAAAAACACTTGTTAGATTATTTCTATGTACGATCTACCACAATTAGTATACACGGCCTTTTGTACTACGTAGAAACAACAATGCTTCAAGGACGACATTATTTATGACAAAATTTGTTACGATTGGGACAAGAATGTTGGCAAAATTGTTTATCATAAGCGTGTTTTGGAAGGTCCTTCTCATTGTACTACCTCTTCATTTCCATGGTAGTTCATGTACCATTTTTCCCCCTCTTTTAAGTCAACAAATAAATCATGTTGACATTTTCTGTTCTTTTTCCCCCAGTCAGTTAATTCGCATTGCTTTCTGAATTCGGGACACAATGAAAAGTGAATCATAAAGCACCACTCACTATGAATGCACATGAGTCCTCGTCGTCTTATCTTCACAAGAAAGTAGAGAAGGTTTCTTTCTTTTTCTATCTTTTCAGTGTTGCTTTGTGCGGTTTCCCCCCACACAAGTTGGTGAGGAATAAGCTCTAACATCCGCTTAACTAGAATCTCAAAAACACAAAGTGGTACGTCAATTTGGATCATTCTCAACTTGGGACTACTTTTTTTACAATATATTATTTGCTTCTCCAAAATAAGAAGGACGTTTGGAAAAGAAAAGTTGAAAAAAAAAAAAAAAATACTCCTATTTAGTAGTCATTGGAATGTTATTCAACCATCACATTCATGTGTCTCCTCAACTATAGGGAAAGATTGAAAAGTTTTGGAGACCCTCTTCACTTCTGGTGTCCAATCATCGATTTCTGGCCGAGCAATGCTTATTATCCTTGCTTAAATAAATCCAAGATGAGTTATCACCGACCAATGAGATGTCCTCTCACAGATCCTTATAAAATGTAGGGGAAATGTAATTAGTATTAGATATAATGCAATTTCACCTTGAGTTAGTGCCTATCCTTTTCGACACTCTATGATTATAAGGTGGAATATCACTTCATCATAATGTTGGTTTTATCTATCTTCTTTCTTGGTTGGCATAATTTCAACCAGCTCGGTTAGTTGTCATTTATTTGGATATGACTATTTTGACTTTGGATCATTCTAATTTGACATATGAAATTATGAATGATGTTGCTACGGGCTATAAGAAATAAAATGGAGTCTTACGAGGAATTTACATCAACACCCATTTCCTCCATTTGAGTCTTATTTGTCGACCCAGAAAGGTATACATCGGTCAAGTTTTCGAATTTTGAAGTTTTCAAGTTCGGGTTTCAGATCAAGAGATATGTCAGCTAAGAATAGATTTTTTTTTTTTTTTTTTTTCAATTTCTGTTTGAGTTCAACATTGGGGGAGACCGAAAAACATAAACTTTCTTGATCAAGTTTAGCATATTGAGTTGGGACTTAGTAGATGAAGTAAACGGAAAAAAAAAAAAAAAAAATCCAAAACAGACTAAATCTTATTTCTTCCCGCATATGAATTTTGTTGGTTCGAGTTTATTGTTTCGGAGTCGGGTTTCAATTAGTCTAGTATAGTAAATACATGTTTATTAATTCGTAATGAAAATAATTATAAAATAAAAGAGTTTAAACATGAATGAGAAAGAATCAGTTATTCTTTTCAAATTTAACTACACGAGGGACTCACCAAAATTTATGTCCTGAACCTGTAAGTAAGTTCATTGAAATCTCTAAAAGGAAAAAAGAAAAAAATATAAGTTCATTGAAAAAATAAATATATGAGGAAAGGAAACAATTCATTTAGGAAATATTTACTAATTTGTAATGAAAGAGAAATATTATGAAAAGAAAGAGGAAAAATAATTTAAGTTATCTATCTATGATGTATATGAGGTACAAGCCAAAATTTATTTTCTAAAAGTTTAAATAAGCACATGAATGGACGGAGAAAAAAATATTTCCCTTTTTGATATTCTTGTTACCATAGATTAAAATATCGCGATAATATCCGTATTTTGAAGTATCGGCAATAATATTTAGTTTTTCTCGTATATTCGTAAAATATTCTTAAAATATTAATAATATTGAAGATATATCAATATTAGTAAAAATTTGGTAAAAAATGAGCTAATGTCAAGACATTTATGGATATTGTCACGATAATATTGTTAAAATTTTGAAATATCAACAAAAATATCGATTTTTTTATTAAAAAAAAATCTTTTTTTAAATAAAAAATGATAGTAAAAAATATAAATAAATCATAATTTTCTCTCCACATTAATTTTTATTTATTTTCAATGTAATTTAAAATTTATTATAATTTGTCAGATATTAATATGAAATATATTAAATAAAATAATGTGACATGTATTGTGATTTTAAAATTGTTCTATAAAATAAAATTCAATCATTTTTATATTATATACGTATATTTTATTGTCTTATATATATATTATAAACATGAATTTTTTAAAATAAAAATTAGTATAAATAATACAATATCATTTTTTTTTAGTATTTTTTATAATTTTTTTAAAAGATTATGAGTTTTAAGATAAATTTTGATAATTTTCTAAAATATGATTAATATCATCGATATTATCACTGAAATTAAACCTCGAAAACGAAATCTTGCTCGTTACAGCCAGCCCATCAGGAACTTTCTCATCTTCATTATGGTCTTATGAAGGATGAGTAAACGAAACTAGTTCTTTGCTCACCCCTAGAATCTATCAGGTGCTGGTCATGTCAACTGTGCTATAACTAATAACCTCTTTTATTTGCGTTCATGATTACACTTGATTAATGCGTTTTGAGAGCCGATACTTTTTCAAATTCCATTACTTGACTTCCTGGCTGGATGTTACATTGCGATTACTAGATTCATCACAACAATGATTTCACTAACTAAAATATCTAGATGCTGCCGCCTACGTACTATTAACCGTTCTAACCATGATGTTCTCATTCTTCCAAAAAAAAAAAAAAAAAAAGATTAATCAACCACTGATTACTAGAAAATCTTTTGATACTTTGAACGTATTTTCCTAATCAATTCAAATCAACTTAAAAGTTTACGAAAGCATAATTAAAGCAGGAACAAGTATACACAAAACCCATCTTCACGTGTCCCACTTAAGCCTTTACCATCATCCTACTTCATTTTTCCACTTTCCTAGTAAATAGAGCTTTAAAATAAAAAATAAAAAAAGAAAGTGTTGGCAGTAGCCTTTTCCCTGACCAGAATCAGGGATTATTGCTAATTCCTCATTATACTGAAAAAATAAAAGCAGCAAATTAGTTTCTATTTCTAAAACAATATGCTTTTATGCTTTACATAACATAATTTTCCTTCTTTCAACCTATGATTGATCATTAAATATGTAAAGAGTTTGGAAATTGGTCGATGGTGGTTTCCAATCTTGGATTCTGTCAACTTCCCAACTCGATTCTCAATTTTGATTCCCTTCTTTTTGTCATTGAAAGTTGCCAGCTGCCCAAGAATTAGGCCACGTGACCATGAGAGAGAGAGACCCTTACTCATCACAAGTGCCGAAATGAGAGACACAAAGCCATGACCAAAACCAAGGTTGTGTCAAAAGCCAAAGGACTCTGTGTCCTTATTGAATCCCCAGTTGCCAAATTGGCTAGCCATGAACTAGCCAATGAAGCCTGTTGGATGGTTCCCGAGTCCGCCCCGGCATCCGACCCCGACCCAGACCCGGATATTGTTGTACCCGTTGTCATTGGAGAAGAATCTCGCGACGATTTTAGACTGCATGATCATCAAAATAAGATAAAAACCCAATTAGTCCAAAAAAGTTAAAACATTAATGCAATTTAATTAGCTTAATTAACAAAACAAATATTGAAAAATTTACATTGGAAGAGTGGGGCAAAATGTAATTGTGTAATCAGCTCCGGAACACGTAAAAGTACTCGTGGCATCATCATAAGCGTAGCTATACGATTTTGGACACGCCGACTTGAAAATCTGGGAATACAGAGACGGCTTACAAGCGGATGGTGTGTTATACGCGCCGCTGCAACAATACTCGTCGGAACCAAACGCCTCACACGCGCTCCTACAAGCCCCGCCGCCGTCGACCCTCAGCTCCGTCGGGCACCTCCTGTTGAGGTCCGTGACGCATCCAGTGGACGCGCACGTACTGGATCCCCCACTCCCTTCGACCACCATGGGGAGGTTGTAGCCGTCGACCAGGCTCACGTCGTAGAAGTCTTGCGACCCCGAGCCGAGAGTGAACTCAGCTAGGGTAGCCGGCGGCGTGGCCCCCGCGCCGTTGCACTCCATCTGGCCGGAGCCGCAGTCGCCGGTGGCGCAGGAGCCGCGGTCCGAGCCGTCAAAGCTGCACCCTGTCCGGCCCCAGAACCGGCCGGACCAACCGGTGGGTGCCTGGAACGAGCGGGGGGTACCCTTTTGGAGCTCGAAGCCGGTGCTGTCGAGTTTGGGACTTCCGGCGCTAGAGAGAGTTCCTGGCCAGACTGTGTAGTCACACTTGTTGATAAACGTGAATGTAGCCCCTGAAACCCCTGCAAAAGAGAACCAAAAAACAAAGCAATACATATTAAGCTTTCTATGGCCATAATTTTCAGGACCCAGACGCCAAAAGTGGGACAAAAGCTCTAATTTACCTCTGGAAACCATCAAAAGAAGAAGAATGAGGTAGCTTGAGAAGAGACCCATTTGAACTTTCGTGCTCTGTTTTTCCGGGCAAATGCAGAGTACGACAATGGCGGCGTTGTTGTGTCTTAAGACTAGTACTGAGAATTATGTAATGTAGGGGTTTTTAATTATGAAGAACAGTAGCCAAGGCAGGGCTTTTTGCTTTGGAAAATGGCGGTGAGGGAAGACGAATGTAGTAGACGTATAGGATTGCCACCCATAAACCTACTAGAAAAGATGATTATCTCGACTAACAAACAACACTCTCTCTCTAGTTTCTTGAGAAAAATAGTGTAGAGAGGGAGAGAGAGAGAGGTGGTGGGGGGAATCTTAATCGTCGGCTATGAGTGTCTACTTATAATAGAAATTATAAAGAGAACAAGAAAAGGGAAAGCAGCAACTACTACTACTAGTCTTACTAAGACCGCCTTATTCAGTGAGTCCGGTCAGAGTCTCGGTGTAGTGCTGGGAAAGACCTGTGTACCTTCACCTACCCAATCAAGCTTCAGGTACGTGTTTTGAAATGACCAAAAGTATCACCTTTACAAGGATAAAGATCTCCTGTCTGTAGAGTAGCTGGAACATATCTGTTCTTGGTACGTGGCACTATTTTACTCGCTTTTTCCTTCACTTATTTATTTCTCTCTTTGTGCTTTTTAAGGACTCTTTTTCTATTTTTTCTTTTTTTTTTTCGTTTGTTTTTTTCGGGCTAGACTGTTTTCTTTTTTAGTTGATAGTTGATTCCTTCCAAGATCAGTCATAATCTCCAGGATCAGTCATAATCAAGCCATTTTTATTTGTAAATGTATTTTTTTGCTGAGCGAAATGATTCAGACAAATAAAAAAAGTAGAAAAAAACAAAGGCAAAAAACAAAACATTTTTTGCAAACAAAATTTTGACTTTGTAATTCTTATTAGAATCACCATTCACCATTATGGCAGCAATGTTAGTCACATTAAACAATAAACATAGAAAACAATGCGTTTTAATTAGGGGGAAAAAAGAAAGTTTTATACTTAAATAGATCTTTTAATAAAAGTAGTACAATTACGAATTTTCTGAATCCAAATCAACGAAGAGTTTGAAGATAAACCTATACATATTAGGCTAATGTGGGGGCATTTCATTTCTAGACCTAGAAATAAAGTAAGAAGAATCACTAGTGCCTCATAGCCAGATGTTTAGAAGAAATACCACAAGCAATGGAGTTCAATTGAGACTATTTAAATCGGTTTCAGAAATTCTTATGAAGAAAAAGAAGCTTATAGCATGATTGGAGGTGAACTATTTTTGGTGATTTATTCTCATTCTCTTGATCATTTTATACTTTACTCTATCGTTTGCTTTTAATATTTGAATTTCATTCAACAAAATAATAATATTTTTTTAAAAAAAGATAGTAATACTAAAACTATGGTTAAGGGTTACTTTAAAAAAATAATAAAAATACTATGGTCAATGCATTTCTCTCGTACACTGATCACACTATTTGTTCTTCGGAACAAAAAATTCGTTCTGTTTTTTCACCACCACACGCAGTCCGCACCAAATAGAATTATGAGGGTATTAATGTCATTTAGCTCTAAACAATGACACCCTCTTATCCGCCAACGACAGGATTATGATTGAAGCTCAACACATGGCAATCAAGCAAATACTTGCGAAGCTACGTGGGAGCGCATTATTGGCTTTTGAGAATAACGGTACACCACGTGTCCACTCACTGTGAGTGCGCATATCTTGTACCAAAGCGGATTGTCCTTGATAGAATAAGATCGCCTTCGTAATATAATGTTATATTATTTTGAATAATATTGATCCTTGTTGAGTCAAAGACTTTCACATAGTCTTAGAGCCGATTGTTACAGAGTAATTTAATTAATAAAAATATAAATAGTAATATAATTGTCTGATATTTTAAATAATTGTATTTTATTATACACAATAAATGTTAAATAGTTGTATTTAGTTATACATATATGTTTAAATTTAAATTAAAAAAATAATTATAAAATTAAATTATTTATAAAATAATAAAATTTGTTAGCGTAAAATAAAGTAATTTATTATGATTCTTTGGATTTCGTATTTTTTTTGTTTCATTTTGTAAAGTAAATTTTAGATGGAAGATTATTTAAAATTCATATATTTTGGTGACTTTAAAATGACTCTCACTTAAGAGGATTTAATTATTTTATTAGGTGTTAAAATAGTATAAAACATGAGAATATATTAAAATACTCATTATTACTTAAAAATTACCTCATACGAAATAGTTTCTAATGAGCAACGGCTAATAGTTGGTAATGCTTGTATGCTTTAATAAGAGACAACAATTAATTTGACTACTTAGCTTGTATCCTTTAACAAAAGAAAAGAAAAAATGGAAATGGTCCGAGTTTAAACTTCAAATTTGTGTCAGAATTATTAGTCCGTAACGGGAACAACGAAAACACATGAAAGATTAAAAAAAAACAACAAGAATTTGGAAAAGAAAGACAAAGAATAACTTTGATTTTTTTGTTATGTAAAATATTAGAAGTTGGAATTGAAGTCAATCTAATTATCCTAAGATATGGTTATTGTTATTTTTTCATAATAGGATACTCTTATAAAATTAGTTTTTTTTTTTATTTATTTCTAAACTAATATGATACTCTCAAAAATATCTATCTTAAATTTGCAATATTGTAGATCAGTAAATTTATGAATTTTTATTTTCAATTGATTTAATGTGTTAATTAGGTATTCTTTCGAATTATCAACCTCCGTTTAGTCATATTTAGTAACATAACATAAACTAGGAAAAGAAGAAAGGATTTTTGCTAAAACTTGCCGACTGGTTTGATTCTTGTCCTCGTAAATGGTAATGTGGTTCCGAAGTTGAGGATGGGGTTGCCTCAAATGAGGCGGCAAGTCACGTGGTATCGATGTGGGACTGTTGTTGTTGCATTTTCTTTGTTACAAAATGGGAAAAAAAATGTTGGTAAGTTCCATTTCAGGTGGATCATACATCCCCGAGCAAAATCAAAATATGGGTCCCATTTGCATCTGAGTTAGTCTTCACTAACATTTGACAAAAGCTTTGTCATAATTTGCTTTGTTTCTGTTGGTTGAGAGGAACAAAACAATGCAGTTTGGAACTATATTTGTATTTTTGCTTGAGATATTTTTATAAGCATCTATCACTTGATTATTGAGATTAAAAAAATTGCTCTCCTTGTCCTTCTGAGCTTAAAAAAAAAATGCTGAATTTAGTATAAAATCTGCATAAACTAAATACCCTTTTGCATCAGAAACCTAGGAGGGAGGAATTGTATGCTAATTTTAAATTAAAGAGGTTATGGAAAAATCAGTAAGCTGAAACTAATCTAAAATTTCATTGGTTTCTGTCCAGAACATTTGAGACGAAATGACAATCGAATAAGGAAGGAACAAGTCTAATAATCCCACGTGGTATGATGTATAAACAGCATAAAGAAGAAGTGTCCAATTTTTTCCACAAAAATGATCAAATTTTGTTACTTAATGATTGCAACATCTAGCTCATTTCATAGCTCGTGTATCAAACTTTTATGAGTAGTACCCTTTTAAAATTTTCAGTGGGACAACACTGTCTTGCTTTGCAAGTAACAAAGCCATGTTAATTGTTATATATGTGAAAACCCTTTAATCAATACCACACACATATGTATGTCTGAAATCTGAATCAGAGGCCCATAAAGATTTTGTCACTGTTAACCAAAATGTTGCAGAACCCCTACTGCCACCCTAACTAGCCTTTTCTTTTGCTACTCTTTTCAGATGCTAGATTTGGTGAACTAGGGGAAAAAAAAAATCTCAAATACAAATCAATCAGAGACAACATCCTCCAGAAATTACCTGTAATTGGTCACCAAAAGTTAATTCCTAACTATAATCTGAAATAGGGGTGTCGATGTGTGCTAAGTGCCAAGATGAATATGGTTGAAAAGAAACATGTGAAAATTTGACAAGATTCTCCATCATTACATGTCATCATTACCTACTTAATGGCTCCCGCAATCAAATTTAAGCAATATTAAGCAAGAACCCCACCTCAACAAACTTATATAAAAAAATATATGATTATGTGTAAAACTACCTGATTTATATTTGTATAATACTCTTTTTTTTGTCCCCTTCTTCTCTCTTATTTTTCTAAATGATTGATCTTTGAAGACCTTTTTGGTGGTTTTACACATTCCTGCATTTGCATAAGATGAGAGAGGCTACTATGGTCAATGTATATGAACATATCATTAGAAGGATTGACATTCTTTTACTTGTTATAGAAAAAATAATAATAATAAAAATGGATCATGATAACTTGATGATCAAACTTACCAAGAAATCCTCTTTAAAATTTGTGTCTACGTATCAATAGCAATATTTCTATAATAGTTTCTCTTCACTTCTTAATTCACACACTTTGCCATCATCAAACTAGATCAGGGTCTCCATTGATGGGGCTATATGCCGTGTAAAGTTTCCCATGCGGATAAGATTTTTGAATTTTTTTCTTTTTCACCAGCATCATCCTCTCATTCCCTTTTTCAATATATTTTTTTTTCTTCCTCATCTCATGATCAATATATTATATGATCATTCCTTTAATAAAGATTTACATCATCCCACTATAGTGATTTTGATGCTGATAAACATTCTTTCTGGAAAAAGGGTGATGGAGGAATCCTTTGTTTCTAAGGCTTTTCGATCGATTGGCTTTATTAGACGATGGCGATGACGAAAAGGGTGGGCTCTAACACTGAGATTGGCATAGCAAAAGAGACATTAGAAGATGAAATAGAATAAGGAAGTGATTTAAGTTTTAATATGAGAAAGGTATGGTAACCATAAGAAAAGAGAGGTCAAAGAGAAGGAAATGTAAGGTGGAAGCAAACTTGGATCCAAGGGGCAAAAGTAGTATGCAACAGCTTTTGATTATTTTTCTTTTGCCTTATCAAGATATGGTTTGTCCAAAGTGACTTTTTATCCTCATCTTCTCTTTCTTTTTTTGTTTTCTTAGTTTTAACGTGGCTCGTTTATTGCACCATAATTGTCAAAACATTCTTAAGTACGCATTTCTCATTTCTTTGATGGAATCAGCATTCTCATGATTAGCCGCTAGAAATTTTAAAAGTTCAATGAATAACATCTATGTATTGTATTAACTTAGCTACTCTCAAGAGCTAAATACACTAACTCAACTATCTTTTTTCCTAGATTATCACAAAAACACACTATAATTGGCCAAAAGAAGCCAATTTTTTTGTTCCTAACAAACACCCTAAATTTATGGGCAGATTAACATGCATATTAGGTTAGTAGGGCAGGTCGAATATAGCTGTGGCTGAAGGAAGTCAACAAGGGATTAAAGAAGAAAAAATTGTTGGGGGGAAGTTGCTCATGCTCTGTTTTTAAGGCTTTTTGCTTTCCGCTTCAATTCTCTCTCTCTCTCTCTCTCTCTTTTATTTCTTTTTGTGTATGCCAATCACTGCTTCGCTTGTGTACTTTATTTTTCTTTTACAAGCTTGTTTTGAGAATGTGGACACAAAAACCATTTCTTTCGGTTCGGTGTATTCTTGAACAGTTGGTCGATGTGTCATAGCCAATAACCATATCTGGGGCTTGCCTCAGTTTTGAGGCTGTGAGAGGACATTTTTATTTTTACGATGCGCAGTTCTTTTTTTTTTTTAGCTGGACTTAATTAATGATTTTTATTAATTATAAATTTAAAAAAATATTTATTATTATCCAATTCTGATCTTATCTTGGAGATTAGTAGTAGTATGCAGATTAGTAATAGTATGCATTTTTTTTTTAAAAGAATAGAGTTACTGTTAGAGATCCCACCTTTTATTCTAAATTTTCAATCCAACATAATACGGTATATGAGGTATATGAGTTGATAGTATTCATTTACTTAATGTTATTAAAGTTGTTTACAATAAATTTTTAATCTACCAACTAAACTTGCCAAATTATACGTCAAAAATACCAAGTGTTATTGAAAAAGTGAGACAATAAGTGAAGTCCTTGACATTATTCGAAAATCAAAAGAACAAGTTAGTGCAACACTTTCTAGGTCGCATATTTATTCTCGCTATTCACTTAAAACATTGAGTTTTAAAGTTGGAATCGCAATACTCAACATCCATTTATCTAAATAAATCAAAATAATAAAGAAATAACTTCACAAAACACCCATTTATCTAAATAAAACAAAATAATAAAGAAATAACTTCCCAAACAGTTTGGAATTCTTCGTTGGCAACTGTTGAACATGGCCAATTACAGTTCAGATGATAGCTAAATCGAGTCAAAAAAGTCCCCAAATTTCAGCAAAATGGTGGGCTTCTGTCTTTGACAGTTTGCGCAAACCTTTGTGTTGGCGATGAACTTTGAAAGCCCAGTTCATCCAAAGCCCAAAAAGTAGTTGATCTCGAGGACCTTATCCATTTAGAGCTACCGAAACTTTCAGTCTTCCTTCCTTGTGTTGAACCTTTTTTGGTCTTTATGAAAGTGATTGTGTTTGACAATATTTGGCAAAGGCAAAGAAAATAAGCATAAGCCAAGGCTTATAATATACAAAGTTCAACATTACAACACATGTGTACGTGTATGAAAATGATTGATTTGCATGTTTCTGAAGCACATGGGAAAAGGGTAACAACACATTACGTAGATTAATGAGAACCCAAAATCATTTTTGTTTTGTCTCCCCATTATTATTATTATTTTTTTCAATCAAACTGAAATTTCATTTCTCAAATAAGTAATTCCGTGAAATAACTCATTTGATAAAATAATGAAAATACTATAATAAATTCAACACAATAAATGAATAATCGATTGCATTTTGACTAACGATCGGGAGGAAACACAAAATCCAACAATGGATATAACTGGAACTTTGTAGTCACATTTAGTGCAATTTTATTTCTTGAAGTAAAACTCTAAAAAAACTTTCCTAAAAAGCTAACGGGTCCATTCTTTATTTTAATATCTTCTAAATAAAAGAAAATCTTAAAAGAATTCGTCCAAACATTTTAAAGTAACTTTTAAACTCTAAAAGTTCTTTAGAAGTTTTGACAAATGAGACTAAGAAAGATGTCATTTTGCTCTTCAAAATCATCTCACGCTACTAATGTTGGTTTTTCTAACTAATATTGTGGTATATCTTTTATAGAAATTGATCTTAAAATGCATAAAATCTTGCATATTTGAATCATAGAAGTCTTCAATCTATAAGATAAGAATGAAAAATCATGCAAAAATAGAGAAAACAAAAATAATTCACACGAATTCATAATTAGGTGAGACAAAAATATCATAGATTTAAATTTAGGGTGATTTATATCTTCATACAAAGAAATTGATTATTGAAAGCAAAAAAAAAAACAGAAAACAAAAGAAAACAAAAGAAAAATTCCTGCTAGAGAGGGTGATCCATGAAGTGAAAATCTTAATAAGTATGAGTTACAAAGAGGATTAAGAGAAGTTTTTTTATTATAGTGGCTCGACTTTATATCATAAATACTGACACATGATAATACATCTTTTAATCACAAAAATTGAAGGGAAAATTACTAAACACATTAACACGCATGCAACTTTTTATATGGTAGTTAATAAGTAGAGGCAATAAAAGACATACATTAATTGTAATTTTCAAATATTTTTCTATAGTTTTCCCCTAAAAATATATATACGTTTCTACAATAAATACTAACCATGGTGATGTCATTGTACTCATCAAGATATGAAAAAACTGTCAAGAAGTGTAGATCTACTCGTGTTTAGAAATTATATGATAATAAGTATAAATTTATGAGTCATCTAGCATAGGTTTTAGTGAATCAGCTGGTTAGACCCAGGTGAAATCTTGCTTTTTATATGAAAAGAAAACTTATTTTAACTTTCTTGGCATGTTTGGTGCTAGCTCAAAAGAATATTTCTTAGTTAGAATTAAAAATTAAAGGAAGCACACTCTTTGGTCACAAATGAAGAATCTTCAAACTTTAATTTATACGTTCAACGCCAAATCACGAACATGAAAGATGTTCTATTAAGTTCTAAGATCCGTGATTGTTGGAGCGGTTTCTCACCAGCCGTCCACGTGTCTCGAACTGCTGACACTGTATTCTCCAACTGTCCACGTGTCTTTGTTGTCTCAAAGCTCTCTGAACTCCAAACAAGATCGGAGAGGCAGGGGTGGCTACCTGCAAAGACTCTCCGATGCTTAAGTCAGTGGTTTATCTTTGATACAGGATAGTAAGGAAAAATTTTCGGTATCTAAAACTCTCTGTTTTTCGTTTTCAGACTCTTATATATATATATATATAATCCTGAGATAGTGAACAGCGTCGCTTTCCATCTCAGGACTGAGTACCTTTCACCTCGAAATCTTTTTTAGCAGTTACGGGCTGAGATTTTGGCGATCTCCTCTGTACTGCCATGGCCTGGTTTTCGCCGCATCTTTCGGCTTCAATCTGTCAGGAGTAAGATATGGGTAAATCGTCGTTCTGTCAGAATGGCTTGTCCCTGGTATGCACCTACTCAGAATTGCATTAAATGCTCTGTCTTGGTCTGGAGCCGTGAGTCGCTTTCCACTGTATCCGGTCGGAAGACCCTTGGGGCTTCTGACCCTTCCGACTATTGAGGTAAGGGCCGCTGTTCCCAGACGGCAAACCCTTGGGGCTTCTGACCCCCAGCTGTCGAGGTTGGGGTCAGACTGGGCCAAACCGTCTGGAGTCAGTGATGGACTCGGCCTTAACCTCGGATGGCCTAAAGGCCGATTGTGAGATCACGTGCGATCCGCGTGGCCTTCCTCGTGGCATAAGGTTCGGGAACGGGTCTCACAACTGCCCCCATTTCTCTACTTGATGGATTCGTGTCTATCAAGTGGGGAAACCGTCTCTTCGCTTCTCCAATCTGAGGGACGCACGTGGTTCCCTCTTCCCGATGCGGAGATACGTCATCCCTCATCACGAGATCTATTTGAATTTTGAAGTTCTGACTACTCGGTTTCTTTTATTCTCTCCTCTTCCAGAAAAACTTTTCGGCTTCTCCCCTTTAAAAACCGCAATTGTGTTCATTTGCCATTTTACCTAAATTTTCAATCATCCCAACCTCATAACATCCCAGGGTTTCTGCTTCCTTCTTTTCTAAAGACTCTCACTCTTCCAGTCGTGTTTCGGAATAATGGCTTCGAATCAAAATCAGGAATTGCAACCTGTTATGGATTCAGAATTAGACTCACTGAGGAGGCAGCTCTGCCTCTCCGGAGGAGTGACGCTTCAGCGGGTTGAGGGCTCTGCAGACTGGTACCTTCGCCCCTGCACCCCCGAGGGTTCTATCGTCTTGGGCGGGAAGCATCTGGACTGCCTGCGATTCCCTCTTCCTCCCCTAATTCACCAATTTTTTGCCCTGACGGGAATCTATCCGATGCAGCTGAATGCAAACGGGATTATGATTCTGATGGGGCTCTCTGCCCTGTCGGTTATCTACAACATGCATATCGACCTTTAGGTGGTCTTTTATGTCTATAAACTCATTCTTATCCCCAAGAAGGGCTCCTACCCCACCTTCTACCTCCAGCCGCTGCCTGGGCGCCACATCTTTTGGGGGTTGCCGTGGTCAGACAAATAATGGGACTCTCACGCCAGGCTTTATGCCGTTGGAGGGGCGTGGTGCTCCCCTTGGGTGAACGGAGAGCATTTCCAAGTCCCCTCAGTCTTCCTACAGAGTAAGTATTAGATCATGATCTTTGGGTCTGGGTCCTCTCCTGATATTATTGCTCATGTTACTTTGTCCTGTGCAGCCTCAGTAGAAGAAAGCAGATTTGAACCGCACCTGTCGGCTGGGCAGCTCAAAAACCTGGAGGGGATCATAATCTTCAGCTCTCCGGGGGAATGCTGGCACATTCAAGCCGTCTCAACCCCCTGACGATGAACCTGATGCCCAGGATGGTCTCGTACCTTTCCTTTCCTTTGGATACCTGGGTCATCACCAAGCACCTGAGGAGTCGACTTGACGCCTCTGCCCTGAACCGATTTCGCCCGGACGAAGGCGACTGGATCACCATGGTGAGTCGGCAGGTTACGGCTTCAAGCCAGCTGGCAGGCACCAACGATCTAGCAGCGCCGTCCAATCATGAGCTCGAAGAGGCCGTGAGGCTGGTGGCCGCGGAGTGTGTTAGGCTCCGCCAGGAAGAAAACGCCGCCCCCAAAAGGGTTAGGGGTAAGTCTATTTTTAAATCTTTGAATCTTTGTGGGTCAGGCCGTGACCGCAGACTAATCTCGTTGTTTATTTTTCACAGGTTCTGAGTCGGGCCCGTCAGCCGGCCCCTCTCCCATCAAAGGGAGTGCCACGGCATCAAAAGCTCAAGCCAAGGCGTCTGCTGGCCGGCGCCTCGTGGTGCATTCGGGAGGAGCAAAATCAGCAGTTCCCCGCTCCAAAGCCGGCGGATCTCCACCCGGGGGACCGTCTGCCCTTCTGATCACGCGCGGGGAAGAGACGACGCCAAATCTGACTGGAGGGTCTATAGTAGCGATCTCCCCTACCCCTGACTCCGGTTCAAAATCGAGCGCCATTAGCCTCAGTGGAGAGATCGCCGAGCTCAGTGGGGGAGTTCCAAGACTGAAATCCAGACTCTCCTCCCCTCCTCCGGTCCCTACAAAGCGGCAATACGAGGTCGGCTCATCAAATGAAGAAGAGGGCCGGGTGGAGAAGAGGGGTAGGGTCGTCCTTTCATCCGATAGTGACGATGATGGGGCGACGCTGACCCTTCTAAGGAGGAAGCGGTCAGCACGCGGCGGCCAGTCTAGAGGAGGTGCACTGCCTCCCACAGTGCTCGACGGCGTTCCTGACGTCTCCGGACCTTTCTCCGTCCCTATCGCTCCTGCTCTGGAGGCGTGCCCGGCAGACGGAGAGGACGCCCTTATGACCGTCGAAGAGGGGCCGCATTCCCCGAGCGTGGATGATACTCAAAGGGATGATCCAGCCACAGAACCGGAGCTGGAAACCCTTATTCTAGAGAATGTCGAGCTTGTCACCACCCGCACTCTCGCGCAGGTTTGTTACACTTGGGTGCTTTTATATTTTTCAACGTCTTTGATAAATGCTGACCCCCTCCTTTGTTGCTTAACTTGCAGTTGTCCGCCATCCGGTCCTTCTATTCTGGTCACGTCAGGGATCTGACTGAAGAGTTGAGCTCCCGTTCTGCACTAACCGAGCGCAGCGAGGCCGCCCTCGCCGAATTGAGGTCTGACTTTGATGTATATCGGGGCCTCGAGGAAGCGAGGGTTTGCAGCGCAGTGGCACATGCCATGAGTGTCGAGAGAGCTAGAAGCGAGGAGCTAGCTACGAGATTATCTCAGGCAGAGTCCGACAGGCTTGCCCAATCCGAAGCTGCTAGGTTGGCTCAGGGCGAGCTGAGGATCAAAGAGCAAGAGCTCCAGAGCGCGGGGGCAGAGATGGGACTGGCCTTCATCGCTCGTGTCCAGGCTGTTGAAGACGCCAAGGAAGCGAGGAAAGCCGAGGCGGCGGCCAAGCTAGACGCCCATGCTCTGCAACGCAGACTTGATCGGTCCCATGAGGTAAACCGATATCTCTTTCTGGACCA
>JXTB01000206.1:45735-70233 GCA_002914805.1 Parasponia andersonii | reverse complement strand
TTAGTCGCCTGGAAACCGAGCCTCAATGCTTTCTCAACCCTGAGGCCCGTTGGGGTCTGCAAGACTATCCCGATTCCCGATCCCGAGGAATTCGTGGATCCATCCGTGTGGAGCATCCAGGTTAAAGGGGGGTGAAGCTATGACATCTGATTCAGGTCATGCCACTCGCCAAAGGATTCGATTTCCACCAGAAAATCTGCCATGACTTGCCCTTTCTTTGCCGTCTGAGGCTGATACTCGATATCATATACCCCCAGCTCGATGGCCCATTTGGTCAGCCGTCCTGATAGATCTGGTTTGGCCAAGATTTGGCAGATGGGGAAATCCGTATATACAGTGATCGAGTGTGCCTCAAAGTACTGCCGGAGCTTCTTTTTAGCGTTGACTAGAGCGAGGACTAGCTTTTCTGCCACACTGTATCGGGTTTCGGTGTCTAGGAGCATGCGGCTTATATAGAACACCGGCTTTTGTTTACCGTCTTGCTCGATGAATAGTACGGTACTGATCGCTACTTCGGACACCGCTAAATAAGTATACAGACGCTCCCCTTCCGACAGGGAAGCCAGGATAGGTGGGTGACTCAAATACAACTTGAGGTCTGCCAATGCTTTGTCCTGTTCTACCCCACAGATGGCCATAGAGTTTTTCTTCAGGCATTGGAAGAAAGGCTTGCATCGGTCAGACATCTTGGATACGAATCGGCTGAGGGCGGTTACCTTCCCGGCTAGGCGTTAGACCTCTCAAACGGATAAGAGCCTCTGCACATGCGCGATCGAGGTCAGCTGGGTCAGATTTGCTTCAATATCCCTCCGGCTCACGATATGTCCCAAGAATTGCCCTAAGGATACCCCAAATGCGCACTTCTTAGGATTCAGACGCATCTGATACTACCTCAGAATCTGAAAGCATTCGTCTAGATGCCTCAGATGGTCTGAATCCTCCCTGCTCTTCACGACCATGTCATCGATGTAGACCTCCATAGTCTTTCCTAGCAGTCTAGCGAACATCTTATTCATGAACCTTTGGTAGGTTGCCCTTGCGTTCTTCAGGCCAAACGGCATACATTTGAAGCAGTACAAACCTCGCTCTGTGATAAAAGCCGTGTGGATCTGGTCTTTCGCGTACAGGGGAATCTGGTTGATTCCGGAATAGGCATCTAGAAAGCTCAGCCGGTTGAATCCCACCGTTGCGTCTACCATTTGGTCGATTCTTGGCAGGGGGAAACTATCCTTTGGGCAGGCCTTGTTCAGGTTGGTGAAATCTATGCAAATACGGTCATCGTCGTTTTTCTTTTTCACCACTACCGGGTTAAAAACCCACCGCGAGTATACGCATTTCCTGATTAGACCGCTCTCCAGTAGCTTTTCTACCTCCTTATTGATCACCCTGTTTTTCTCTGGTGCGAATCTTCGGGGTTTCTGCCTGACCGAGAGGAAATGGGGGTCTATATTCAGTCGGTGACAGGAGTGTGCGGGGTCTAACCCTGGCATATCATCGTGGGACCACGCAAAGACGTCCTCATTCCGCTTTAAGAATCCCAACATTTCATTCTTCTGCTCCTCGGGTAATAAGGCTCCGATTAGGATCACCTTCGCCGGTTCTTCCTCTTTCAAAGGGACCGCTACTAGCTCTTCGATCGTGGATTGCGGATCGTCAGACTCTTCTTTGATTTGCCTCATGTATGCTGGCAGGCGGTCCTTTGATTGCTATCTGTCTCCGGCTCCGGCGCTTGCACTCGTGTCGGCTCCCCTCAGGGCGGCCGAAAAGCATTTCCTTACAGAGGCCTGGTCCCCCTTGATGTCAATCGTGTACATGCCGTCCTTTGACTGACATCTTAAGATTTGATGGAGGGTGGAAGCGACCCCATGCATGGCATGGATCCATCCCTTCCCATGATGACATTGAAGGAACCATAACAGGGCCGGTTCCACAAGGGTCATAGAGAAAACTTTGCAAGTCACAGCCTCGTCCCTGGTCTCTAAGGCCATCTTCTGCTGGAAGTGGTATATGTGGTCGAGTGGGTCAGTTTTCCTCTCGAACGGCCTGAAGGTCGGGGTCGTGAAGTCTCTCGGCCTGGGTTCCATCTGGATCCAGTCGGCGAAAGCCGTCCGGTTGATGCCTTGCACAGTTTGTTCTGCCAGATCATCGGGGATCTGGTTATGATGGTTGCCGAGTCTCTTACCCAACTCCGCCATCATCTCTTGCTTCCAGTCGGAGGGCGTATCCCCAGGACTTTCATGGTGTCTTCCGCCCGTTGCTCCCCTGGTTTGAAAAGGTCTCGACTGGCTTTGCCGTAACCCCTGCATTCGTGACCCGGACTGGGCAGGAGCTTCTCCCCGCGGTTGGCTTTCGAACTCTTGTTGGACTTCTTTGTTGAAATCTTCCCTCCGCTGGGTCCTATCTTCACTTGCCAGCAAACCCTCGAGGCGAGCATTATCTCTGCGTACCTCTGCGACCTTGTCCCTTAGACCCAGGATGGCCTCGTGGGCCATCTCTGCCTTTCTGTTTACTTCCGCCAGGGCGGCAAGCATCTGATCCAGCTTCTGCCCCAGATCTGGTCGTTCTTCTCGGGAGCTTCCTTCGGCGTCGGGACGTGTGCTCCTGGTTGTCATTCTTGAGAGTGCCATCAGACGTTGTATGGCTTTTTTGTTCGGGGAAAGCGTGGTCGCGAGTTTCTTACTCTTTTTTTCTACGCTCAACTCTTTCCTACAGACGGCGCCAAACTGTTGGAGCAGTTTCTCACTAGCCGTCCACGTGTCTCGAACTGCTGACGCTATATTCTCCAACTATCCACGTGTCCTTGCTGTCTCAAAGCTCTCTGAACTCCAAACAAGATCGGAGAGGTGGGGGTGGTTACCTGCAAAAACTCTCCGATGCTTAAGTCAGTGGTTTATCTTTGATACAGGATTGCAAGGAAAAATTTTCGGTATCTAAAACTCTCTTTTTTTCGTTTTCAGACTCTTATATATATATATATATATAATCCTGAGATAATGAACCGCGTCGCTTTCCATCTCAGGACTGAGTACCTTTCACCTCGAAATCTTTTTTAGTAGTCACGGGCCAAGATTTCGGCGATCTCCTCTGTACTGCCATGGCCTAGTTTTCGCCGCCTCTTTCGGCTTCAATCTGTCAGGAGTAAGATATGGGTAAATCGCCGTTCTGTCAGGACGGCTTGTCCCTGGCATGCACCTACCTAGAATTGCATTAAATGCTCTGTCTGGGTCTGGAGTCGTGAGTCGCTTTCCACTGTATCTGGTCGGAAGACCCTTGGGGCTTCTGACCCTTCTGACTGTTGAGGTAAGGGGCCGCTGTTCCCAGACGGCACACCCTTGGGGCTTCCGACTCCCAGCTGTCGAGGTTGGGGTCAGACTAGGCCAAACCGTCTAGGGTCAGTGATGGACTCGACCCTAACCTCGGACGGCCCAAAGGCCGATTGTGAGATCACGTGCAATCCACGTGGCCCTTCCCCTAAAAATATATATACGTTTCTACAATAAATACTAACCATGGTGATGTCATTGTACTCATCAAGATATGAAAAAACTGTCAAGAAGTGTAGATCTACTCGTGTTTAGAAATTATATGATAATAAGTATAAATTTATGAGTCATCTAGCATAGGTTTTAGTGAATCAGCTGGTTAGACCCAGGTGAAATCTTGCTTTTTATATGAAAAGAAAACTTATTTTAACTTTCTTGGCATGTTTGGTGCTAGCTCAAAAGAATATTTCTTAGTTAGAATTAAAAATTAAAGGAAGCACACTCTTTGGTCACAAATGAAGAATCTTCAAACTTTAATTTATACGTTCAACGCCAAATCACGAACATGGAAGATGTTCTATTAAGTTCTAAGATCCGTGATTCTCTCGCTATGAATAGTTTTTAATAGTTCTAAAGTGTATATAGACCTATATGTAGCAATAAGTATGCCTGACTAGTAGGTCTAAACGTATGATATTAAATTGCTAAAAAGAAGAGAATCAGTTAATCCGCTGCCTAGTAATAGAATTAATCTCAAGTAGAAGTCTCTAAAGTTGCAAGTGGAAAAAGGTTTAGACTGAATATGTTGCTTTCAGGTCAATAAAATTACCTTACGAGAGAGAAAAGGAAAAATAATGAGTGCGATCTTACTCAAGCCTGGATAGTGATCAGTTAACCGTGCTAATTAGGGTATTAAGAAAACCAAAAGTTAAAAGTTATATACAATATTTTGTAGTCACTAGTCATACATGTTGCCTATTGTTAAGCGCACATCAACTCCAATATTAAGGTTCAAAGTTGACATACCCTATCTCTTGTGTATATAGATAAAACATTAACGTCATTGATTATATACAATTTTGTCGATATTCACCGAGAAACAACTCAACTGCCATCAGTTCGTGGACAAAATTAAGATTAGAGCTGGTATTTGGAGTACTATTGTATGTGTGAAATCTGAGTTCTAAAAATTTACACACAATGACAAACTTGTAAATAAGTATTTTTAGATTAAAATATTCAAAATATCTGAAATTTAATATTTGAGGCTACCGATTCTTTTGTTTGCTACTTAATCCCCTGAAAATCCCATCTTCTTCAAAGGAGGGGCGAGAGAGAGAAAAAAAACACTAGGAACCACCGAAGCTCACTACTGGCACACGCCGGTGTAGGCAAACTACACACCACCCAGCACGGAAGGGAACTCGCTAATGATCAGAACCCAACCACCTAAAATTACTGCCTCCACCGTAGTTTTCTGGCCGATTGCTCACCGTTCAACGTCTGATCATCTTACTATCAGCACGTGAAGTTTTCTCTTGTTGTCGCTGACCTCCTTCAAGTGGTTTCACGGCTCAACTCACTGTTGATAATATTTTTACCGTTTGGCCGTTTTTATCAAATGTGTAAAAAGTGATATTTTCGTAATTATTTTGGATAGATAATTAATTTATCCGAGGTAGCCTTATAATATGAAAGAGGGTTAAAAGCAAAGAATAATAAAGGTTGGTAAAAGTACAAATGGTATCCAAAAGTATGGTAAATTTTAATTAGAAAAAGATGACATTTTCAAAATATTTTCAAAAAGTGATATTTATGTAATTTTTTATTTTTGAGCTTAACTAATGCTCTAGATCTCAAAACTGAGTTCTGACTTCGAATTCAGACTCAGTGAAGTTGAGAGATAAATTTTGATATAAAATATCATTACGTCTCGAAGTAGAATGAAAATTAGAATTTCGTGATTCGAAAATTATATCGTTTTGCCTGTTATAGGCAGGTCACGTAACGGAACCCATTTTTGATAAAGTATATATCTAATCTAGCATTTTTTGGTGCTCTGAATTCATTGATGACTCTATTTCTCAATTTTAGGGCATCGTGGAAAAGTTATTTTTTCAAGTAGACTTACTGGAATTCAGAAATTGTCGTTCGAATACTTGAGTGACCAATGGAGGATTCTAAGAGCATCATTAGTTTGGTATTACTACCATATCAAGGTAGACGCTTGATTACCTAATTTTATGTCTGTTTTGATTTATAATTGCATTAAAACTTATTATTGAAAAATCGTGATTTTTCGATGGTTTGAAAAATTGTTGAAAATTGTTGGATTATATTAGGATTCGACTGTGTAGATTTATATATATATACATATATATATATATATATATTTACATTGTGATTATGGGGTAAATAGCAGTGTACTGCCCACGTATAGTAAATCTCATAATAATGCCAAGTTGGATTTTAAAGCATAATTTGATTCTTGAATGCATAGTTATTATGAATGGTTATATGTTATACATATCATATGATCATACACTTGAGTTTCGTTATAGCATCATGATATTTTAGATCATTAGCGAGTTATTGTAGCACTGGATACGAGACTAGGTCTCTACGTAGGTTTTTACTAATATGCCTATAGGCGGCAGTGTTAAGTTAGGTACCTCTGCTACAGAGATATTACATGGCCGTGATAGGAGGATAAGAGCTCACTTATTTATTTGTTGTTGCATAATATGTATAATGATGTAGTGTTGGATTTGGTTTTGAATATATGATTATTCTGGATACCAATGATTTATAGACTTAATTTATAAATGGATTCAAATGTATAAACCATGCAAGTTTGAAAAATTGCATCCATATAAAAAAGTAATTGAATTCCTATTGATGTATAATATATATATAATGATGTGCTTTTAGATTTGGTTTTGAATATGTGATTATTCTGGATACCAATGATTTATAGACTTAATTTATAAATAGAATTAAATATACTAACCATACAGGTTTGAGAAATTGCATCTATACAAAATGATAATTGAATTCCTATTGAGCATGTGAATGCTCACCCCTTACTTTTCTATGCTCAGATAGTACTCGGTGTGACCTTGGAAACTTGGGAATAGAGTAGTGAAAAGTTGGTTACTTTATTGGGAATTGATAACTATGTAAAATAAACTCGTTATTTGTCTTGGCTTGTATTAAATACTTAAGAGTCTGTTTCACAAACTCCTTCTGTATAACTATTATGTTGGATTGTAAGAATATTGATACTGATGCATGGTTTATTTTAATAAATTTTATTAACAATTTTTGTCCAATAGTGATCACAAAGCTGTGAAATTTTAGTTTTAAAATTATTTTTATAAATTTTTTAAAAATCACTTTTAAATTTTCACTTGTGAAATTCTATTTCTGCTATTGGCTCGGAGTATAGGTCGTAATAGTATGTGTATATATATACATATATATATGACTTATATATATATATAGAAGAAAACTCATTCAGCATTATTGTGATTATTATTATTATTATTGGAAGAAATAATCTTCCACTAGAGGGAATTTAATTATTAAAAAATAAATAAAATAAAATTCAAGTAGAATTCAATTATCAAGTATTCACGTCAAGGTGAACCTATACAATCTTTATTAATAAAAGAAAATAGATTTAACAGTTGTATGTACACCTCCACATTCTATTTCTATTCGTATATCACCACGAGCTGCCAATTTATCACCACAAAAATTTGCTTCTCTGAAATTGTGAAAAAAATGTAAAGACATGCTCTTAGTATTACTTTATAATAGAGAAATCTAGTCAAGAATAAATAAAGATTAATTGCCATTTTATAGACGTCTCCACCTAGAAATCGTGAAATTTTTAGACGAGAAAAAGTGAACGAATATGAGAGGAGACGTGGATAGTGCAAAGGAAAAGACAAATTGAATTAGCAGCCACTTGTTGCAGTTTTCTAAGTATTTTTGTATATAGTTAATTATGCTTAATCGTCAACCTTTTCATCCAACAGCAGAAAGTGAAAATTAAACAAATTTTTTTTCTTTATCTACTCGGTTTGTCTTTAGCTGAGGGATAATCATCTGTCATACATATTTATAATATACGCAATGTGTCATACTTTAATACCATCACATCCTTGCCTAATTAATTTCCTCAAAGTGATCCTCTAATTGTAGATGAGAACTTTTCTCTTCGCATCAATATAGTTATGATAGTCCAGTACTTGCAACTCAAAAGTTATTTTGGGGAGTAAAACTTTAGAGAATCTTTTTCTTAAATTAGGTTTTAGAATGTGCTAACCTCGACGTGGACCGCGCGAAGGTGAATGTGACCGCAAATAACGTAGTTCCAAAAAAAAAAAAAAAGTTAACTATACTTAATTTAATTGGAAGACATTTCACCCGGGATCATTTTCATAATTTTCCCTATAAAATTTAGAACATGCGTTATCTCAAAATATATATATATATATATATATATATATATATATCACATCAATGATAATCATGATTTACGAAACCTATGTATACTGCCTGACAAAATTAATGCCATTATTTGAGAGGTCGGTTTAATTATGAACTAACAAATGGATAAGAAAAAAAAAAGGATATTTTGATAGCTACGTTCAAATTTGTCTTTCGTATATATCTTTCTTTGCATCAGAGCGCTCCACTAGGATTTCTCTCTTGTGGTTTATGAATGTAACTGCATGCGTGCTTCATGCAAAATCCACCGTATATATATATATATATATACACATCATTAAATAGCATATAAGAGTATTTTAACCAAGCTCTGTGTATATAAATATATATTTCACGCAGTATTTATAAGGCAAGTTTTTTTTAAGCATATAGTACTACTGAAACAAAATATGTATGTAGATGTATAAAACTGTACAAACTATATCCTAAATATGTCCACAATTTTCCATTCCGTGTGTGTATATATATGGTTGTCAATCTAATAGGTATTTTTTTTTACCTATGAGTAGGTATTTATTTTTTAGTCGTTAGATCACCATCTAATAGTGATCCAATTGCTATAATGAAGTCTATGAAAAGACATGCATCCTTTATATTCTTTTTTTCTCTTATTTTTTGCAATAAAAAAAATGTGTATAAAAAAATGTGCATGTTAAATTTTCATTAGCTAAATTAATACCTATACATAGGTAAAAAAAAAAATAACTACTTCGATTGGTGCCCATATATATATATATATATATATATCACTATATGCATGAAGCTTGTTCAATAGGATACTTAAATAATTACTTGGAACTTCATTAAAAACGTACAAGCATGAAGCTTGCCGTTACTATGAAAACCACATTTGCAATTAAAACTTATATTAGAAGACCCAATAATTAAAAGATAGATCTGATGTTAGTTAAAAAATATATATACGTACCACATACTACGACTATATGACATCAAAAGCCACACGCATAGACAAAATCGTCCATTAAATAAACACTATACATTTGGCCGTTGAAACAAGCCAAAAGGAGAGAGAACAATCATAATGTCATAAACATTATTATTTATTAATATAATATATGTATATACATGTAAGAAAAGGGAAGGGAATAGTACTAACTAGTGATGCAAGCTTGGACGAAGAAAACATTAATCCCCATGCATTTCCAGCTAATCTTTCTCCGTCTTCTACACTTTTTTTTTTTTTTTTAAAGTATTTGAATTTAGAAAGAGACCATAAATTCAAATAAAATATAAACAAAACACCGCTATGCCAGCAAGGAGTGACGCCCTCACTGCCAACCAGAATATTAGCCTTTCTTGTGTTGCTATGCTTTTGTTTTCTATAAGCAATAAGATCGCATCTATTGGCTTTTTCTCTATAACATATATACTCTTCAGTACAAGGGATAAAACTATATTTGCAATATTTTTATCTTATCTTAATGACTGAACCGTCCGTCAAAACTAATAATAAAATATAGATAAAAACAAAAGCCAGAAGATCTAACCAATTATATTGTTTAGCTTCGACATTGGTAACTTTTTCAAACTAATTACTAATATTTTTTTGAAAAAAAATTGCTTCTACCATATAATGTCTAAACTAATTGGTAAACTTAGAACTAGTTGCCAATTTGGTTCTTCAAGTTGTGAGGCTGAGACAAAAGTGAAGGTCCGAATAGTGAAAGCAGGCCAATGCCACCATCGGAGTTTTCGACCATTGGGCCGAACTAAGTTTCAACTTGCAACCATGGTAAAAAGCAAAAATTGAAGTGGGCTCCACTGTTTGTCCAGTAGGGCCCAGTCCGGGCCCACCAAAAAAATAAAAATACTCCCCCCCCCCCTAAAACGCCGGTCAAATTAGCTGCCGTAACGCCCAAATTGCCGCCAAAAGAGTGACGCCTAAGCCATTGAAACGCGGTGTCGTTTCCCGATAACCAGCCGAGACTTCCACCGCTTTGGGATATTGCCCTTCCGAAGATTTCACACTGCATCCACCGCCACCACATACCATAATCAAAATTAATATACAATTTATGATTGCATACCCAATTTAAATAGAATACTATATAATAAAAAACATAACTTTCATAATTTTTTTTTCATTTAAAAAAAAAAAAAAGAAAAGAGACGTGACAACCATATCTCTAATGCCATTATTTTTGAAATCGGTGCATAAGATGAGAACAATTTAAGCACGGAAAAGTTGACAATATAAATATTAATTTCAAACTCTTTTAAGAGAATATTTAGTAGTGATTTATATTTATTTATGTATTACCTTGTAGAAGGAGAAGGGCAGAAGGTGACAATGTAATTGGCAGAAGCGCAGGTGAAGGTGCTGGTTCCGTCGTCGTAAGCGTAACTGTAAGCTTTTGGGCACGCATTCTTAAAGAACTCAGAGTAGGAGCTCGGCTTACACGTGTCCGGAGTCGAGTAGGCCCCACTACAGCAGTACTGTGGGTCCCCGAACGCCTCGCACGCGCTCCTACACGCCACGCCCTCGGCACTCGCCAAAACCTTGAGCTCCGATGGGCACGCCGAGTTCAGGTCCGTGAGGCACCCTGTTGTGGTGCAGTTGCCTCCGGTTCCTTCGCCCTGTGGGGCCACCGTCATGGCCAGGTTGTACCCGTCCACGAGGCTGACGTCGTAGAAATCGAGTCCTCCGGCTCCGTTGAGTGTGAACTCCGCCAGAGTAGCCGGTGGCTGAGCTCCTCCGCCGCCGCATTCCACGCCGGAGGAGCCGCAATCGCCGGTGACACACGCGAATTTTCCGTTGGAGTCCACGGCGCAAATGGTCCGGCCCCACAATCGGCCCGACCATGACGTGGGGACCTCGAGAGCGTAGGACCCGCCGGGCTGAAGTGCGAACCCCGTCGTGGAAAGTGGCGCCGTCCCGGCTCCCGATAAAATGCCTGGCCAAACGGTGTAGCTACACTCGTTTACGATTGTAAACGTTGCTGAATTAACACCTATTACACAAGCCGAAGTAACAAACAAAATAAAAACGTTACACCATGTTTCTGAAGGTGATATCATATCATAAATTATATATATTTAATTGATCGAAAATAGTAACAAAAGAAGTACTATTGTTTTCATGATTTATATACCTAAAAATAATTGGAAGAGAGAAGAAGAGACTAGAAACAGGAGAACTTGAATGTAAGCCATTTGGAGAGAGTGAGAATTGGAAAAATTGGTTTGAAAAGTTGTATCTAGATTTAGAGATTATTATTTGAAAAGAGAATCGTGCAATGAAGAGGGTGTATTTGTAGGGTGTGGATGTCATGTGGAGGATGGGGACACGAGATTGTGGTTTGGGGTCCCACGTTAGGGTTTAGCACATGGACACAGTATGCTTAGGCCGTCAGTATGAGAAAGGTCGGCAACTTTGTCTCGTCCCATTTATCGTAAGTGGCTCTACACAACTTGCGTATGAACTAATGTCGCGTTGGACAAGGCATAATTTAATGAATATGTGATTAAATATATATATGTATATATATATATATATATATTTCTGAGTCGAAAAGGGGTAACTGAGTAAGTATATTAATTGAGATTACCGTAATAGAAAGAATCGAAATGGGGAAATTTTGTTAATGNATCAAGGAAGTGTTAAGATTGTGTTTCCCTTTTTTCAATTCACTGATTGTGTCGTGTGAGGTGCTACAAAATCTTCATATTCCTTTCTCTATTAAAGATATTACATATTATGATTCAAAAAAAAAAAAAGATATTACATAGTACTAATAAACAATAAAGAAATCATGAAATTAGAAGAGGAAAAAAAATACATGAAAGTCGGTAAGCTAGTAATAATATTGTTTAATGGCCATTTGAAAGGATTCGAGAGCTATAATGCTTACACAGCATTGAGATTCCTGAAGCCCTTAAATAATTCACTCATTTCGAGCTGAAAGTTTATGGGATGGCTCCTAATTCACATGTGGGAACCTGTCAGATAGAAATTCTTGGATGTTAAGTTTTTTTTTTTTTTTTTTTTTGTCGTTCTCTTCTTTCTTGCATTTTAAGGTTGTTGGATCTAGATGAGTATTTAGTCGAGTGATGGAGTCCAGCAAAACTTTCTCGCATCAGCTTTAGATTTACAGTTCTACCGGGGCCAGTAATTGGCTTCAGCGTTATTGACTTTGACTTTTTAATTGGTAACACTAGTCATCAAGGTAAAAGGGACTTGTTTTTGTCTTTTCTCTTCTTTCACCTATTCGAACCATCCTCCATATACTAAACTCTCATTAACAACAGAGTTGAGTTAAATAACATGTTTAGATCTAATTCGAACTCTTGATCCCAAAGACAATCTCATCCTAAATCAAGTTCTAAAATTATTTAGTTAACGATCTTCACAATATTAAGTTATTTCAACGCTTTAAATGATTAATGTCAACAATTTTGTCAACGCTATTAATTTTGAAATATTATTTTACCACACAAAATAACAAAATTTTGGATTGTACAGTGCTAAATGCCTAAAAATCATGCTGTCCAAAAATATTTGTCCTAGAACCCAAAAAAAAAAAAAAAAAAAAAAAGGAGGAAAAAAATCATCAGTGAGAAGAGTACAAGCTTCTTCCGTCTCTATCCATATCCAGATTTGGCTTGGGACATTTGTCTTTAATAAGCGTGCAGGGAGCTCTTTGTTAAGGATATATAAACAATGATAACTGCAAGGTCAACCATTTATGTAGAAAACACATACACAATTTGCATTCATACAAGCAGGCAAAGTGACATTCTAACCAACACCCATATGGGGCGAAACGATATGAAATATTGAGAGAAATGCCTTTATGAAGACGTGAAGGGTCCAACACCCCAATAATTAGGATTAGGAGGAGCTTAATCGTGGTTAATTGGTTTGGTCAAAGAGTGACATACTTCAACCAACGCTAATATTAGCTACTCTAAAGCAGGGTTGAAGAATGAAATGCAACCAAAACCCAGATTGTGACCACTGGCTTATAAAATATACTCATTTCAAATTACTCGGCACAACTTGGTATGCTTGGCGATCTTGGTGATAAACAATGACGACCAATTAAAAGTTGGCCATTTGAGCATAATAATTAAAAATAAATTTTTAAGTTGGCTAGTGCTGGACGAAAGGAGTATATGTATCTTCATATAATACGAGAAAACTCTTCAACACTTTAAATCAGCAGCCGAAAAAAATTGTTAAAAAAATGAAAATAGAAAAGGAAAAAAAAAACGGTTCCACATGCTGAAAGCTATTAGCTACAAAGATTGGCCGACTAGTTATTTGAACATATGTTGGCATTTAGTATATAACCAATCTTAAAAATTTATAATTAAATGTTCAAGTCACTTAATCACAAAAATGAAAATACAATATATTCTATAACTGAATTTTTTTTAAAAAAAAATAAGACATTTAATTATAATTTTTAATACATAAATATCTACTTAAATTAATTTTATCTTTGTATTTTGGATTTCAAGTAGGGTTGTCAATTTACTCCGCGGAATCACTTGCCCACTAATAGGGCGGGTTCGAGAGGAACTATTTGGGGAGACGACCGGGGTTGGGTATGTATTTACATACCTGAGTCTGGGTTGGGGGAGGCATTCTCCTTCTTGAACCTGCCCTGATATACTTATTATAATATATTTTTTAAAAAATTATATATAAAAACATAATTAAAATGAAATTATATATATATATATATATTTAACACAAATTACATTATGGTGTTTATGGACTCATGGTGTTTTTCTAATTTTTGGACTTTTTTTTGTATTTTTGATATTTTGTGTGTTTTTGTTTCTAATAAGATTGGAGTAAAGTTTAGAATAGAGTTTATCTCTATGATATATATTTTTTAACCTTATGATGTTAAATGAAGAGATAAAATGAATTGTATCTTTTAAGAGTAAGATGATAAAATGAATTGTATCTTTAGGAGAAAGATGTTACTGAAATTTTTTTTTCAATTATTATTTTTTTCAGACAAGGATTCCCCGTCCTGCCTCGCCCCTGCTGCTGATTTCCCTGGGTCAGAGACATGGATGAAATCTGGAGATAGGGACAGAGGCAGGGAAAGCATTCCCCGCCCTCGCCCCGCCCCATTTACATTCCTAATTCCAAGAGGATAATGGATATGGCCCCTCTTGTCTTTTCTTTTCTTTTCTTCTCTTCTTTTTTTATTTTTTATTTTTTATTTTTGTTTTGGGCTTGAAACATGGGTCTCCACTCTAATTTGTTTGTTTATTAAGCTAACGGGACTTTAAGCAAAATGGTCCATTGTAACGCATCGTTATAATAGCCATCAATTTATTAGTTTAGATCAAAATAGAGAATGTATCAAGTCATGTCTCCAGCATAAAACACACATAAATTCCGTCCTCTGCCTGCAACAACGTAGGTTTCAAAAAGAAAAAATTGATAACTACTAAAATGAAATATGAAAAAAAGGACATTCACTATAAATAATCTCAACTAAATCTAGGGGAAATGGATGGATCTAAGAGTTTTTTCTAGGCCAAGATGATATTTTTGGACTAATTTTCAGGATAACTTTCTTGGTACTACTGGGGTAACTTTTATTAGTCTTGGTAATCTTTTTAGAATCATTTTCCGGGACAACTTTTTAGGACTAGTCCTTAAAAAAAAAAAATGATAGTCATAAATACAATGACTACCAGTCATAAATGGTCATAAAACCAGAATTCTTTTGTCGAGTCTTGAAAAAAAATTTTTAAAAAAAACTATTTTAAAGCAGCTAACGAAAGAGTCGTTTCGGTTCAATTTACTCCTATCAAGTTCCGAAACCCCAAAAAACTCAGCCACGTTCAGCCCTAGTCCCAGTTAAAGAGTTTTTTTTTAAAAAAAATTTTTTTAAGTAATGACGACCACTTACTACAAATTTAAAGAAAAATAACACACACATATTCTACTAAGTTTTGAACCTGACCCTCCCAAACACACATATTCTACTGAGTTTTGAACCTGACCCTTCCAAACTCACGAACACATCCGAACTAGCCTTAATTGGCACACATCCTTCAAGACACAAACTAGCCCCAATTGGCTGTCCCGAGTCTAAGTCGAAGCAAAACTCACAAATTTTAGTAGCTCAGCCCAAGCTCAGGCTACACCAAGACAAGAAGAAATCTTCAATTTAATTCGTATGATTTCAAAACAAATCTTATATAGTGTGCTCCTTCAAAATTCGCGTTTTTAAAAGTATCACTTGACATTACTAAATGGTTAAATCATAGTTAATGATGATACACGATTAGAACATGGAAAATATCTACATCATTAGTTCCAATACGTAATTTCTCCTCATAGCACGAATGAGGAAACAACTTTGCGAGTAACCCATGTCAAAGTGGTTTTAATAACGGTTAGGAAATGCAAAAATCACGTTTTCAAAATCTATCTCAGCCTTCTTAATCGCATGAAAAGAGAGAACAAAAACCAATACGAAACCAAAACCAATTAGCAAAAAAAGCTTATGTACGTTAAGTAAAAAGGTTCACGAACCAAGAATATTTGACAAAACGCGGATACTCTTAAAACTCCCTAATGAAAACAAATAAGACTCTGATAAAGGCTCCATCCACCAGTTACGTAGCTCATATGCAAAAGCCTCAACTAAATTAAACAATCTAAATATTGTTACAATTCTTGTCGCGAGACATGAATATGACAATGTCCAATTGCACATGAATATGACAATGTCCTATGCAGGGGAATTTGAGCTTAAGAATCCACATGAACCGTAGAAGTTAGTGTAGTTAAAATCAGACTGATACTGCGACCCCGCCAATTTCATACTACTAACTGGATAGTCCTTACTTTGGAGGGATTGTTCCTACATTTTGATGCTACCCATTAGAAATAAGAACTAGTTTCTATCAGAAGAAAACCTCGAGATTGAAACTTAAAAATTTTTATGTTTAGAACTCGGATTTTGAAGGAAAAAAAATTGCAATGAAAAAGTTATGGAAAAAGAAAGAAGAAAATGATTTTCCTAAAAATTTATAAAACTTTATTTTGACATTTTTAGTTTTACTAGTTAATTTATTGTGTCAAGATTCTATATATTAAAAAATAACATCAAATCACACTGTTACTTCTCTCGAAAAAAATTTATATCGTTTCTACCAATCAAACAAGAGAAAATGGAGTCTCTTAGAAATTTTTTTTATTTCCCTTCTAAAAGCCAAGTTCCAAACGGAGCCTAAAGGCAATCTCATGGTCAATCAATAAGTATCTCCCCAAACCAAAACACAGGAATTCAAGAACCATAGTCTAATGTCTTAGACACACTTTACCAATGGGGAAAAAAAAAAAATCAAATGACCAAAATGTGCTGTGCAATACCTAACAACACCGGCCAAATGGCTAGACCGAAAAGACGTTATAAGTATAGCTCAAAAAGATTTGATCACCAGAGTACTGAGCGGATAACCATACAAAAGCTTAGTAAGATCTAATCTAACTCAGTATAATGATGAAAGAGCAATGCAACAATATAAATATAAACTAACCAAGGGCATCAAATTGCTTTCAAATATAAGAGATACCATTATTCACAGTTGAAGACTAAAGCAGCTCAATTAGAAATTTATCCAATGGTCATCAGTAACCGAACAATATAAAAGAAAATTAGGGGAAAAAAAAAGAAGAAAAAGCCTGATACTCTAAACGATCAACCACATATATGTGTATAAACTGGGAAAATTTTGCTTGACAAGCAAAGCATATATCATCTTGAAACCAACCAAAACTCAAAACCCTTAAGCGAAAAAAACATCCTATGTATAACCACCACAACCCAAAATAAACGAAATATGAAAATTTAGGTAACCAAATGATAAAAGGGAGACAAAAAAGAGAATATGTACTATTACTCTTTTCTTTCTTCTTCTTCTTTTCTTGATCAAGAAGCATCAGGGCACTCCCTTGCAAAATGCCCTGGCTTCCCACAATTGTAACAGCTGCCACCGCCGCCGCCGGCGTCGCCACCGCCAAACCTTCCGCCGCCGCCGCCGCTCGCCTTGCCGCAATCCCTAGCCAAGTGCCCAAATTCCCCACAGATATAACAACCCCCAGAACCGCCGCCTCCGCCTCCGCCGCTTCCCCTACTACAATCCCTCGCAATGTGTCCGAACTCACCGCACTTGTAACAACCCCCACCACTTCCGCCACCAGCGCCAGCGCCGCCGCCGCCACCTTCGCTCCCTCTCGGACAGTTCCTAACCAGGTGGCCGAATTCGCCACAATAAAAACATCGGCCACCGCTCCCACCACCACCACCACCGCCAGCTCCGTTATTGCCGCGATCGCAATCCCTAGCCAGGTGCCCGGGATCACCGCAATTATAGCAGCCTGCGCCACCAGCGCCACCACCATTACGCCGATCTCCGCCTCTCCAACCACCGCCGAATCCTCCGCCACCACCGCGGCCTCCCCTGCGACCGCCGCCGCTGAAGCTGTCCTTCTTGTTCCCCTGCAGGGACGATCCATCGGGTCCGGTCACATCGACGGCCTTGGTTTTTCCGTCCTCGGTGAGGGCGATCTGGAACTCGACGGTCTCGCCCTCGGAGAGGCTTCGGAAGCCGTCGGATTTGATGGAGGATTGATGGACGAACAGATCTTCGCCTCCGTCATCGGGCTTGATGAAGCCGAATCCCTTCGAGTCATTGAACCACCGCACCGTACCGGTTGACCTCTCCTCCGCCATAACTCGATGATCCCTAGAGGAGAAAAGAGAGTGTGTTATCACTAGACCAAGTAGCTACTGGCTCAGCTCTGTGTGTATATATATACACACGACTATAGAGGAGAGAGTGTGCGTGTGACTATAAAGCTATTGAAGCCGTTTATATAAGCAAAACCCTAACACAACCCTAGCGCGACTCTGGCTCTTCTACGTCTCCCAGGACGGTTCGGTTTTGGGCTTTACGGCCCCTTTTCTATCTGATGAACTGGGCTTGATCGGGGAAAAGTACATAAATGTTTTTTTTCTTAATATATACCCAAAAACTGGTGTAATACAAGGCAAAGAAGCGAGTACTGAGCCTAAATTTCACGGGCCTTATTCCTGTGATAAATCGATGAAAACCCGTTCAACCTATCATTTTTCGTTTTTTTTTTTTCCTTGAATTTTTTTGGATACTTATCGTTAAGAGTAATGATAAGGGAGACAAGTTCCCAACCCAGTGAAATTATAATTAATATATTAGGTTACACATATATCTCAGAAGTGTCATTTTTTCTCTAATAAAAGCACTGACGTCTCATGTGGTACTTGCCACTTTAATGTGCTTTATTGCATTACTCTTATTAAACATCTTTATATTTTAGCTAAATGTTATACCACCATTGACCATTGTGTTACAAGTGATGAGGGTACGACACTCATTCTTTGGACAAATAAGTCTTCGGCTTGAGTTGCCACCATCGTGGTGGATGATTTCAATTTGTACAACATTATCGCCGTTTTGTGAAACAAATTTTAAAGATTAATAGACTTGTTTGGCATACCACATTATAGCCGTTTTGTGAAACAATTTTTAAAGATTAATAGACTTGTTTGGCATACCTTCCAAAGATCTTTTAGATTTCAAAAATCACCTCTAAAAGTATTTCAATAAATTCTCATAAGATCTTCTTTTATTTGTAAGTTCTTTTTACAAAAAAGTATTAACCTACTAACTTTTGAAAAAGATTTTTAGGACTTTTACTTTTCAAAGTAAAAGTTATTTCAAATTGTCGCTTAAAAATCTTATCATAACTAATATTCTTATGATAAAATAGTAAGGGGTGTACACAAACCTTTATGATCTAATAAACTGGAACAACCTGATAAGAAACTCGAATTGAGCTCAAGTTAATAAATACTCATCCAAAGTTACATTGGTCAAATTGGGTTAATGGATGCCAGCCCAAAGTTACATTGGTTGAGTTGGACGGTTTTTACAACTAGACCAATGAAACTCGACCTGATCAAATTAAGTTTATTCTTTTATTTTTTATTTATTTTCAAATATATATTGTGTAGAAGTCTTAAAAATAAAGAAAAAAAATATTTTTTGGAAAAAAAATCCTAAAATTATGCCTGCAAACTTTGAGGTCAGTTAATCGACCATTAAATTGGTTAGGTTACAAATCTAGGATTTTAAGATTTGCCAGGTTTTTGGGTTGCAAAAGAAAATAACCCGAAATCTAATTAGACACGTTGGGTGAGTTATGTAATATGTTCAAACCAACTGATGCTCAGCTCTATCACTTAGTAATTGTATTAATAACATCACATCTATAATTATAAGAGTAACACAATAACTTACATTATTGTTTTGCTAAGTGGATTGAAATTGAAAGTAATGGTAATAATAAGAGGAATATGAAAGGAATAGAAAAGAAACATAATAAATTTGTTAGGTTAAAACTTTGGAATGGATTTTTAAATAAAGATTATTATGTTTTGTTCTCAACAGAATGTAATGGAATTGATTGTACTTTGTTGAATATACCCCTAACATTGATGTAAACTTTTTTTTTAAAAAGTAAAATGGCCATTAATATTTTTATACAAGAAATTAAAATTATTATTTACCTTTCATTCAAATTATTATTATTATTATTATTTCCAACTTGTCTATGTCATACAATATATATGATATAAATTATGAAACTAAAAAAATTATGTGTATATATATGGGACGAGATGAATAGTGAGCTTTTCGACCCAGATACAGCAAATTGGTTGAGGCATTGAGCTACTTTGTTGATGATGACAAAGATGATGATAAGAGAGCAGTGTAAATTACTTAGGATAAAAAGGGAAGCAAAAAAGTAGACCCAAGAATGGAATGATCTTTCCACTCGTTAGTAGTTGAATTCTAATTCTATTATTTATGGAAATAGTAACTCCATCAGGAATTTCTTAGTCAAGAGTAGAACCAAATAAGTAAAAGTAATTCCATTTCCATACATTATCTCTAATCAAACACCGCCTACATATTTTATATGATATTTAGATATTTAGGCTAAGTGATATAGGTTTATATATATATATATATATATATATATATATATATATATATGTGATGTTTTAATAAAGATTTTTATATTTGCTCTATGGATGAGTAAGATTGATCAAGTTGAATATGATCTATAATAGCAAGTAATTTCATCTATTTCTATTATTTGATTAATTTATATTTCACTCAAATAATTTTTTTTTTAATTTTAACTTATAAATTTAATTTTTTAAATTGCATGTAATCTGAACGTATTATGCTACTAATAGGAATAATTTTAAGAATATAAATAACGTTAGTTTTTTTTTTATGGGATGTAACATTAGATTTTTTTTTTTGATAGGGTATAACCTTAGTTTTGAAATTATATATATAAAAAAAATAAATGGTTTTTTTAGGAAATATTTTTGATAAAAAATTAGTATTTAATAGTTTTATATTAACGGTTAGTTATTTATTTTAGAATATACATAACATTAGTTTTGTTTTAGGGGATATATAATGTCCGTTTTTAAATTATAAAAAATAAGCAACGTTTTTTAATTAAAANTTTAAATAAAAATCAACAACAGGATGCAAAAAAGAAAAAACAATAGAAAAGGGATTGGAAAAAGAGATTCCAATTCATAAGTCACATATAGGTTGCTAATTTTTTAAGTAATAAATAGCTTTCTATATTCATATACGTATTAATTAGATTTTTATTTTTTGATAAAATTACTAATATCATTATAATTATCAAATCAAAATCTAATAGTCCAAATAAAAATACCTATCTATGGAGCATAGACAAAAATCTCTATTGAAACATGACTGATATATATAAATATATATATTTATATGGGTAAATTTTTAATGGGTATTTTTATTTTTGCTCAATAGATGAATAAGTTTAACCAATTTAGAAATAACTTACAATAATAAGTCATTGGATTCAATTTATTGATTACTAATTTATTTTTATTTTCTTTTCTTTTAGAATTTGAACTTTAAAGTATAACTATTTTTAATTACCATTAATTTGAAACTATATGTACTATTATAAATTCAATATTTCATCAAATTTCTTTTTCACTGATAAAAAAAATTCTAAGGTAGGCATAATTTTTATATTAGGAATACGTTGTTTTCTTTTTTTTTTTCTATTTAAAAAAAGAACTATGATACTTAAAGGAACTATATTGAAAGAAAATCTGTTAAAAAAGAACTTTATATGTTAAATTAGCTCTTCATTTAGTATATATAAATTGTGAAAAGCTTAAATTTTGTACACATTTTAAATAATTTCCTATTTTTTAAACTTTAAATGGGAATACCTAATTTTAAATAAGAACCATTAATTTAATTTTTCTTCATAGTTAATTTTGAAAAATGGACCAAAAAAAAATACATAAAGAACTATATTGAAAGAAAATTTGTATAAAAAAAATTTATATATGAATTAACTTAAACTTTATACATTAATTAATTTCCTTTTTAAAAATTTTAAATAGGATTAATTATTAAATATACCTCTACTTTGAGGACTTTAAATAACCAAAAAAAAATTGACCAACTCATCTGATTACTTATCTTTTATATTTTAAATAACTTTCTATGTTTATATGTGTATTAATTACATTAAATTTTTTAGTAAAATTACTAATATTATTATAGCTATTAGATTAATGTCCAATGGTCAGTATCTATCCATGGAGTAAAAACAAAAATCTCCATTGAAACATCACTTTATATATATTTATATATATATATATATATATCTATTTTACCTCAAATGTAACAAAATTTTTTCTTTTACTTACTTTTAAAATGTGTCTCCCTCAAAGACTAAAATAAAATGTGAAATGGTGAAGTTCATTGTCTTGAAATCCTATCAACTTTTTTAAAAGCCATGGCTAAATAAGTGAAGTAAATGACAATACAGTGTTCCTAAAAAATTTAAATAGAAACGTGGGGGTAACGAAGATTATGTTAATTTTCCACCAAAAAAAGGAGAAAAAATTGCTATAAACTAGCAATGAAATTTAATAGTAGTAAAACATGTATTTGTTATAACATAATCTATGTCTGACATAAATGCCTTAAAAATATACCTCATTACACCACAATAAAATCTAATAGTAGTAAAACATGTAGGTGTTATGAAGTTTATGTCCAATATATATGCCATAAAAATATATTAAAGCTCTGAAAAATTCATAATATTCCTTATCACAATAAAAAAATTTTGATCTCTCTCCGATAGGACTTCTCTAATTTTCTACTTTCTTTCAAGTTTCAATAATCTTTCCATTTATTTGACGATCTTATTCCCATAAACTTATTCTCATGGGGATTTTGTCTTCCTATATTTTAAATTTATATATATACATAGATATTGTTTACTTTTATTATTTTTCTTTACTCCTTTATGGTTTTCTTCTAGATAGGAGACTTTGGTGTCTCAAACACGAAAGAAATTCAATGTACATATTACATGATTCACGAAGATGGAGCCTATCATGGATTTGTGATTGATATTATGCTTCGAAATGATAAACATCTAGATCTTATAATATTTTTCAGATTCATTGTTCATGTGATAGAAATAATTTTAAAATTATTATTGGGATTGTTGCTAATGATATGAACTCTTTAATAAGCAATTATTCGTAGTGGTTCTTGTTGCTTTATCTTTTGTGTTTAAACTACATTGAAGTAATATTTTGTAATTGAGAAATTTCTAAGTATATTGCTTTTATTGTAATAAATGATTTCTTTAATTATAATTTTTTTTTACCTTCAAAAAAATCTAATAATAATTCTTAAATATGGATAAGTACAACAATATTTCCTTAGTTTTTCGGGACTAATAAAATATCATATTGGATTAGTAAATCAATGTAAATGTCACCTTCTGTCTATTTTAGTCAAAACTGACAAATTACTTACTCTTTATATGTAACAAAAAATTAAAAAAATAAAAGTGGCGCTGGAATGAAAAAAAAAAATCGAAGAATGTTTTCTGTGTTTTTATTTTTCATGTTTATGATTAATTAATTGAGTTTGAGCAAAGATATTTTGGTCATGCTAAAACATACATTACCTAGTTTTGACCAAATGAGATAAACGAAAGTAATTTGTATCAATTTATTAATTCAATAGATTTTCTTATTTTACGGGAACTGGAGGATAAATTTAGTGTTACACTTGAACTAATAGGATAATTTTATAATCTTCCTAGTATTATAGATGTATGGAACAAAAAAATATACACAAATATATATATATATATGTAACATCCTCCGATTCCACACACGTATGTAAGAGTATTTGTATAATTATTTAGTGAAATCGGGAGACGCTACTCGACTTAGAACTGATAAAATAGTAAAAATTTAATACTTTTTAAACTTTTTGGGAGAAAAAGAGAAATTCTTTTCATAATTATACATAGTCTAATTTATACGTATATACATACTCACATTGTGGACCTCTCATAAAATATATATAATGTATACACACTCAATAATTACAAAATTCTCTATTAGAAAACCACAGCGTCAAAATACTCATATACACAAGCCGCGGTCAGAAAGTCAGCACTCTTCCTTTAACTCACATATCATCCGTACATTCTGCAATGTAAGAATATTAATAAGTATAAAACTCAGTAAGTAACATATGCAGATGCATAGTACATATAACATGAAACAAATGGTCATATGGTTGGGATCCCTGTGTATATTGTATTGCCTGATAAGACCGTAAATTGCATACTGAGCCACTCAGAGAACGTATAACATATCACGAGCTATATGGAGGTCTTGAGCCCCAAAAATCCCCTCTGTGTACAGCAGAGGTCTACTCCATACTGCCGTCAGAGTGTTCTCGAAAGAACTATAGTGTCCCCGAAAAGACCAGAGTGTTCCCGAAGGAACCAAAGTATCCCTGAAGGAACCATATCACATATTTTGGCGCTGGCCCGCCACACCCTATTCACCAATACTCGTCGGGCAATACAAATATATCATGCGTTAATGTCTCATGCAAGACTGACTAACAGATACATACATACACATATCCAAATATTTTACATTCACAGTAAATAAAGAATTTCTTACATTGCAGGTGTAACGTTACTTACCTTATGTCCGACAGAAAAGATAGTGAAAAGAGTCAGTATCCTCAATGGTAAGATGTGTGGAAGACCTTATATCAATTTCATTACTAGAATGATTATTATAATGTAAAATATTTAAAGAAAGTAACCGTAAACATAAATCACAACTTTCACAAACTCAGGAAATCTAATCACAAAATGAACCAAAATGACACATATTTTCATAAAAATTAGTCTATTTACTTCTAAATAGTACCATTTAGTTTTAAAAATATTTGGACAGCACTTCCCCTATTTTTAGGACATTCCCACATGATTAAAATCATGGTTTAAGATCTACAATAACAATCCACAAGCCAATTCCCACATATACACCTCAAAGAGGATCATTTAGAATAACCTAGGTGCACTTGAATTCTTTTCGGTTTAAACAATGTTTAAAACCACTTTTATATTTGTATATCATCATAACCAGCCAGTAAATAGGTATAATCTACATAAAAGAATTGATGTCTTACACATTCTAAGTAATGAAATCAAATTACAAGTATAGATAACTTATTCCAACAATAAAAA
>JXTB01000206.1:4545-35832 GCA_002914805.1 Parasponia andersonii | reverse complement strand
TCAGCAAGGTATACTATGATCGATGGAAAGTTGTATAGGAAGTCTTTTTCTGGTCCATATATGAGATGCGTTACTCTTGAAGAAGGTCGTTATGTGCTGGGTGAGATACATGAAAGCTAGTGCAGTAATCATTCAGGTGGACGTTTGATGTCTTAAAAAGCTTTACGACAAGGCTATTATTAGCCTACCATGAGACAAGATACTGACGAGTATGTTAAAAGGTGTGATAAGTGTCAAAGATTTACGCCTTATATCCATCAACTAGTCGAGAACTTATCATCTGTGTCACATCCATAGCCTTTTATGATCTGGGGAATGGACATAGTAGGACCCTTACCACAAGCTCCTACCCAGAAAAAGTATATGCTTACAGTTACAGATTACTTCTCCAAATGGGTGGAGGTCGAAGCTTATTCTCATGTCAAAGAGAGTGACGTAGAAAATTTTATCTGGAAGCATGCTATTTGCCGATTCGGAGTACCCAAGGAGATTGTGACAGATAACGGATCTCAATTTTCAGCTGGTAAATTTCAGTCATTCTGCAAGCACTGGAAGATTTACTTGAATTTTTCTACCCCGAGATATCCACAAGGAAATGGTCAGGCTGAGGCAACCAATAAAACAATAATGAATACATTGAAGAAGAGGTTGGGAAAATTAAAAGGGCGATGGGTAGAGGAGTTGAATGGAGTACTATAGGCATACCGAACCACTCCAAGAACAACAACTAATGAGAGCCCATTTTCTTTAGTATATGGTGTAGAAGCTATTATTCTAGCTGAAATACAGCTTCCTACCATCCGAACAGAGTTGTTAAAAGAGAATGAAAATGATGGGTTGATGATAGATAGTCTTGACTTCCTAGAAGAAAAGAGAGAGCAGGCAGCAGTCAAACTCGTGACATACCAGCAAGCCACAACGAAGTATTATAACTCCAAAGTGAAGACTAGATCCTTTAAAGAAGGGGAATTAGTGCTATGGAAAGTCTTTCAGAACACACAGGAATGGGGAGATGGAAAGCTTGGCCCAAATTGGGAGGGACCATATAGAGTCAAGAAAGTGGTGGCATCAGGAGTATATCGGCTAGAGACAATGGAAGGGAAGGAGGTGACTCGAAGTTGGAATGTCATCCATTTGCGAAAATATTACATTTAGTAGAAGCATCCAATAGGAATAAGTTTTCTTTGGTTTTTAGGCATTTATTTTCCTTCTGTTTTTGTATTTTTTTTCTTTTCTTAGAACATCTACATTTAGTTTGTGTCATCTTTATCTTTTTAGTGGATGCTAAGTTTTAGATTCAGTTGTTAGGGATGTAATGAACTACATAAGGCTTGATCCCTCCTAGAGGGTACGTAGGCAACTCATGATCTATAAATGAGTCCAACCCCAGTTTAAAAGAAAAATTCATTTTGTCATGAACTAATGACCTTCCTTTTCAAGTGTGATTACAGGAAGGTGAACATGGTTGAACAGGTAAAGCAATTTGGAATCATTCTTGCAACCAGGTATCCGCTCAAACTTACTAATGATAGATAGAAAAAGTCAAATAAAGAGAATGTTTGATTGAATATAATGTGACTCAACCGAAATTATATGTGCTTGTTTGAGCCGATTCTTGTTAAACCCCTTTTACCAAGCCTAGTAAGGTGTAGTCTTCCTTGTGGGTGGATTAGTTTATTCCGATGTAGAATTCCGGACACTTAGTCCATCCATGAGCCGATCCTTTCGGATATACGTGTCCTGAGAGCCATATGCCCCCTCACTATACTTATGGAAGGGTGCAGATTCTTTCTTAGTGAGTTAGCTAATTCTGACGAAGAATTCCGGATGCTTGACTCATCTAGTAAGCCGATCCTTTCGGGCATACCTGCCCTTGAGAGCTATACCCCCAACTAACCAAGCGTTAGAAGGGTGCGGGAGTCCTTGCGGATGGACTGGCTACTATCCGACGAAGAATTCCGGACACCATGTTCTCCATCAAGCCTATCTTTTCGGACATACATGTCTTGAGAGCTATACGCCCCTAGTCAAACATGATTTGGCTAGGTGTAGAATCCTCCAGACGTTCCACACTTGGTATAATGTGGTCCTATTCTGGCGAGCCAATTTCTGCTTAACGATTGCTTCTACTTATTTGACTACTTGGCTACATTACTCATGCCTAGTTAAATGTGTGTTATTCCTTTTGTCAAGTTTCTTATATGTAGTTAGTAGAAGTTGTTATGTTTAACTTTAGTTACACAATTTGTTATGAATGTTGATCTATTTGGAATAAAATGCTATGATAGTTTAAGTGAAACTGATATTTTATTTCCGAGTAAGCATATAATATGCAGGTTACAAAAGTCCTTTAGCCCAACCTAATTGTAATCATCTTGGACTAAGGGGGGAGAAGATGATACCACGATCCTAACAACATTTGGAATAAAATGCTATGATAGTTTAAGTGAAACTGATATTTTATTTCCGATTAAGCATATAATATGCAGGTTACAAAAGTCCTTTAGTCCAACCTAATTGTAATCAGCTTGGACTAAGGGGGGAGAAGAGGATACCACGATCCTAACAACAAAAATACTTTTGCATCTAGTTTTTAACTTAATTGTTCATTCAAAAAGGAAAAATAACAAAAGACAACATAATTATTAAAAGAGTTGGACATATTTGGAAGATACTCTAAACAATGGGAGTAGAGTCACCTAGACCGTCAGTGGTTGGCTCGGTTTCAGTCAGAGAACTTTTAGTTGGCTCAAGTTCAGTTGGAGCCTTCTTGGTTATATCTGCCCTTTCCATTTCTTCGTACTCTTGAATCACCTTGTCAACATCCCACTCAGAATCCTTGCCCTCTTTGTAAGCTTTGAACAAAAGGTAGCGAGATTTCAACATGCCTTCATCATATGCATCTTCAGCTTCCTCTTTAAGACTATCAGCGACTTCATCCAGCCTCTTTTTTTCTTCTTCGAGTATTCGAAAAATGGCATCCCTTTTAGACATATTCTCTTATAGCTGGAGAATTTTTGCATTAACCAGCTTGGCTTCATCTTCAAGACTTGTAATTTTTCGAGACAGCTCTTCATTGGACGACTTGAGCTTTTGAGCCAAGGTTTTTCTGGACTCAAGTTTTTCAGCCGCTTCTTTTAGCATCAATTCAAAGAAGCTAATCCTCTGGTTGATCTACACAAATTAGAGCGAGGAAGAATAAGAGTAGGTAGAACAAAAAATAATGTATGAAGCATGAAGATATTTGGGGGAGTAGATTTCATAATTAGTGGGATAAGAGTATTAATGGTTGGATACATATGAATTTGACTCGAATTATGGGTTAGATTCATGCTTGGCTTAAAATGGTAGTTGGAAAACAGTAATTAAATTGGTTTTAGTTGATTAGTAAGTAATTAATTATGATTTTGTAATTAATGTATGAACTCAAAGGTCAAATTCTATTTTTGGGAGGTAAAATCTGAAATTGATGAGAGATATTTCGTAGATTTGAAATTTGAAATTTTAAAAAGGGAAAAGGGGGGAATTACGTTTTTCAAGATTCATGTAATTATGGTGTCTTGTTGGGAGTAGTAAATTTTGAATGATAAGTGGCCAAGGAATGCAATGGGCGATCTATTTTCTACAGGAAGAGAAAAGGCAGACTGAAATTTGAAGCGGAAAGAAATGTTACTCCTCAAGATCGAGTAAACTCGACTGAGGAGTGGGGGATTGATTGTTAGGGTTGAATTTTGATCCTCTCAATTTTAGCCTCCACGTGTCTTTCTTAGTCGGAAAAATAATGGTCGAGTGTTTGAAAGTGATGGTAGACTCGGGTCAGCTTATGAATGATTAGATTTCACTCATCTTATTTAAGGATGATTGATTACAAAAAGTACATAAAGGGAATATATGATAGCTCAATTTATGGAATGTAGATTTCAATCAACCCGAGTTTGGAGGAGTCCAATTTGTGAAAGTTTTTAAAGGGTTTTAGTCATATAAATAAGGGTTGACTCGACTCGACCATACAGAAAATACCTAGTTGGAGGGGTTGTATAAGGTAATTTTTATTTGAAATCTTAATCAAAACGATTCAATCTCAATCTTCCTGATATCTTCTGGATGAGTAGATATTTTAATCTAATTATCTTGCTAGAATCTTTAATTGAATAAGCAAGATTGGGTAAGTATCCCAATCTTATCTCGTTACTTATTTTTAAATATTCTCTGATAATTATAAGAGTTTTATCATAACTAAGATATCTATATCTAAGTTTATAAATATGTAACGATTCTTTTAATTTTATTAATCCTACAATTTTCTGATTTGAGCGTCGGAGTCTCTTTTTTGCAGGTACCCCCGGCGGTCCAAAACTTCAAGTAAATTTCCTTGGTTGCGGTGGCTTCGGTGATCATTGGCCCTAATCAAGTAATTGTAGAATTCGGCTTCTACAATAAATATAGACGGAAAGTGGAAATGGAACAAATGAGCATTTAATAAATTAATAACGACACTTCTATTTCTACTTATAAAACGAATTTTTTTAAAACAAGTTAATAACACATACTTTAAACTATTATTTTTTGGAATTAAAAGTTGTGCTTAATGAGTGTAATTCATTATGGCCTTGGCATTATCTGGAACTTTAATTTTCGGAGAAAGACAAAAAAAATAAAAGACAAAAAAATTCTAATAAATTACATTTTCTCTTGTTTAGATTCAAACAAAAACAAAAAATAGTAGAATTTTTTTTCCCTCTAGGAAAACGAAAGCTAGATTTGATGTAATTTTTGAGTTTATAGCATTTCGACAAAATAAGTAGGAAAGTTACAACTTTCATATAAAGTTCTATAAAATTTTAAGAAATTTTTCTCCTTTTTTTTTGATTTTTCCTCACATTATTTTTCCTCCAGGAATTCAAGTTCCAAGCAGAGGTTTTTGATGACACAAGGCTAAATGTTTTATCTAACACCATATAATTACTATAAAACGGAAACACAAAATAAAACAAATGAAAAAGAGTGAATATTGAATTTTTAAAACAGAAAAGAGTAAGTATAGGACATTAATTAGCCAAAGTGAGAAATAGAGACTTCCCTTTCCTTTTTTTTTTCCTTCCCCTTCTTTTTTATTATTGCAGAAATGATTATTGAACACTTTGTATATTTTTATTATTACATTGTTTTTTTGACTTTACATAAGAATGTATCATGGGTAAGTAACTATATTAGCCTGAAAAACAGTAGGTTATATTACCTGAAACATGAAATGCCCTAATGATTTATATGATTGATGACAAGTAATGCCAGATATTTCTAGAAGAAGTAGAAATTGGCTTTTCCATATGGTGTACTCTCCCATGGTTCCCCAGAAATAAAATTCAGGTTGAGGCCATAATAATACAACTGCATCATTTAAAATTTTTCAAAAGAGGAAAAAAAAAAGAGAAAAAAAATAGACCAATTACAAGGACATAATTACCTATCTACACCAATGCAGTAGAAACTGTAAATCATTGAAGAAAATTAAAAAGGGAGATATTTGTACAAGGTATCAGGAATTAGTAGACTTCCACATTCCATTGCTCCGACTTCTTCAGCTGCTTCTTGTAGTCAATCCAATCAATGCCTGCCCAAAAATATTGATAATTTTTTATATATTAGTGGGAGTGAACGATGTTATTAAATTATAAATCTTTCATAATTTAAGGCTGAGGAAACCAATAATCAAGTCTTACCATCTCTAGCAGCCAATGAGACCATAATGTCATCAATACCCTTCTCCATTCCCTTGAGTCCACACATGTAGATATAGGTGTTGTCTTTCTTCAGTAATTCCCACAACTCTTCTGCATATTGAGCCATTCTGGTTTGGATGTACATCTTCTCACCCTTCTCATTTGTCTGCTCTCTGCTGACCGCGAAGTCAAGCCTGAAATTCTCTGGAGCCTTCTCTTTCATTTTCTCAAATTCCTGACAAACCAAAACAAGTTTGTGTTAAAATCAAATATATATGATTATAAAGTAGTATAGAGTGTTTGACTAATGTGGTAACTATTATAACACATCTCATATTCTTACCTCCTTGTATAGAAGTGAGCTACTTGTGGGGACACCCAAGAAAAGCCAAGCCAAGCCATTGAACTGTAAAAGAACATGTCAAAGACTGAGCATTTTATTAAAAGATGAACAAAATCTGTTTATTAAAGAAGTAGATTGAATCGTATGAACATGAATTTACCTTGTAGTCGTCATGCTTTTCGAAGAATATCTTCCACAAGAATGATCGGAATGGGGCGATTCCAGTTCCGGTGGCAAGCTACAATACAGAAACCAAGAGATAGATTTGGATTGAATTTTTACAATAAGATGTAAAATGTCATAGAAAGAGGAAATAACATTTGATTTATCAAGTTTTGCTTTGATTATTATGGTAAATTGGTTATACCATGATAATGGTGGCATTAGGATCTTTCGGCATAAGCATTTCTTTGCCAACAGGTCCTGTAATCTGCACTTCAGCCCCAGGTTTCAAGTCACCTGAAAATTACCAAGGGTGTACAAGTTGAGTCACCTTCAAGACTTTTTTTTAGTTACTACCTAAGAGAATTTGTTTTCTCGTTAGTTTATTCTAAACTAAACAGACTTTTGACTAATAGTTTTTATAGAACTAAAGAGTTCAGTTGCCTTACACAAAAAGTTTGAACAGACCCCCTTAACAAGTTCTCCTTTCTCGTTTGTGTACACAAGACGTTTCACACAGAGAGAAACCTGATCAAATAATCACACCATCCCACCAATTAAATTACAGCACTCAGAAAAAAAAGTCCACAACTTGTTAACCTATTAATTATACTTGAAAAATAAAGTTTTTTCAGAAAATGCAACCAAAAATATGAAAATTATGAACATGACATAGTGAAAATGTGAAGATCAGAATTACAAACTCACAGTTTTTGAGTCTCCAAAGTCACCAAGGGCACTACTGGCAATTGAATATAACCTTAGCTTGTGAGGCTTCCCGTTTTTGTCAACACCATCTGCAATCACTCCAATTGACTGTCCTTCTCTGTAAGGGACCTCACCTAAGCCACACAACAAACCAGTACCCCAAAAAAAACACATCAGGGTCATAATTTTTGACCAACCAATCAGCTAAAAAAACACCAAATTTCATGCATATCAAAGAAGATTAAGTCTAAGTTTTGTATGTGGTACTTTTACATACATTGAATAGTAGTCATTCAAATTGTATAGAGGAAAACTAAAAGCATATATGTTCATTCATCCATACATGATACATACCCTCAGTGCTGAAAACCATGTGCCAAGTCTCTCCTGGTGCATCATCACCTGTGATCTTGGTGTTCAGAAGACACCTACCAGTGTAAGGATTCTTGGGTTTGTACTTGTTTACAATCACACCCTCCTCATTCTTCTTTGATACTTTCTCAATCTTAGCAGGAGCCTCTGTGGTCACCTGGGCTCTGACTGAAACCACTCTAGCTCCAACTGCTACGTCTCTGTAGTGCAAAGGAGCCTGAAATAACCAAAACTCAGATGCCAAAATTCAATAAAAAGTGAATAAGATTATATATACAATATATGTACCATGCATATGTTATGTGTATATTAACCAAAAATCAATCATTTTTTGTCCTGGGGAGTTTGAGAAATTTTTGACCTTTTTCAAAACGATTCTGTCAGGGGAGATTACGGAGGTCCTGGTCGGGAGAGAGGTGGACTTGGATGACGGAAATGAAACCGCAGCAGTTACTGCAGCTGCCATGGTTGTGATACTGAGGAAGAAGAAGAAGAAAAGATAAAAAGAAAAGGGCTATGTTTTTATGGGGTGGTAAAGGTTTTTTTAGCATTAAAGAGGTGTATAACAGGACTGGCTATGGCCTACGGGGATGTGTTTTGAGTTGGGTTTTGGATTATAGATTGGGTGGAGGAGATTGCAAGGCTAATGCCAGTGGTAGATGTGAGGATAAGTCTATTCAGGTCCATATGTAGTCTAGTAGTCTCTAACCACTGGCTTTTCGTGGATTTTTTATTCTCAGTACACCCAAAGGCATTGTTGTACAAGTGAACATAGGTAAATGACCTTGGATTTGGCCACAATAACTTTGCTTAATTATAATTAAAGATGTAATTGCATACACTTAAAATTTTTTTTCTTAATTATCCAAAATCCTAACACGCATAAATTAATAATCCCAAATAATCTTAGAATTCATAATTTTTACAATTAGAATATAAGTAATAAACATAACTAGATTCATTGCAAAACTTTAAACTACCAAATAATTTAGATGCAGAATTTTGAATTTCTCTTTCTTAGCACTATATACTTAATAATAATACGTTTAATGATGGAATACATATATTTCTAATAATGGCTGAAGAGAGGATCGGATTCCATTTAAATACTTTAGGACATATTTTCCATCAGATATGTCTATTCATAAAGAGTTAAATTGTTTTGAAGAGTTACAACTCTTCATTAACCAATAAAAATCTAAATACACTTAATATTATTAAATCATTTAATTAATATTGGTAAATACAATATTAATTTATTAAAATCACATAGGTCATATAAATAAATCTAACATTCTCCCACTTGGCCTATATGATATATTTCCTATATTGTTTAATAAATAATCATAATAAGTGTATTATAAATTTAAATTTCTTATTAGTTAGTCAATAACACATATTATAGTTGAACCAAAAACTAAAGTGAGTCATGACGGTCGTATATCACAATTTTCGACATAATCCTTTCCATATATCGCAATATTAGTTTTTAATCCAATATAAAGTATAAGTGAGAATATCTATAATGATCCAACGTTAATGTTTATTAAAGACTATTCTTGTTATTATTAATCTAAGCAATTATGTATATAAAATAAGAAAATAGGAAATATCAGAAACATATAAATGAGCTTAGAGTGTCAAATAAATAATCATAATACTAATATATCAACTATTACATCCAAGACCCATTATTTCGGCATGTTCACTAAATATCTTTGGCACTAGCTCATTAATTAATGGATCTGCAATCATTAAATTTGTGCTTAAATGCTCAATTGACACCCTTCGTTTCTGAACTTCTTCTTTAACGACAAAGTATTTTAATTCCATATGTTTAGCACTTTTAGAACACTTATCATTTTTCGAGAAGAAAACTGTTACGACATTATTATAATAAATTTTCAGCGGCCTGGCAATATTATCGACAACCCCAAGTCCTAAAATAAAGTTCATCAACTATAATCCATGAACTGTGGCTTCAAAGCATGACACAAACTCAGCTTCCATCATGGATACAGTAATGATAGACTATTTTCTATTTTTCTATGAGACTACTTCTCCAACTAAAAGAAATAAGTAGTAAAAAGTGGATTTTCTGCTATCAAGACATCCATTAAAATCTGAATTTATATATCCAATCACCTCTAGAACACTTTTAGATTGCCTATAGGTGAGCATGTAGTCTTTTATTCCTTGCAAATACCTTAGCACCCTTTTGGCAGCTTTCCAATGATCTATTCCTGGATTACTTTGATACCTGCCCAGTATTCTGATAGCAGAACTGATGTCTAATCTGGTACAAGTTTGTGCATATATTAAGTTTCCAACAATAGATGCATAAGGAATATTTTCCATTTGTCTACGTTCCAATTCATTCTTTGGATATTGCATGAGTCTAAAATTATCTCCTTTCTAAATTGGAACTATTCCCATTGAACTCTATTCCATCTTAAATCTCTCTAAAACTTTATTAATATATGCTCTCTGAGACGATTCTAACAAACCTTGTGATCTATCACAGAATATTTCAATTTCTATCATATAAGATGCCTCACCCATATCTTTCATTTCGAAGTTCTTTGAGAGAAAATTCTTAGTTTGATGTAATAAACCAAGATCATTAGTAACAAGAAGTATATCATCAACATGCAGAATAAAAAATATAAACTTGCTCCCATTATTTTTTAGATATATACACCGATCAACAATATTTTCTCTAAATCCAAAAGATGTTATGGTATCATTAAATTTAAGATACCATTGTCAGGAAGCTTGTTTAAGTCTATATATTGACTTCTTAAATTTACACACCAAGTGTTCCTTTCCTTCAGATGAAAGTCCTTTAGGTTGATCCATATAAACTTTCTTTTCTAAATTTCCAATAAAAAAAGGCAGTTTTAACATTCATTTGATATAACTCTAAATCAAAATGAGCTATTAATGCTATAATAATTCTAAAAGAGTCTTTCTTAGAGATATATGAAAATGTTTCTCTATAGTCAATACCTTCCTTCTGAGTAAAACCTTTGGCTACTAATTTGGCTTTATATTGTTTAATGTTGCCACTAGAGTCGCGCTTAGTCTTAAAGATCTATTTACACCCGACTTTCTTACAACCTTCAAGCAACTTAACGAGATCCCAAACTTGATTTTGATCCATAGATTTTATCTCATCTTTTATAGTATCAATCCACTTAATAGAATTAATACTTTCTATGGCTTGTGAAAATGAAACTAGATCATTGTCAATCCCTAAGTCAATTTCTGACTCTTGTAGATAAACTACATAATCATTTGGAATAGTAGACTTTCTATTTTTTTGAGATTTTCTTAATATTATTCCTTGTGACTCATCTACTACAGGTTTATTAGTGATAGTTTCATTATGAGGAGTTTCTACATTGATTTGTTGTTCCTGAATATTGTCAAATTGTTCAACAATAGTAGGAATAATATTTTTAGAAGTTAAAGTTATAGGAACTTGCAACTTAACTTCTTGAATAACCACATTGTGTGGTTCTCCACTCCCACTAACTTCTCCATTTTTAATGAACCTTGCATTTCTAGTTTCTACAATTTTTAGACTATGATTAGGATAATAAAATCTATACCCTTTGGATTTTTCAGGATAACTAATAAAAAATCCATTAGTCGTTCTGAAATCTAATTTCTTTTCATGTGGATTATAAATTTTAACTTCCGCTAGATAATCCTAAATATGTAGGTATCTTAAACTAAGTTTCCTTCTTATCTACAGTTTAAAAGGAGTCTTTGGAATTGCCTTACTAGGAACCCTGTTTAATATACATGACGGTTTTTAAAGTATGTATCCACAATGATAAGGGTAAAGAAGAATAACTAAGCATACTTCCAACCATATCCATCAATATACGATTATACCTGTCTGCTGTACCATTTTGTTCTGGCTTTCTTGGCATAGTATTTTTGTGCATATATGCCATGCTTTTCAAGAAATTTAGTAAATGGACCTAGGCATGGTCGCAATTCATTATAATTTCCATAATATTCACCACCTCTGTCTAATCTTACATTTTTCACCTTTTATCTAATTGCCTCTCAACTTCTTTAATGTACAACTCAAGGGTGTCTATTGCTTGAGATTTTTCATGTAATAGTTAAATGTAACCATAACGTGAAAAATCATCAATAAAGGTGACAAAATACTTTTCTCCAGCAAAATATAGAACATCAAAAGGTTAACATATATTAGTATGTATAATTTCAAGGAACTGTGTACTTCTTGTGGCTCTTTTCTTTACGTGTTTGGTTTGTTTTTCTTTTATATAATCAATACATACACCAAGATCAATAAAATCCAAATTTGGTAGGATTACGTTCTTTACTAATCTTGCTATTCTTTCTTTAGATATATGACATAAACCTTTATGCCACAAGTAAGTAGAATATTCATCAACTAAACTCTATTTAGTTCCAATATTATGATGCAAAGTCAACAAGGTCTCAGCAAAAAAATTATCAAGTTTAAGCTTATATAGACTATCACACAAGATTCCAGAACCAATAAGGTTTTTTATTCTTATATAGACTAAAAGATCCACAATCAAATTTAAAAGAAAATCCCGCTGTATCTAACTTAGGTAAAGAAATTAAATTATGGGAAAATATAGGTATATAAAGGGTTTAAAATAAATCTAAATGATACACAATATCTAAAATGAGACGATAAGTTCTAATGCCTTCAACCAGAGCTTTGTTTCAATTCCCCATGAAAACAAAGTGTTCATTTGACTTTATGGTTTGGATCAAAAGAAATCCCTACATCGTATTGGAAACATGAGCAGTTGAGCCAGAATCAATCCATTAAGTATTATAAGGAATTTTATTGAAGTTTGATTCAAAACATACGAAAGTATAAGACTTGCCTTTCTTTTCAAATTAAGCCTTACATTTCAGGCAATCATTCTGATAATGTCTAACTTAACTATACTTATCATTCTTGCATTTCTTCTTGTGGATTTAAGAAGTCTTAGAAGATTCATTCAGCTTATGTAAATCTTACTTCATGCCTTTTCTATATTTTTATTTAGATTTCTTTTCAGCTCTTTGATGAGTAGTAAGATTAATGGAATAAGTCTTTTGATTCTTCAGCCTTGTCTCTTCTTGTACAAGTATATTAGCCAATTCATTAATATTCCACTTGTCCTTAATAGTGTTGTAGTGTATTTAAAAAGGCCCATATTGCTCAGGAAGTAAGGAATTCAATATGAATTACACTAAAAAGTACTCATCCATATTCATTCCTAGATTCTTTAGCTTTGCTATTATATTTGTCATTTCAAGGACTTATTCATGCATAGTACTAGAACCATCATACTTCATGATGGTTAGGGTACCTATTAATCTCACAGCAAGTGACTTATCAGTAGTTTGAGATCTTTTTTCCACAAATTTCATAAATTCTTTAGCACTATCAATTTTTGGACGAGTAGAATTTATGTTGTAAATATTAAGCTTAATCTGTTTGATCTTTCCCAAAGTTTATGGGTAGTCTTTTCCTCATCACTACTTATAATTGCAATAGCAGTAGGTTTCTCAATTTGAAGTGTTCAAGATCCAAAGTATCTAAGTGAAATTAGACTTGTTCACATCAATTAGAGAAATTCAAACTATTAAACAAAGGAACAAATGAAGCATGTGAACGTAGTGAAACAATAACAAATACTGCAAATATGATTAAAAAATTCTAACATCAATACTTTGATATATGAAACATAAAACAGATTCAACTAGAGAAAATAGCCAATTGTATATTAAAGCTCTCCTTTGGGAGATACTCTAATATACCATGAATCACTAAAATGATACTAATAATAAAATCACTTATTTGATAATTATACGTCCTAATTAAATATATTTGCTATCTTTGGATATACAAAATATATCTAATAAGTCATAGTAATTATCACATTATATTTATTATTTATAAGAATAAATGATCTACTTTTGGGTGATCATGAAATATCTTATAAATAATAAATTTTAACAACTCACTTAATGACATTATGTCTAAAATTAGACGATCATTTATAAGCATCTACAAATGAGTATTAAAAAATTATTCAATTCTTTTTAACCATGTAACATTCTAGTTTGGTCACTTTAGTAACTAACAAACAGACATGGTATGAAATTCATAATTAATAATTTTAGCAATTATGCCAATAATAATTTACTAATATAATTACCACATCATCAAGAATATAGAAAGTTTTACATAAATCCATATATAATAATAATAATAATTACGGAAATAGATATGATGTAATAAATAAATTAAATAAATAAGCTAAAATCAAAATTATCAATGTTTGATGTGTATATATATATATATTTGAGTTTAATTAATTATCTCTTACGGTACATCACATATCTTTTGCAAGTCATGTGTATTGTTCCTACTAGGTTTGTTCTATTCAATCATTATCAAAATGGTAAATAATGATTTTTTATTCAAACCCACTTATTGATAATACAAATACATAATCTTTAAGTAAATTTAGTCAAAAATAAATAAATAAATAAAATTATACTCCATCAATATAAATGCCATTAAAACGATTACATTTAAAAAAAACAAGAGTTATCAATATAATAGGAGATCATATCCTTTTATGAATCTATTATGATAAATAGAATTGATAACTCTTAATTCTATAACTACGAACATTTAAATATATATATATACACACAATTATGAAGAATTCAACATGTATATATACACGTCCAGAAAACTTAAATGAAGAAATATAACAAGAAAATTTTATTGTAATAGAAAATCATAAGTTCTTAAACATGGTTCTGATACCATATGTAAATTTTTTTTTTCTGAACTATGCAAAACCCTAACATGCATACAATCAATAATTGTAAATAATCTTATAACTTATAATTTTCACAATTAGAATAAAGACAGTAGATATACCTGAATCAATTGTAATTAAACTTTAAATTGCCAAACAATTTGATGCAACTCTCCATTAACACTATATACTTAATAATAATAGGTTTAATAATGGAATAGGTATATTTCTGATAATGGTTGTAGAGAGGACCATATTCCATTTAAATACTTTAGGATAGATTTTCTATCAGATATGTCTGTTCATGAAGAATTACATTGTTTTAAAAGAGTTACAACTCTTTTCTATCAGATATATCTGTTTATGAAGAATTACAATATTTTGAAGAGTTACAACTATTCATTGACAAATAAAAGTTTAAATACACTTAATATTATTAAACAATTTAATTAATATTGATAAATTCAATATTAATTTATTAAAATTATATAGGTCATATAAATAAATCTAACATACACCTTTTTTTCTCTAATACTACACCATTGACCATTACTATGGAATGTGTATATAGAAACATATATGATAATAGATAGAGCCTTTTCACTGTAATAATATAATGTATACTATATGATAAGAGCCTTTTCCACACTAATTAAAAGGAATATATATTATAAAAAATCATAGGTATATGGTTTTTTCTTTCCCTCTCTTTTGTTAACAATCGTCAAAAGATTTATTGTGGAATAATGTTAAACATCATACATCATATTTCACCTTTTTAATGCCATTTGATATGACATATAATTTGTCACCATATAAGTAGTGAATAACATTTAATCTATTTGGGATAAGTTTCAATTCATTAATTGAATTGTGATAACTTATATAACATTTAATCTATCTGAGATAAATTTCAATTCATTATTAATTAAATTGCAATAACTTATTTGCTACGTTAGATGGTATTAAAAAAACTAGTAAATTAGGTAGGAACCCTAGCACTGTCCCAACAGTAAAATGACACTCACTACACAAAAGATATTTCTTTAGTAAATCTCCCAAAATTCAAAATAATTTTATAAACATCCCCTTGACCAATAAAACTTGAAAAAAAAAGAATAATTAACCATTAATTTATTATAGAGAAATTGGAGTGGATGTCCTTTTTCTAATACTTTGTTTTAATAAATGTTTGTTTTCTCTTTTTATACCAAAATGACCAAGTATATATATATATATATATATTTATATTTGATATATCTACTTATTTATACATTTTAGTTTATATACTGCATATATTAGTTTTTATAATTACATCATAGTTTAAACCTACTGTATCTCCTAATTTACTGATCATTTTACCTACAATATTTAAAAAACAGATATTTACTAAAAGTGACCTAAAATTTAGTCATTTTATTATAAGCCCCCTTATTATACGATGAGGTATTTTTACCGAAGCAACAATTTTTTTTTTTTTAAATTTAAATAAAGAGAGTCAAATGATGAAAAAGAGTTATTAGTCTTTTCTACATATTTTCACGATTTGTAATTATTTTTTGTCCAAAAAAAGTCACTTTAGGCCATTTCATAAAAGCAGTTTTTAGAAAAGTTATTTGTGATTTAGCAGTTGATTTTTTAAAATCAAATTTAGCAATTGATTTTAAAGTTGGTAGAAAACTAAAGTTTTATCCCAAAATTAAGTTTGATTAAAACTGAACCACTATGATTTTGGAAAATAAAATACTGCTAACATAAAAAACCTTCCATAATGAAATATCCAAGCATCAAAATTGACTTCCAACTTAATTTCCTCCTTAATATTAAGGGCCTTTAGGTGAATAGTTGATTGTTTTAAAATTAATATAAAATGTCTATTCAGAAAATAAAATAAAAAAATTCAATGTACACAAACCTAGTAAATCAATTATATAGCATTCCTTAAAAAAAATCAATCATATGGCATATTAATCGAAATATCTGGTCATAAACTAGGAGATAAAATAAAAGTAATAAATGTGAAAAAAACAGTCGTTTGCTCCAATTTTTGGAAATGGATGAAAGTACGACCAATTCGAGACAAAATAATTTTTTTATGACTATTTTCTTAATAATATTTTTAGAGTATTAATTATAGGTTACCAATCCAATAGTTTTTTTTATTACTTATATATGGGTATTTTTTAGCCGTTGGATCATCATCTACTAATGATCCAATTATTATAATAATATACATGAAAAGACATACATCATTAATACCATTTCTCTATCTTACTTTTATTATAGAAAAATATGCATGATAAATTTTAATTGGCCAAAAAAAATACCTATGTATAAGTAAAAAAAAAAAATACCTACTGGATTAGTACCCTTAACTATAGTTATTTTAATATACAAATTTTGTCCTAAAAATTTGTTATGGAAAATAGTCTTAAAAAAGTAATTTTGGAAAAATAAACTTTATTTTACATAACAAATTAGGTAGGATTGTACTTTAATGGGTAATTACAGACAATAGATTTTTTTTTAATTTCAATTTTTAAACTCAAACAATTGTCTTAAGAGCCAAAACTCTAATCACTTTTCTAAAAGTCTCATACTTTATCAAATATGAAAGGATTATTTACATTTTTAAGCCTTGCATGTAGACGGTTTATTCAATTTATACACGATATTTTGGTTATTATCAACATTATCATTTAGATTTAAAACTAATGTTAAATTTATATACTCTATTTATCAAAACCAACTTTTGAACTATGAGCTTACCAAAATAATATTTTGAATACATGTATATATATATATATATATTTAAAAATTAATTCCAATTCTAATTATTTAATAAATTTTTTAAATATTTGTTATTTGAGTTATAAATTTTAATTATTACATATATGTTTAAATTTTAAAAGATGTTTGGATAAACTATTAGTCAAAATTTGTGTTTGATCCGAAGAGTATATGAAATTCTCAATTTTAAATCCAAATGACATGCCGAGATTAGCAAAAAATAGAAGGTATAAATTAAAATAATTAATCACAATACAAGGTACAAATATAATTAAAACCAATATTAAAAGAAGGGTCTTTTAGCCAAATAACCGAATTTTAGATCATAGTTTGTAAGATGACCATTTTTTAAATACTATTAAAAATGACTGAATTTTGAAAATTATTTTAAAAGTGCCATTTTCATATTTGGTATATCAAAATATATTAATTTATTTTTTAAAAAATTGATTTATTTTTTCATGAATTGATTTTCTTTATAAAAATTGATTTACTTTATTTATTATATCAAAATATGTTGATTTATTTTTTAAAAATTTATCTACTTTATAAAAAAAAATAGAACAGCTAAAACAAAGTTAATTATCAAAATAAAATTATAAAACGATTATTTATTAAATAAGTGTAAAAAACTATCATTTTTAAAAAAAAAAAAATTGATCTTAGAAAAAAGACCAATTTCGTATAAATACTCTTAAAAGAACGGCCACGCCCAAAAGGAATGAAATGTGTAGTTCTGAGGCCCAGTTTTAAATCGGGATGGTTTGTTTGTGAACAGATCAAAACTCAACTCAAACCCAAACCGAGAGAGCCTTTCCCTCCCACGCGGCAGCCGGGCAGAGAGGGGCTCTGGCTTTGACCGCTATTAACAGACTATAAAACAGGTTGGCCTTATTTGAGAGTCCAAAATAGAAACGGCGCGCTACAGTTCCTCTTTGTTTATTTATTCTATTTTTGATATATACATTTTCTTTTTTTTTTTCCTCTTTCTGAAACTCCCTTTCTATCTCTGTCTCTCTCTCTATCTCTATCTCGCTCTCTAAGCTCTGAATCTTTGCAATGCCAAACACTACGAAGTTTCAGATTCTTCTTCTTCTTTACCTCGCTGAATCGACTCGGTCACTCGGTGAGTTTCAGTTCCATCAACTTTGCTATACTCGATGCTCCTATTGTTAGGTTTCGTTATTCAGTCGCAATGATATATAGTTTTTTTTTTTTTTTTTTAATCGACATTGACACATTGTGCTCTCAAACTTTGATCATATCAATTGGAAGCACCATTTATTATTTGCAATAATCTTGGTTAGAAAAGGATAAACAAGAATTGTTAACACAATTTTTATTCCTTATTATTATTATTTTTTTTTTGCATAAATTGTTGTGGTTGAAGATTCGTCTTATTTGCGCAAATGTTTGTGTGCCTCTACTGTTTGTCAATTCGTTTGTTGGCGGTACATGCATTAGCCAATTCGGTTTTCTTAGTGTATGAATGTAGTTTCAATCTCATTCTGGTTCGATCTATATGATTGTATGTGGCAGTAGTTGGTGGATCTAGATGAATATGGCAATACTTGGATTTAATTTTCGATTGTGGTTGAGATAGTTTTCCAGCATGTTTTAGCATTTTGAGGAAGTAGGAACTTATTAAGCTCGGTGAACTTCGAAAACCATTTTCCCTTATCCCAGTCTCGTCTTTTGATTAGTTTTAGTTGTTTCAAGGGTTCTTTTTTTTTTTTTGTCGATCTTGAATGGGAATGAGTGATACCTTGGCTTGTGTTGTCTTCACAGGTTAACTTTGGTTTCCAGCTAACTTAGTTTTCGGCTCGCTTAGATGTGATAGTGGATTCCAATCAAATTTCATGTCATTGAAGAATCATAACTTTTTAGAAACGTTTCTAGTTCTCGTTCTTTTTTCAATTCTTCGTGAGCTGCAAATCATTGAAACATTATTTCTTTTGTGTTATAGGCTTATTGCTAGTAGGTAATTGTCGTAGTAGCAATAGTATTTTAAGTTAGAGTAATGATAGGAACACCAAAATCTTGCATTAAAAATTTATATCACGTGATGTGGTATATATTTTAACCACTCCTTATTTTAAAGTGGAACCACACCACTTAAAATTATGTGACTAAAAATGATGCCACATCATTGATGTAAGTTTTTTGTATAAAATTTTGGTGTCCCAATCTTTACCTTTTAAGTTAACTCATGGTTCACTTAGTCTCTTTTCCGTTCCGCAGTCCGCGTAACTACTTGTTGATGTTTAAAATTCTCCTCATTATAGTCTTTAATCATACCTTGATATAGTCTTTCACGCATGTTTGACATCAGCACTGAAGCCTCACTCTGATACAGCATTTGTCCCTTCTATATAAAAGTGGGGTATAAGTCTCTGAAACAAACTGATCAACTTGTAGATAATGGTAGCACCAGCGTAATGTTTCTTTATAGATCAGCGTAAAGTTCCTAATTGGTTTGGTTTGAAGTAATCATAATTATAATCGAATTACTCAATACTCCCTGAAGCCTTTTGTTGTTTTAGCTGTAGAATAGCATGAAGTCCCTTATTGGTTTGATGTAATCATAATTATAAACGAATTACTCAAAACTCCCTGGAACCTTTTGTTGTTTTAGCTGTAGAATATGTATAAAGCTCTTAATTGCATATGAATAAAATGATGATTAGTAAGCTGAAAGTTTTAGATAAGCGATTTTGACATACTGAGTAGGGAACTAAACCATCTTATTGACTTGTAGTCTTCAGTGATAATTATTATCTATTACATTTGTCTAATCTTGTGTCATTGCCATGTTCATTGTTGAAATTAGATATTATCTTTAGTTTCTTTCGAGTATGGGACAGTACAAGGAACAAACCACAAAAGATTGTGGTTTTTCAAAGTTTTCCAAGCACAGTTCTTACTGTGCATTTGTGGGGACTGGGGCTATTGTGTTTATAAATTACCCCGACTTGCTTAGTCATGGACTGATGAAAACTGGGTTGTACGTTTCACTATTTATGCTTGATCAATGTTAATGTAGAGTCCTAGCAAGTCTTTTTTTCTTTCATCACTTATGTAAAAGTGGAAAATATTGTCAGTGTGAATACATGCATATACATATATTTTGTCTGTGTGTTTATGTCTTCATGTATTTTAGAGGTTTGAAGCAGTGCATTACGTAGGTTGCAATTTGTATGTTTGATCAGTTGACTGAAGAAAATGTACAAATCTAAATTTGAACTCCAAATTGGGGCATAGTGTGGTGATATGTATTTGGTATTGGTGGAATTTACTTTTGGAGCATCTAAAATTTTTCCACCCTGTATTTTGTGACATTCTTTTCTCATTCATGTATTGCATTTGTAGCGACCAATTATTGTGGATTCCAGCATCTAATGCAGTTGTTATTATTGCATTTGGTGGTCTAATGCATATCTTGAAGAAGCGGATTGTATGAAGGAAAAACCATAATAATGCAAAATCTCAAGCCTTTATCATTGACTAATTACATTACAGCTAGCAACTATATAATGATGCAAAATATTATGTTTTAACCAGTTTCAGAATAATTCAGTGTTGGATTCAATGTCAACCTCTTCAAAGTAAAAAGTTTGCCCGAACTTTTTGCCATTTACTATTAATAAGAAAATGAGCCAATTAGGAAAAACTACCTTTAATAATTTTTATCAGTTTGACAGATTAGATTTTGTTATTGTTTGTGGTTACATGTTTTGCTTCTAATAGAACTTGAAAGGAAGAACTCATAGGTGGCTTGACCTCGTCAACGTGGACTTTTTACTAAGGTGACCGTTCTGTTCCATAGTCACGTAAGGAAGGCTTGACCGCTTCTACATGGTCTTTGTACACCTTGTCCTTTACTTTGCCATCCAGATGTTGAGTTTTTATCATTATTTAACTTCTTGTCATCTCTTTAGACGTAAGATTTAATGCTTTTTTTTCTTCGCATATTTATTTACAGACTCCTTTTTGCTCGTTAGGTTAAACTCTAGTTTGATATGTTAACCTCCCAGAGCACGTACTGTATTCTGCATTGCTGAATGTCTAGTATCACACATTATAGGTGACATGTTTAGCACGTATATTTAAGTCCAAATGAATTATTACTTTTCTTTAAGACTGACTAAAATATCTTTCCAGTTGAGGCTGAAATCATATTTTTTATATTCTCTTAGAAGAATTTTTTTACTAGGCAGCTTGGCATTGACTTTGTCCATTTGGCGGCGTAAGTCTGAAAATCCTTTGAATTCCAATTCATTTACGTGGAAACATAATACCAAATGTGGTGCTTTAGGTGTAAATATTTGTATGGTACCTTTTAGCTTGTATACATAAATTATTTATTTATTCTTCTTCACATTTTGGTTGTATTAAAGAATCGGGGCTTATATGACGGTTCTGATCACCAAAGCATAGCTTTCCCCTAGTATTTGTCTCATTACCCAAAAGAGAGCTAATACTTGCATAAGAATCTTGACGGTGGATGTCCTGCTTACTGTTGAATATGTCAATAATTGGATTATGTGCTACGATGGGTGTAAGAAACTCGTTCCTCAAAAGAACGGGGAATGGGGAGAAGCATGTTAATATATAGACCTTTAAGAAATTGTGTATTTTCAGTATCTGATTAAATCAGAACAGATTCCCAAGTCCTGATAGTTGTAGACTGGCCAGTGATTTGGTCTGTCTAGCACTACGTGATCGCGTGTGGTTTATCCTCCTTTTATGTCCAAACCTTTACTCGTCACTCTCAATTTTTTCCTCTCTTATAATTATTTACTTTTCCACAAAGTTCACATTTTCTCTGGACTAGTTCCAGTATTAGACGATGAGTACAAGAGCAAGGGCGGTTCATAAGTGAGTTATTGTTTTAGTAGCTTGATAATGGAAAACCTACGTGTAATTAGATAGGAGACACGAGAAATTTTAAGTGTACTTGTCTTTTAGGGGCGTCATAGGACATAGATGATAAGCCGTGAAGCTGAAAGAGTTATCCCCATCGCCCGTAGTCCAACATACTAGGTCAACCGAACTCTCTCTCCGCTTGACCTCCATTCCCCTTGGACCCTATTCTAGAATTCCGCTGAAACTTATGCGTTTCCTCGACTCAAGTAAGAATCTTTAGAACATCTTTTCCCCAACTTATCTCTTTCCAAGATATGCCAATAAAAGTTATGTTGTCCGGTATCACTTATCAGCATATAATGCAGAATTACAACTCAATTTCAGCATTTTAGAAAAATTTAGATCCAGAAAAACTAAACTTTTGTACTCCATGCTTTGCTCTGAAGTTTTCCGTTTATACCTATTTCTGGCCTTTGTGTGCAGTCAACCTAAATATCTGACAGATAGGCTAATGTGTTGGGAGGAAGCCGAGGAGGAACAAAACACAGAAGAAACAACTTCTCAAATGACTGAAAATTTTCTAAACAATTAGAGAAAGGAAATTAATTGTATTTACACTCCATGAGAATGAAAAAAACAGAATGAAATAATGAAAATTCTTTTTACCAATTGCACGAAACTACTAAGCTTTTCTTCATGAATCAATGGAATCCCCTTGAGCCTCTAGACTGATAAAGCTCCAACCGACTCTTGGCCTCAAGCAACAATGTTTCCATTTTTTCATCTTGGGTCATATAAGATTGCTTGGTTGCCCATTCGAGCACGGACAGCACCTCCGCCTGGGCAAGTTCGTCACTATCTGGTACGTGCAGTGCAATGTAGCATAGGAGAACCAATGCAGAGATTTGAACAATTTGTTCTCCAAAATACACTAGCTGTACCAAGTGCTTAGTCCCTCCAGCACTAATTATGGCTTTGGAGTGGTCAAGATGGAGGTAGTTTACCATCGAGGCGAATTTTGCCAGAGCAATTGAAGCTTCCCTAGAAACTTCAGCCTCTCTTTCATCGAGCAGCTTCACCAGGGGGCCAATCATCCTTGTTTCTGTTGCTCGAAATGTCCTCGCCAAATGGCCAATAGCTTTTATGCAAGGGATCAGGAGCTCTGAATCTTCCTTCTCAATGATGTTTAGTAATTGATCCACTACAGCTTTGCAAGCGGGAGAACTGGGCTTGAATGCTGATCTTCTCAACTCAGCATCTTTCTCTGCAACCGCCGTGATTTCCATCAAGGCCATGGCCGAATTATATTTAACATCTTCGGGTCCTTTCTCCAGTAGAACTGCAAAGCATAACAAAGCTCTCGACTCTGTGATGCTACGGCAGATAGGTGAGTTTCCCTTGGCAAGATGCCAGAGTGCCCTTGCTGCCATAGCTTTCATGTTGGCCTTGGTGGCGGGGTCTTCCAACTCTCTCCCCTTAATGCCAGTCCCCGAAAGCGAAAGATTCTGCTGATGGTGCTGATGAGTTTGCTTTGTGTTGCCACTGTTGCCGTTCTTCGCCTGGTTATTCTGATTCACACCATTATTTATCTGTTGGAGAGGTTTGGGCCCTGCTTTCATGGCCATGGTGTCGGCGACCAGGGTGTACATCTTGCTCGGGGTTCGATTACCCAAGGGGTGAGAAATTTGATACTGGTTCTGCTTGTCATCATCATTTGCCTTGTAGACATTGTTGGTATTGGAATTATTGCTGGCCACTACAACCGCATGGATAGATGTGGCTTTGTTGAAGGCAACGGTGTACTTACTATGCTCTTGAACAGTCTCGAAAGCGAGGTGGCTAACGAGCAAGCGAATTATATTGTTCTGGGCAAAAAGATCTTGGCATTTCGGGTAGTTAGCGGCAAGTTCAGACACCGCCCAGGCCGCCATGGCCTGAACCTTCATTGGACCGTCTTTGAGGATTTTCGCAAACACCGAACAAACTCCAGAATGGATCATGTGCTCCACGCTTTCCGGGTCACGGCCAAGCAGTCCAATCGCTCTGGCAGCATTCTCCTGGCCCTCCAGTTGACTATCTTTAATCAATTTCAACAGAGGTCCAACCCCACCTTCCTCAATAATCAGCTTCCCATACCTGTCGTTATCCCGAGCAAGCGAAACCAGCGAAGCCGCCGCATCAGATCGGTCTTCAAGCGAACCCGTATAGAGAATAGCAATCTGTTCCCATATGAAGCAGAGAATCGGCTCGTTGGCGGCGATGGGAGGCAGTCCCAGGTACCCATCATCTCGAGCATCGGCAGGGGCCGAGACACGGAGGAGCCAGGAGACATCTCCTATCGAATTCTCGAGCTGCGACGACATTTTCCGGAACGCTGCAGCGGGAATGATGGTGAAGACCCTCTTCATGAGGCCATTGGCGCGGCACTTGAGGGCCAGGGATAGGGCCTTATCGAGAACCAGCTCGGTGTCATCGATGATCCGCTTTGTGGGGCGCTCATAGAGGTCAGAACTAGCTCGAGCCGCCTGGCGGAGGAGGCCGGCCAGCTTTTCCGTCTTCAACTTGAGCTCCATACTCTCCTGCTTGAAAGAACTGGCCTCGTCCGCGGCCTTAATCACTTGGTCCGCCAATTGGATCGGCTTGGCCAGGATCTGTTTCACTATGTCCGCCATGGCTACCACGGCGGACCAGGGTCCCTAAGTTCGGGTCTTAAGAGCAATGTAAGATATCAGAATAGATCCAGAAATTTTGGGTATCTTTTTTGGTCGTGATAGACGGAGATGATGATGGAGGCAAGTGGGTTTGTTGAGACGTGAGCTGGAAATAATTATGTGAAATTGGGCAATGTCATTTATGTTAATAAGCTTTAAAAGAGACCAAAGGGATTTGGGATTTTGGGGATATTGTGGGTGCTTTTTAATTGCCAGCGACTCAGTCTGGCGACTTGGTGTAGAAGATTAGAGAGTCACGATCGACGGGTTTTACAAGGTCAAAAGCGCTCCAACTCTTCTTTTACTTCCTTTTATAACCCCTCTCTCTCTCTCTCTCTCTCTCTTTTTTTTTTTTTTTTTTTTTTCGCGCGCTAGTTCTCCCTTTGCCATTGGCTTATTTGGTTCTAGCTATTATTTTCTAAATGTGTCATTTAAAGGAAAAAAAAATTCTGAATGTTTTTTATGTTTGTCACGTAATATTTTTCTTTTTGCACCTTTAATTAATTAAATGACAAATTTATCAATCTTTAGTTATTAACTGATTGCTGTCACTCCTTAACTGGCAGCCTCAGTGGGTCCACCCACGTTGGGAAACTGGATTACAATGCAGATGCGCTCTGATTGGCTAGGTAAGTTTACTAATAGTGTTTTCTTTTTTGAAAATTAAACAATTAAAGTTCTCTTCTTTTTCTTATAAAATGAAACTTTTTTTTTTCTAGCAGTATTATGGGTACTAGTGACACAATAATATTTTTGCTTTTTACTAGACGATTCTAATTAATAAATTGAGTTTCATATGAGCCTTATTTGAATTGTAATTAGACGATTCTAATTAATAAATTGAGTTTCATATGAGCCTTATTTGAATTGTAATTATAAGTAGTCAGTAATAGACTGATACATCATATGGTGTCTAGAGATGTCAATGTGGATCAAGTTTTGTGAGCTAGTTCACGTTCCGAAGAAAAAACCGTTATAAATAGTAGGGCTGGTCTGGGCCTTACTATTTGTGGACCTATTAAAATAATATATATAAGGACTAAATGTGGGCCTAACGTGGGTCGTGCTGAGTCGGGTCGGGTTGGGCCTTACTTGTGGGGCTACAAGTAAAGCCCATCCCAGCCCGACTCGACACGACCCACATTATGTCCGTATTTAGTCACTATATACATAATTTTAAATACATTTTTTTAATTAAAATTTTAAAAAATCTTAATTAAATATTTTTATTTATATGTTTTTAATGTTATGTATTTACTAATTTTTGTTTATTTTCAATTTATTCAAATTTTGAAAGGATATGAATGAGTTTTAGGCCCATATTTGATATTTAAAGCATAGAATAGTGACTAAATTAGGCATATATTGTGGTTTATATTCGGCTCACATAGACACAATTCATTTAGGCACGATCCATTTAGACTCGCATAAAATATGAATTGGGTTTATGAGTCGTGTCTGGCCTCTTAATAGGAATATGAGCTGGGTTGGACTGACCCATATTTTAGGCGAGTCGGACTTAGGCACAATATAAAGCTCATATAAGCTTATCAAATATGGTTTGGTCCAATCCAGCCTAGCCAATTTACATCTCTAATCGAGTCTCATTTATTTGTTCTATTAAGATCAATCATATAACATAAACTTTCAATATATATATATATATGGGCACCAATCCAGTAGGTATTTTTTTTTTTTACCTATGCATAGGTATCAATTTGGCCAATGAAAATTTAGCATGCACATTTTTTTATTGTAAAAAGTAAAAGAGAAAGAGTATTAATAATCCACGTTTTTTCATGCACTTCATTATAGCCATTAGATCACCATTAGACGGTAATCCAACGGCTAAAAAAAAATACATACCCATAGGTAAAAAAAAAAAAATCTATTGGATTGGCAACATATATATATATATATAGGTATCAATCTAATAAGTATTTTTTTTACCTATTCGTAATTAGATATTGTTTTGTTCAATTAAAAATTATTATGCACGTCTTTTTATATTAAAAATTGAAAATAGAAAAATATTAAATAATAAATATTTATTTTTATTATTTTTTTTCCAATTATTTAAGTTATAGTATCCGTTAACTACTAATAATAAAAAAACTTGGTAAAGAAAAAAATACTTATTGATTGGGAACCTGTATACACAAGTAATTTATAAGATCATGACAATGACTGTACTACCTACCATTTTGAAAGATTGGCTCTATAAATGATCATATTACATTCTTTTAGAGAGAGCTTTAGCTGTTCATGTATTTATGCATACAGAGAGAACATATGAATTGTACGTTGTATTAGTTGGTCTTATAATAGGATGAGTAGCTTTAGCTTTCCATTGTTAGATTTTTTTTTTCAAAAAAGAAAAGAAAAAAAAATAGATTTAGACAATTATTATTTCGCCTTTCTATGAGTATGTAGTGATTCTTGGCGCTGAAGATTTTGTTTTTGACATGCTTTGAGACTTTTATTATAATGATGGGTATCCTGTTTTTTTTTTCCCCCCCCCCCAATAAATATCCAGTTTACTTCTTTCAAAGACATCTGATTGCAGAAAATTGATCATGAGTGTCTGGCAATCAAATCCTCAGTTAGTTACATATTTATTTCATGCATTTTGCATTTAATCATGAATTGATCTTGTATTTTGAATGGTAGATGTAGCTATTATTCTTTTTCTCATGTTTATGAAGATTAATTTTGGTAATTGATCTTCTCATAAACTTTCACACTTTACAAGTTTGTTACTATTTTATACCTGATGTTTTTTTTTCCCCGATAGAGTATAACTGATGTTTTTAATGTATCTTTTTTGAAAATGGCGGTCAATCCAACAATAAATATGTTTAGCAGAACATTTATGATCAAAATAGTAACCTTTTTTTTTTTTTTTTTCTGAAGGAGATAAAAATAATATTAACCTTAATAAAATCAGTATAGAATCATACGTATGATTACTCGAGCTTTTTTTATTATTAAAAACTAGAAAGTTGTTAAAGAGAGATCATAGTAAGACGTATATGCATACACTTTATGCATATATACATACATACACACATGTATATATTGTTTACATGCGAGTGTATGGGATCATTATGCTTGACTAATGCGCTGATAGGTTTATAACAATTACTTTTATTGATGAGCATATATTGCTTTTATGTGATAATGACTATTATTCATGGAACTAATCCAATACAATAGTAGCACCAATTATGTAGATCTTATAGATCTAATATTCTGTTGGGTACCATGCCTTAGTACTCGTTTTGGAATAGATTAGACTTTATAAGGTGAATAATGTGTTTTAAGATAAACTATCAAAAATCAAAACTAACTAGGTCGTCCAGGTTTATCAGACAGATAATCGTTATGGGTTCAGAAGACAGAAATACAGATTCAAAAGGTTTCTTGATAAAAGTTGACTTCAATTGTTTGTTTGTCTGTCTTTTGATTTTCCTTCTTTTTATAACAGGAAAAGTCGTGACTACTCTAATTCCAAACTTCGAGTAATGGAGGAAAAAGTTGAGAATTCAACTATTTGGGCCGAAAAGTGTTGGAGTTTGGCTCGACGTTATTCTGAGCTAAACTTCAATTTTAGGGAAACTAGTCTTTCTTTAAATATTTATATTATATTTATTTTTTAAAAATAAGATCATACTATTTATTATTTAAAATTACGTAATTAAACATAATATTATATTATTAGTGCTTGTTTTTTATTTTTTTTGTTGTCTTAATCTTTACCGAGTTCCAAAATAGATCCCTCTTTACCATCAGATTTGCCAGTAATTACGGAGTCAAGTTTTCAACCGGACTTATTGGGGAATAATAAATAATATGTGGCAACATTGAAAATCAAATGTGAAACATTGGGAACCTGCTTCCATTAGATGACCGCACGAAAGGAAAATATATTAATTAATTGCTTAGAGCGATACAACTAAATTATTTATTATTCTTTTTTTTTTTTTATTTCTTTCATTCCCATTCTTGTCTTTATTCTATTGTTTTGTTAAAAAAAAAAATTGGGAATAAGATAAGAAGCTGAATTGGTTTAGATGAAAGCTGGCGATAGCAAATAATTTTACGTCTTGGGGTATATTAGGAATCTTCTGATTTTTTTTTTTTTTAAAACAGGGTATAATAGGAATTTAGACAATAATATATATGAGTAATATATTCAAACCAACCAACACATATAGGTGGCAGGGCCCGGGTGCTAACCACAATGCACCTTTTTAAGGGGATCAATAGCATAGACTTTGGTGTTATATATATATATATATATATATATATATATATACGATAATATTTATTTATAAATGATTATAACAGTTTAAGTAGTTAGATTTATATTTTAGGGTCCTGATTAGTTTGGTAATTGGTTAAAAAAATTTAATATTATTATTATTTTTTTAGTATCCATTCGTGGTTAAAAAAAAGTTGAAATTATTGAAAAATCCTATATATATATATATGGTCTTTTTATTCTTCTTTATTTCTTTATCAACAATTGAACTACCTAAATTATTTGGCTTCTCTTCTGAAATACTATTGGTAATGAGTGTCTCTGGAGATTAATAATATCACAATAATTAATGTGCAAATACAAACAGAAATGAATGAAAAGTTTTGTTAATAAGGTACATTTTGTGAAATTCCTTAACATATTTGGCCAAAACAGAACAATAATTTAACTTGGATTTTGGGACCTTTTAGGTTATAAGATGAGTACCATCACCCTTTGACGTAGTACCATGTGATAAAAGAGAAGAGAAACAGAAATTTAGAGAGAATATTTAGGTAGAAAATAAAGAGAACAACTAGAGACAAGTTTGAGTATTTGTAGTTTCATTAATCAAGTCTGACAAATGAAAATTATAACCGGTGTATTTGTATTTATAGATAGGTAAAAATAAAAAATAAAAAAATCCTAAACCTGTATAACCTAAGATATTGCTTAAGCATAAATCTCCACTGTTTTGCTTTTGATAAATTATGAGGGGCAAATCGGCAGTGACCGAATCAAAATTATTCCCTTTATTTATTTATCCCAATTTGACTTTTTTTTTTTTTCCTTTCATTAATTCCCGTGAACAACTAACCCATTAAGTAAACGTCATGTTATAGTTTTAATTATGAAACAAATGACATAGTAGTCAAATAAGTCTACTATTTCAAAATTAGATAAAATCTCCTTGTATAAGATTGGAGATAAGATTATTTAAAAAAAAATATTGGAGATAGAGGATTAAATGGGACGATTATTTATTTATTTTTTACCGTGAAATGAATTTATAAAAACACAAATAGACAGAGAACTGCGTGCAACTCGTGTAAGGAAAGAGTTTTGCGGTTTGAAAATGGTCCCTTTTTTACATTGCATTTAATAGTGCTCCATAATCAGAAATGATGTGTACTGCTCATGGATGAGTTTGTACCTCTCTGTTTTCCATTTCAGCACACCCTAAGAAAATTCCAAAGGGAATCAATTATGCATTTGCTTCCATCTGTATGTATTCTTGTGAATATTTCTAGTCTCAGATATATATTGAAATAGGATAAAAACCAGAAGGAATGCATCTTTTCTATCCATATAGCCAAGTTCTTTATGATGATCACCTCGACAAAGCAATTGGGATAAAAATTGTAAAGAGAGAGAGAGAGAGAGAGAGAGAGTAAATTAAGGTGATGGTATTGGTTTTGGTTTAACCACTAAAACTCTCGAGAAAAAGGAATTTCAAACTAAACATCGAGTTTTGAAAGAAAAGCTTAAGATATTTAAAAGTAAGGAATCGAGACAGAAACAAAAAAGCTTGTACTTATCATAAGCTATATCATGAACTATGTGTAAGTAATATTCATTTATCTTAAGAGCTTGTGAAAATATTATTAGTAAAAGGCTGGAGAATTAAATAAATTGGGAATTCAAACGTGAAAATAATATCTTGAAAAACTTTACTTCCCAAAAGGTTAAGCTATATATTAGCTAGGAGTAAGTCTAACGTAACGATCCTTTGGCTTATTGTATATATAAAATTTAACGGATAGAGTTTCAAATTGCAACATAAATAACAAAATGACAGATTTTTTTTAATCAAACTAAAATTTTGAATAATCCAGTATAATAACTCACTCGATATAGTAATCTAAATACAAATAATCCATTACAATAAATAAATAATTGAAAAAACCATTGTATATTTTAACTAAAGATCATGGAGGAAATACAATACCCAATATTGCGTATAACTGAAGGTTTATGAGAAATGCCTATTTGCACCTCAAAATTATCTTCTCTTTTAGAGTTGGTTCTTTTGGTTGATACAATTGTGGATTTTTTACAGAAATCGATATTGAAGCACATAATATCTTCCAAACAGACCACAAAAATCTCAAATCTAAAAGATAAACATAAAAATTATACAAAAATTAAAAAATAATAAATATAAACCACAGATCTGTGTCAAAACACCCATAAAATCTAAATTTGAAGTGACTTTTGCATTCGCATAATAGAATTGGAGAAAATGAAAAAAAAAAAAAAAGGAGATCTTGTTGATGAAATGTAAATCTTTATAAGTAGGAGGTACAAGAGGGATGAAGAGAATTTTTTTGTGGAGAAACGGGCAAAGGTAATTAACAGAGATTGTGCCTTTAAAAACTGTTTGTTATTGATATCTATGTAATATGTATATAATCAGAGACGTCCGGGCAACCACTTTAAGTGGTACTTTTCTATTCAAAATTTTGAT
>JXTB01000205.1:620618-676898 GCA_002914805.1 Parasponia andersonii | reverse complement strand
AGGGAGAAGAGAGAGAAGAGAGAGTGAGAAAAGAAAAGGACAGGGCACGTGACCCTATCTTATATGGCTATGCAATTTTTTAAAAATTGTATATAAGTCCCCAAATTTCAAATCTCTATCAATCTAGTCCCCAAAAAATTACAATTTAGTCTTTTTTTACAAAATTTTTGTAATTTAATCCCCACAATATTATATCTGAAAAATTAGTAAATTATCCAAATTACCCTCCTAAAATCCGGATTTTTACAATTTTAGTATAGTATTAGAGTGACACTCTTTGTTCAGAACTAATGATAGTAACACTTTCGGTCAAAGGAAAAAAAAGTTACAGTAACACTTTCAGAGTTATGAAAATACTAAAAACATCAATGAATTTGTCATAAACAACTAATTATTGTTGCTTTACTTGCAAAAAATTCATCATTGAATAAAAGTTAATAGTAGAAAATAAAATTTTTATTTTGACTAATGAAAAAGATCTGATTTATTTTTTTTAATTCTAATATAATGGACTTATTATATTCATCCTTCTATCTAAGTGGGCCGATGTGAGTATACATGGTTGAGATGCAACACGATTGTCAGTTAGTATGTTTTTTTTGGTCGATACTTGCAAAAGTCAAAGGCAAAACTTTATTTTCTTTTTTATTTCAAAAGATAATTATAAGTTCGTGATTTAATATGCGCTAATCTATGTGTGTTACTGAGAAGTAATTATATTACATGGGTGCAGGCTGGTTACAGACACATAGATACAGCTGCCGAATATGGAGTTCAAGAAGAGGCAATATTAATTTTCTCTCTATCCAATAATAATCTGAAGATATGATCTCGACCGTTTATTTGAAAAATAAACTAAAATTATATTGCATCTATATGATTTGTTTACAGGTTGGGCACTCTTCAGTCAGCCATGCAAGCAGGAGTTGAAAGAAAGGATATTTTCGTCACCTCGAAGATATGGTTATAAACATTGATATTTCTATACGTACATATTGCAAGAATAAATTAACGCATATTATATTCAATTGTAAAATAGCATATATGGGATATTTGATCCAAATTATAATGAGATCATCTTTCGTTATGTTATGCGGTGAATTTAGGTGCTCTGATTTGTCCCCAGATAGGGTTCGCAATGCTCTATACAACACCCTTCAAGAACTACCTTGATCTTTATTTGGTATATTCTAAGTTTTTCACGTTTGGGATTTTATTTTTTTTAATAATAAATGTTAGTAATCAAATAGATAGCTATAGAATATATATTTTCTGCTTTGAGCTATATATAATATATAGATATGTATATATGAGATGTAGTAAGTAATTATCTTTTACCTATATATATATAAGTCATTGCGTACATGATATCACGACCCGATGTAAGAGTCAATGGCAGAATAGGTATTTCATAAATTAGAAATACCAAAAAGAACTAAATCAAAAGACTCAATTCATTTAAAATTTTGTCCCAGTGTCTCTAACCTTTCAAAACTGGCATCAACAAAATTTTTAATTAAAAATAAAATCTCACTGTTATGCGTCACTGATTGAACATAGGCCGTAATTAAAACAATTGTTTAATAGTCGTGTATCACAGATCATCTCACACTCAAACACAGACATAAGTAATACAAACCGTGTCCTGATTTCATATTTTAATTATAAAGTTTAATGAATTCCAAATTCCTACTGAAATTTAAATATTTCACAAGTCTCGTAGGAATTTACCAAATTATAAATAACTAGTTGTTCTGCAAATACCTCGATCTAACTCTTCTGATCCAAATTACACTGAGTGCCACCTGAAGGAAAGAAAGGGGATGAGCTAATACCCAGTAGAGAATTGATTTCAAGTTCTTATATATATATATATAATATGCTCATGTTGAAGATCATGCATGGTTAGTATTCCATTCAAAATAGTTCACAAAACTCAAGTGGAAATCATAGTCCAGCGGTTCAAACATTCCAAACCATTGTAAAACATCCATCAAAACCAGTATATATCTATTCAAGCCGTCATACAACCATGCAAGCAATTATAATGTCCGAAGTGTCTTGGTGGATTACTCGTGAGTCCGAGCCACCTAAAGAGGCGCCGGAAGTCCGATCACCCAATGTGGGGCATCGTAAGTCCGATCACCCAATGTAGAGTATCATAAATGTGTGAATGTATGCAAATATTTTATAAATGACAAAATAAAGATATGCACCATTTCCACAAAATCTCAAAATAACCATGCAGTATTCTTTAATCAAATCACTTCTAATCCTCAAAACTGAGTTCTCAAACCATTTTGGATTTTCTAAAAATTTCGGCATTACAACATCTATTTTCTATCAAACCCAAAATTCTAATTTCCTGCAGAAATCAATCCAAAACAGTATATATGACACGCCAACCAGTGTGACGCGTCTCTCAGCCAGTTTATATATCAAATCAGGCCAAAAATGGACATAAACACAATTTTTATAAATTATTTCACGAAATTTTTATTTATTGAAAATATGTAAAATTCATAAAATTAAATTGATTTTAGAATCAAGTAATCGAATCCCTACCTCAATCAAGTGTCCAACTAGTGTTACAAGGCTATGGAGAAAGTTTGGCGTCGTTTGGGTGTCGTTTGAAAGAACGGACATTATTTTCGAAACTTTGGTTCCTTGGTTTGAAAACTTGATTTTCAAACGGAGCTTCAATTCATGAAACGGACTTCACCACTGAATTCAGGGCACCCAAAAACCCTAGATTACACATATAATTTGTCAAATTTGGATGTAGGCCCTTCGACATACAAATCGAGGCAAATCTGAGCCATCTGATCTCATTTTTCGGACCCGTTTCAGAATATAGTCAATATATATCTCGTTTTTCATAATTCTCAACGTAGATTCTAAAAAAAGTTATAGTTTTAAAATCTAACGATCCGATCGAAAAGTTAATTTCAAACCATTTTCACACAAAACTGTCTAACGAAATTAAAATCAAACGGAGCAAAATTGAGACACGAGGTATCTACCATTAGATTGCCCGTGAGGAGACGAGTCCACGGCGACCAGTTTTGCGGCGAACGGTGGCCGGAATCGGCTCCGGCAAGGAAAAGAAACCGCGATGTTTTCTGCGTTTTTCCGGCGATCAGCGGCTCTGACGGGGCTGGTTCAGGCGGCGGGAGCTTCGTCCGGCAGCTAGGCATCGATGCCGATTAGTGGCGGGAGGCAACGATGGCCAGAGGTAGCTCAACGAAGCTTCGCCGGAAATCGGGTGTTGTGTTTGCTCCGGGGACCAAATCGCAAAAGAAAGAGAAAATGGAGAGATTTATGGGCAATTTTCGTAACTGTAGCGCCACGTGTCAACTTCTGGTTAATTGGACACTATTTTGCTTATTTGCACTTAGACCTAATTTTCTGAAAATATTCTCAAAAATACCATTAAATAATTACATTTTGACCTCAGTTTTCAAACTTTTCTTACATTTTGCCCAAATGAACCTAGACCCAAATCTGTCCAAATTCATTTTTTTTTTGGGTCAAAAGACCAATTTGCCCTTACAAGTTTTATGGAATTTCACACATGCAAATTCATCAGCCTTTTCGGGTAAAAAAAGGAGCTAGTAAACCTCCCAAGGCGGGAGAAGCCAAGTAGGGGCTTACGGGGACTGAAGTCTTCATTGAGAGTTTGAAAATATATATATATATATATATATAAAAGAAAGTGTGTATAAGCACTAAGCTCTCAGTAAAATACTTGATAACTCATTTAAATATTTGTTGAATATAAAAATCAAAAAGAGAATGATGGCCCAGAAAATTATGCTCAATATTTGTTGTTCAATATAAAAGTTTAAGAGATTTGATAGGCTTAAACATAACGTCAAAGTGTTGTGCTGATAATTAAAACTTAAAAAGACCAATAGCGTAAAGAAATGAAAATAGGCCAAAACTCAAGACTCAGATTTAGCTCCCATCTAATAAAAACTATGAATTGGATTAAAAATGAAAAAAGCAAGAAAATGATAATCTTGCAAAGAAAATGGTTAATACAAGAAAAACAAATGTATATCCATTAGTTTATCGGCTCATGATGCTAGCATTAATTTTACCAATTGTTATTGTTACTGTGGAAATAACATTTTCTTCTATAAGTTTTGTCAAGAATCAATTGGCTACACAATAGAATTAGTGATTAATGGATGAACGATAATTTACTTATATATATAGAAAATAACATCTTTAATAACCTTGATAACGAAGTTATTATACATAATTTTCAAGGCATAAAATCACGCCAGCTATAATGTAAGTCCCATTAACAACAAATCTTAGCTTGGTCTCTGATGGAGATGGACGTGGAAAGAGTGTGAAGAGAGATGGAGAAGCTTGCGAAGGAGAACCTTGTCAGAGACATTAATATTTCCAACTTCACATTCAACAAACTACTCGACTTTCTCGTATAATGCTTTCAGTTTGTCAAGTAATTAATTATTAAAAACGTCACAAGAAATATTTTTTTCGTATATATATATATAGACTATAGTTTATGGTTAAATATATTTTTATTCTTGGTTTATTGCTTTTTTATACATAGATCTATCTCTTTTTCCTAAAAATTACAAATCTACTAGGATTCACATATTATCATCACGAACGTACCAAAATTATCGTCGTGAAAATAGAAGAACACGTTAGAACTTAGAAGAGATAACTAATTTGTTAACATCAACAAGTATATATGTGGTTATAGATTTGTAATTTCTGAAAATACAAGATTAATACAAAAATGAACAGAGAAAAATGTAATGTAATTATCCCCATAAGAGTTCATGATGACACTCTTAGTCTTAACGAAATAGAATAGTGTACATAGCTTTTTGTCATAGCAGATCAAGAGATTGGGGGCATCATATCACTAAAGATTTTGTAGGGGTGATTGGTTGCAGATGGAGATGGCGATGCACCCAGGTTGGAGAAATGACAAAATGCTGGAGGCTTGCAAGAAGAATGGCATCCATGTCACTGTAAGTAAGAATGGCATACATAATATCATTTTCATACGAATAAATTTGAGCAATTGATACACAATAATCAAATATTCATTGCTAAATAAACACTAGTTAGTCTAATAATTAATGGTGTTCTAGCAATTAGCAAATATTAGTGAGCTAGTTAACTTTTTTTGGTAAAATTAATTTACTTCAACTATCACTAGAATTGTAATTGCAGACAAAACCTGATAATACCTCTTCAATTTGGGAAGGTCGCAATTTCGATTCCCCACTCCGGGTCAATAAAAACAAACAGTATGACTTGTATCTACATTGTTCTTTAAATTAATATTTTTGGATCCAGTCTTTAACTAATAAATGATCTCTATTCTTAGTTTTCATATTGTGCTTTTTTGCTGGGGAAGTTTTCATATTGTGCTTACATGGATATTTATGTTTCTTTGACACTTTATTCTTTTGGGCTTCACTGGGTAGGCCTACTCACCATTGGGCTCATCAGAAGGAGGTAGAGATCTGATCCATGATCAGACGGTGGTCAAGGTAGCAAAGAAACTGGACAAGAGCTCAGGACAAGTACTCGTGAAATGGGCCCTCCAAAGGGGAAAGAGCGCACGTGATTCCAAAATCAAACAACCCAGATAGAATCAAAGAGAACATCCACGTATTTGGCTGGGAAATCCTTCACCAAGATTTTGAAGCATTTTCTAGCATCACAGACCTTGTAATATTCCTTGTCATTTATCATACTATATATTTGGTCTAATCGCAAACATATATATATATATATATTTGCATTAGAGTTGCGTGACGTGTCTAACCAAAGCACAATTTATACAGAGTAATCGAAATATAAAAAGAATAACCTTCCGGAGTCGGAAAAAAATTCAATTTAATGGATAAGCAATCTCAATTGATAAGTTGGTCTAGTGGTAGCTTGTGCCAATTTCTGACATATGTTTTAGCCATGTAGTGCACCACCATAGTGATTATTAACACTAACTGTCGACCAATTACGTTATAAACGTGGAAGTACTTAAAATAGTATTATTAGATTACAGATTATTAGAGGTCATTACCTGCAGTGGGAATTATTGGAGGGTCGAAACAAAAAACACACCTGCACCGAGCCTGCTATAGCTCAAACTCCTAACCTCATAAATACCAGACCTTTGAGTGGGCATGCTACTACCAAGTCACCAATGTGTTTATTATGGATACTAATTAGTTGATAAACAAGTAAAGATGATGGAACTCTTTGTCAGGAAATCGGTTTTCTCGAAGAGACAACATATAGTTAAAATATGAGTTGAGAAAATTTAGATAAAATAAAAAAAAATAAAATACAAAAAATTTAACATAGTTTATCCAATTTAGGTTATATCCACGAACAAAGTTGTGAAAAATTTTAATAGTGAAAGGAAATTATAACTCACTTCTCTCTAAATAAAATGAGAGAATAAATGAACCTCTCTCTCTCTTAAAATAGGAGAAATCGACTCTCTCTAAACAATTTAGGAGAAAACAAATGAGATACTAAAAAGAATTCCTAAGCTTAAATTCTTTATTAGAAAGGAAAAAAATTTTAGAATGGAATACAAACAAGTGATGAAGCTCCCGTATTTATAGATCTTGAAAGGTAGTATGAACAAATGAGAATACCACATTTTTACTGTTGCTATTACAGTTAGTTGGTGAGTATTTTTTTTTTCGTATAATGTGAATAACAACTTTAATAATGTGGTTAGTGGTGCCACAATTATTGATTTGTTTAACATTCTCTTACTTGAAAACTTTATTTTAATCATGTCTTCACACTTGATAAATTTTTCTTTTCTTCGCTTGTCAATTCTTCATGCTACTTACGTATTTGCTAGGTCATATGAGGATCTACACCATTAGAATTTGTCAGTGTTGATTGGTTTAGTTAAAACATCTGCTAAGTTCTCCTTGATGTGAATAATCTTCATGTCCATACTTTCATTTTCTACTACTTCTCGAACAAAGTGATATTAAACACCTATATACTTTATCCTAGAATGAAAGACTAGATTCTTTGCAATGTGCAAGCCACACTGACTGTCGCAAAATAGATGAATCTTTTCTTGTTTATGCCCAAGCTCTTCTAATATCATTTGAATCCAAATAGCCTCTTTATAAGCTTGTATAGTCGCCATATATTCTGCTTCATTTATAAATAAAACTACAACAATTTACAGTTTCGAAACTCAGTTTACAACTCCTTTTGTAAGAGTAAATACATAGTCTGTAATAGATTTTTATTTGTCAAGATCAGTTGCAAAATCTGAATCAACATATCCTCTGACAGTAAATTCTATTCCTTCGTAATATAATGCAGTATCTGAGATTCATTTGATAGATCTCATAATCCTATTCATAATATTTCAATACTCTCTACCAGAATTCACCATTACTAACTAACCGCTATCATTGCTTATGCAATGTCTGGTCTTATGCATATTATAGCGAATACTAGGCTTCCCACCGCTGATGTATACAGTACTCGAGATATCTCCATCCTCTATGCTTCATTGTTAGAACGCATTCTAGAGGATAACTTGAAATTAATAGGAAATTGGGTTCCAATCTTGAATATTGAAGCGTCGCAAGATTTTCTTCAAATAATTCTTTTGAGAAAGCCAAATATTTCTATTACTTTTGTCTCGGTGAAATTGTATTCTTAGAATTTTATTTACTAGTCCCAAGTCTTTCATATCAAATTCCCTAGCCAACTATGCCTTTAATTCTTAGACTCCATCTTTGTTGGGGTCCGCCACCAATATATCGTCCACGTGTAATAATAAGATAATGAAATCACTATCTTCATCAATCTTCCTAAAGTATGTGCAGTAGTTTGAACTGAGCTTGTTGTACTTAAGGCTTATGATGAAAGAATCAAATCTCTTATACCAATACCTCGACACTTGTTTAAAACCGTATAGAGATTTGTTCAACTTACAAACTACGTTCTCTATGCCTGTTTCAGCAAAATTTTCTGATTGGAGCATATAAATTTATTCTTCAAATTCTGCATAAAGAAAAATAGTTTTCATATCTAGAGTGGTTAAACGTAGCATACATTGCCAGAACCACTCTAACTATTATGAGTCGAATCATTAGTGAAAATATCTTGTTGAAGTCAATACATTCATTCTGAGTATATCCCTTTACCACCAATCTCGCACGATATCGCTCTACTTGATTATTGCTATCTCACTTGATCTTGTAGACCCATTTGTTGCCTATGGCCTTCCTTCTTTATGGTAGAGAAATAAGATCACATGTCTTATTCTTGTGAAGAGCTTTAATCTCTTCTTGAATTGCTGTCATCCATAGGGATACATCTGGGCTTTTGGTTTCTTTATGGAAAGTTGTTAGCTTTTCATCCTCTATTAAAAGGCAGTATATAATGTTACTTTCAGTAATATAATCTAAGTGTCATGTTAGTGGTCTTCTCTCACGAGTTGACTGACAAATTTTAGAAACCTCTTCCTCGACTAGTTTTTCTACTTCGTGTTCTAGTGCTGCTTCAGAAGAATCTAAATTTTTAAAATTCTTTTCTACCCGAATTGTAGTAGTTTCTGGATTGCTATTGTGTCCATTCTTTTGTAGTTTATTCTCTATAAATATCATATCTTTACTGATAACAATCTTATGGGCAGTGGGATTCCATAGGCGATACCCCTTGACTCCAGCAACGTATCCCAAGAATACACATTTTTTGGACTTTGAATCTAGTTTTGTGATTTTTTGAGTATTGTATATCACGTATACAGGACAACACACATCTAAAATAAAACCTGAGAAAATTTGGGTAAAATGAAAAAGGATAAGACACATAAAATATTTAACATAGCTCACTCAATTTAGATTACGTCTATAGACAATGCTGTGAAGAATTTCACTATGAAAAAGAGATTATAACTCACTTCTTTCTAAATACAAAGAGAGAACAAATGAACTTCTCTCTCTCTTGAAATAGGAGAAATACACTCTCTTTAAACAATTTAGAAAAAAAAAAAGTAGGACACTGAGAGGAATTCATAGACTTGAATTCTCTTTTAGAAAGGAAGAAGATTTTAAAACGGAATATAAAAAAAAAAGTGATGAAATTTCTATATTTATAGATCTTGAAAAGTGATATGAACAATTGAAAATACTACTTTTTCACTGTTGTTATTATGACTAACCGTTTTACTGTTAGTATTATTACTGATTTTTTTACTGTGGTTATTTCAGCTAGTTGGTGAGTTTTTTTTTAATTTCCTATAACGTGAACAACAACTTCAACCGCGTGGTATGAATTTGTTCAACACTCTTGGATGTCACGTGTGTTTTTTTATTTATTTTTACATGTTTGAAATCCATTTTTTAACATTTTCATGTCATATGTATGATCACGTACATACGAGTGCGGAAGCGAGTGCTAGATGGTGAGGATCTGTTTGTGAACAAAATCGAAGGCCCAATCAGGAGCGTAGCTGAGCTGTGGGACCATGAGGACTAATGCACTGTTTGGTTATACTGTTGCTCGATAGGTTGCTCCCTTCAATCAATTTTGCTCTACAACGTTATTTATTTATTTATTTTTGTTTTGTTTCGGAAGCCATAAAACTTGTTTCTTTGGGTTCTCAATGTGATTGTAAAGTTGTTAAGCTTCCTTGTACCATAATTCCTAATGTCAAGCTCTCATCAAGATGTTTATCTCTCTATTTTGGGTTCAAATGCAATATGATATAGCATATCTGAAATGAGTCTTTATTTTCTTTTTGTCAAAAGAGCCCTATCACCTCTCAGCTTTCCACGTGTATATGCTAGTGCTAATCTTATATGAATTTATAACATAATACATAACAAAGAGCGAGAGAGAAAACAAAAAAAAAAAACAAAAGAATATGTTACCAAAAAGGATTACTCTATAAGAGAATAAAAATGCTTTTCCATCATCATGACGGAAAAAACGACCTACATCTAAACGACCTATATATAAATTAATAATTTATTGTTAATAACTGTGAGAAATTAATGATCGTAAATCTTGCTGAATTAGTTAACACATAAAAATTAATATAACTTTGGAAGAAAACCAACTTGTAAGAACAAATTAATATATTATTCTCCTGCAAATAAGAAAACCATAAATGTAGACAAACATGTCAGGAACATGCACTAAAGTTTATTTACTGAATTAAATATTTATATTGAGGATCTTTTGCATGTATAAATAATATTGTTACTGTAATTAATCATTATCATAAATATTTTTTTAGATTATTTATGTAACCATTATTCAATATATAAAGTATTTATACGTGAGAATTGAATAAATGGATAATAATTTAAAATAGTCCGTAATGATTAATTATAATTAAGTAAACATTATTAGTACGGTCCATCAACATTAAGAATGGAATAATCTTATCTAGATTATTTAATTGAGAGACATTAAAAGATGAAGGTACTTTGTATAACACAATTATATAGGACCGGATTAGATGAATTTTGAAATCACTAATAAATTTCGTGACATAAATAGAGAGTTTAAAATTCATCATTAAGATAACATTATATATAATAATCTTAATCTTGAGTTATTAATAAACTCCTATTTGCGACATTGTGTTTTTAATTTACTCGGTAAAGTTTGTATTTGTCAAATTCAATTCTTGTATTTTGAAAACACAATGAAATAAATGGTTGGGAATATTAATATACAGATATGGAATTCATTCTTTATCTTTTTGAAAATTAAAAATAGTTCACTTGAATAATTGATTTATGTCTTGAACAATAGAGCACTCAAATTTGTGAGATAGTCACAAATTAATTATTTATTAGAGAATCAAATGGAATTCAAGGACTAAGATATAATTAGAGAGGTAACGGAATTATCTAGCTCTAATTATAAACTATTTATGGAGGATTAATCTAAATATAATTATTAAATCAATGTACGATTCAATGCTTTTATTTGAATAAATTAAACTATAAATTCAAGAGTGTAATTTCAGGTTTATAATAGAATAATACTGAAATTAATAGTTTTGATTTATTGACTTAAGAGATAAATTGATGATCAAATTTATTGGAGCTTGAATTATAGGTCCATAGGTCCCTTCTCCATTATCTTTTTACTCTAAGTTATGTAAGATTAATAATTGAATTAATTTATAATTGTTATAAATTAATATAGCACAATAATAAATGTTATGACATAACATAATAGTTAAGTTATATCATGATGGTTAGAATGTAATTTACATAAATTACATACAAAAATTAAATTGCCCATGACTAATAATTAATTTATTAATTATGAATTAATTGATTTATTTTGGTTAATTAAAAATTACCTATTATATCATATATAGATATGTACCTTAGTGCTAAATCCATTTATATGTCTTTTAAATATATTTGTAGTATCTATCCATTCATAGATAAGTGCTTAGCCTATTCAAAGCTAAATAAATGAATAAATAATTAAATATGATTTAATTATTTTAGTGCGCAATTTAATATATGACTGGGAGCCAAAAATTAGGTATTCCCACTCATAATACCACTACTATTACTTTGATATTATTGAAGTTGAAAGAAGTAGTGGCGTTGGGTAAGAGTTAAAAAAAAAAAAATTGATCTCTTCATCCACGAGTAAAATAGTTTGTTCTTAAGAAAAAATAGTACTATCAACTTATTCTAGAGAGAATAAAGTGAGATATGGAGAAATAGTTCTCTAATTACTATTTTTCTCTACTTATATCTAGAAAAGAAAAATAGTTTAAATAAATTGTACTATTTCAATTATTGATCAATGAAGTGCCCATACACTACATACTTGGTAGAGTGAATGGAGAAGAAGACTTTTGGAGTCTTAAAGAAAACTAAAATAAATAAGTCTTCAAGGATAATTATATTCTTTTTTTTCTATTTATTTGTCAAAAATCAATATATAATCATGTTGATCCAAATTTTTTTTAATCTCGGTGTTACAACGCTTTCGCTTATGTGAAAATTGTTTTCCAAAACCAACAAAACATTCAGAGCCCGATGGAAAAGCTAGTGATTGGAGCAGTTGAGAAAGAATACTTTCGTTTAGTTGGGACATCTTGTAACTTAAATGCAAGAAATTAGCTTTTGTAGTTATCGACATCTCAACATATATAATAACAGAGTCTATGTTTCTATCTCTAGCCTTTCAACAGCTTCAGGGTTTCCTTTCCACTCTTATATTTTGGCAAATGATAAAATGCTTTGTGGATGTGGATACATATATATACATATATCATCACATCAGTATATGGAGCTAAGCAGATGCAACCTCATGATGATAAGTGGAGGGTTTCCCAAAACTTAAGAACCGAGGTAGCCTCACTATGGAATTCACTCGGCTGACTCCATCAAGAGCAGTCCATTCTTGATCTTTGTTGCAAATTCTGATACTATCATCTCCCACCTTCACAGATTGATCAGGAGTAGTCTTCTCGTTTCTTATGAAGGATTTAAAGCTGCGAGAGAGCGAAAGCTCCACGCCATTGGCGCTGCGAGAGCGGCTAACCCTAGAGGAGGAGTTGGCTAACAATGATTGGTCCTTGAAGAACAAGCAGACGACCGCGCAGTCGTCGACCTTTGAACATGGATACTTGCATTTCCATGCTCGGACTGCCCGGTTCACCACCATTTTAGCCGCTGAGGATCGCTTTTTGGCGGAAGCAACAATCCTCACCACTTCAGTGTTTGTCAAGGCATCCCAAACCTTTGAAAAAGAAAAAACAAAGTCAGTATCTTTTGTTACTACCAGTACTAGTAGAGATACAATCATAGTATCACACCATATATATGGCATAGATCAAACATAACACCAGGTATTCAGTTGGCCACATAATTTTTATAATTTGCCAATTTTGTAGTATTGTCATACTTAGGATGATGTATTATCAATACCAATCATGATTTATAGTAGTAATTTCTGAGTAGATCGCTATTTTATTGCACTCTTAAATGTCAATGCACTCATTTTAGAATCAAACAAATTCAAATTATGCGATTTTGATAGCATATGATATGAATGCGGTACAAATTATATTACTAGAGTATTTTCTATCACAACCTATATATTTATAAATTTCTGACTATAAGACAATTATTTTTGTTTTTATTGGGCATAATTGTCAGTGTCACAACCTATCATTCTCTACAATTAATAAATGTTGAATCGATACATACAAATAGTAGAAAAAGATGGAAAGTCTCGATAAAAAAGATGGAAAGTCTCGATACTTTCTGACTCTATGAGACTAAATAATTGAATATCAAGGTAATTATATAGTGGTGAAAAAGTGTTATTTTGTCACTTACCCCATCAGTTGCCAAGACTACAAATTCATCATTGGGTGTAAGTCTTCTATAAGAAACATCTGGAATTGAGATGAGGCCATAATCTTTGAGACAAAAATCCCCAAAAGCCCTTGCCATTGCTAGACCAGGACAGTCATCATCAGGCATCCATATTCTAAACACATCTGGTTCATCATCAGCTGCAAAGATTCTGCCTTTACAATTCTTGATTCTCTCAGCCTCACCTAATAATAAATAAGTTATAATTAAAAGTCAAACCTATCAATGAAAAGAGTAAAGGAAACTCAATTTATTAATTTGACTTGAGCAATAAATAAGCCAAGTATGAATTAGAGAAGAAGTTGGACAAAAGTAAAACCCACTTGGAATATCTGGTTTTAAGTCAACTGTGAGTTGAATGGGTATGAGTTGATTTTTGTCCCCTCTTGTCCCAAGAATGGCACGAGAGTCCCCCAAGTTGGCAATTATCAAGTTGTCACCCTAAAACAATTATTTAAAAAAAAACAATATTTAATAGAAAAGGGAAGTATTTCATGACTAATATACGTATATATTACTTCGTATATAAACTGTGTCATCAATTTCATTTATATATATCAACTGACTTGATAAGTTCTTCACAGCCGTTTAACTTTTATATTTTCGAGTCCTAAAAGTGTTTTTGGTTTTCTGACTATGAATTTGTCCTATTATTACTTCCATTCACCAAATTATTTTATAACCAAATAATCCATTGAGTTGATTTCCTGTTAAACGATCAATTTATAAGACAAGATTCGGCTATACTAGCTTTGCATTTCTGAAATTCAGAGATAGAATGAAAAAAAAATACACATTAAATCGATGTACATAATCAAATTTGAATTTAATTAGAGTCACATGTTATTTCATTCTAATATGATACAATATAGAAACTTCATCAACTATCACTAAATATTTCCTACTACATAAGTCGGTTTAAATATTTCTCTAGGTGGACTTAGAACGTGTCAAACTGATCTTTAAAAAAAATGTCAATTTGTATTGCGATTTGGTAGATCTATGTACTAATATATTTAGGAAAAAAAATAAAAGTTAAACACATGCATGCACGGTGCTGATCTTATACCATTGTGGGACCCATATTACAATAAAAGTCAAAATTCAACAGACACGTTTATGCTTATAATTTTTCATATATGTGTATACATACCTGTTTTACAACAGTAACAGCTGTTGAACCACTGCAGAAGCTATCAATGGAGGAATCGAGGCTAAGATCTTCATCCATTTCCTTGAAAGATTTAATCAAACAGGCTTCCCATGAAGAAAGGGTTAAAACGACATGACTGTTGTTGTCGTCGCTGTTATGACTATCTTTTTTATAATCATCACTCGAACTACTATACTCATCACCATCATCTTTGTCATCATGATCATCAGTACTCAAGTCCCCATCAATAATATCAACATGCCTATACTTACAGCTATTGAGCTTTGAATGTTCAATGGCTTTCGAGAGCTTTGTGGGCAAATTGTCACGCACGTGGCGTGCAGCCTTGTGACCGTAGGGACCATGCCCGTCAAATACACCACACAACACCATATCTTTCTCACCCGTAAAGTTCTGATGATATTAATTAATAAGCTCAAAAATAGTTGCACGCAATAAATAAATTTTAGAGAAGACAACGACAGATAGGGAAGAGACATGGATATGTACATGAGTGTCTGTTCATTGCCAACAAAGCCAACTAAAAACTTGAGAAAAGAAAATAAAATATTGAGGCCATAACGAAATTATGCAATTATTATAACATTTTTCAATTAGAGGAAACGACAATATCTTCTTTTAGGCCGTGATTAAAGCAATGAAATCATAGAAAGCAAATTCTGATTGGAAGTACGTCAAGACCAAAAAGCCCATGTTCAGTTTAACCATTCAAATCGTGCAAGTTATCACAAAAAATTTTGTCTTTTGTGATACGTGAAAAAAAAAAATAAAAGAAAAATAAAGAAAAAAGATTTGAAGTAATCATTTCCAAATTAAAAACATATGAACTAATTTATAATTTCAGAAACAAAATTTCGAAACTATATATACATATTCATATATATATGGAGAATAACCCATGATGGAATTAACAAAAACCAAGGAAATTGCTTGCATTGAAATGAGAGGAAATATCAAGGAGATTCTAGATAATACTAATATGAAATATTTTCGAAATAAGAAACCAATTAGATTTATAATTACGAGTAAGTAAAAATTAATTATCTCACCTCCCAAATTGTCATGGCGTCTTGATTGATCCCTTTTCTCCCTTGTTGCGTGTACATTGATGTGTAGATAGAAGAGCCTCGAAGCCTTATACGAGCTCCGTTTTCACCATATCTCATGTCATCTTCTTGATCATCATCTTCATATTTCTTCTCGTCAAAAAACTCATCCTTAAAAAACCCACCACTCCTACGATTACGCTTAGTACTACAACACCCTCCCATATTGGAATTTTTTTTAAATTTCAGGGAAAAAAAAAACCGGGTTCCCCAAAAAAATTTAATCAAGACCCAGACCTTGTATTGGGAAAATGAAATGAGAGAATATAATTTGGAGGAAGATTTTTAGGCATAAAAGAAAGAAAAAAAAAATTTCAATAATGGTGGGCTTTAGATGATAAGGCACTAATCCACGTGCCTGTCATCCTTAGCTATAACAAATTGCCATATCTAGGGAGGCTTAGAATGGTAATATTTTCTAAACGTAAAAAAGAGAAACACCCATCAAAAACCAATCATGACCCAGATATTTTCTCGGGAAAATATGCGGGAAAATGAAAGAAAGAATGGTTTTTGAGGGAGGGAAAATGAGAATCGTGAATGATGATAATCAAAGGAGAAAACTAGGGGGGAGGAATCCAGCGAACTTGAGGCAGCCTTAGCAAGAGAATAATAAACAGAACTTAGGTGCGTATATATATATACATGATCAGGACAATTATGAAAAATAATTTAAGGATTTAATGTGGAGTCAATCAAGGTAAGAATAATGACTTTTGGGGTGAAGTTTCCAAAAAAAAAACAGAGAGAGAGAGAGAGTGTGTTGAAATGGATGAGACCAGAAAAAGGGCATGCTCCGCGCTTTTGGAGTTTGTAGATATTTGTGGGTCTTATTCTCTCTGGATTCTCGACGTGCTCATCTCAAATTTCAATGCGTGTTATCAGAGTCAAAGATAGCCCTTTTTGCTTACAAAAATAGCGAAAAGTATATCGCTCGATGATTACTGTAATGCCCTTCTCATTTTCCAAGCCACCGAAAAAAAAAATTGCCAAACCCAATCTCTTGTCAACTATAGATGCTTAGGATTCAAATGATAGAATTAGTGGGAATTCAATTGGGGTTTTCTTAATTGGAGAAATTAATAAAGTTTTTAGAAAAAATATATTGCGTATTAATGATATATATTTTTTAAAAAAAAGTGCCTAATTAAGATATTGGTAGTTAATGGAGGTTAGAAAGAGGAACAAAATATTAACAAAAAATTTAATGAGATATTAACAAGGGAGAGAAATATGGATGTATAGTATATTATAATGATGATTATGGGGTATATTATTCATTCATAGTTAGGTGGTTCTGATGTAATAATGGTTGGTTGTTGATAAGAAGTGGAAGTTCGAAGACAGGTGGGGGGACATGCTAGATAAGGCAACTGAGATTCTTAAATCCCTCAATGGCTTCCACCCACTTTTCTTTATAAATGTGTTTTTCTTAACATAATAAAAGAATTTATTTGCTGTTTCGGTGGAGATCCTCCGGTACAATTTTTCTTCCGTATTACTTAAAAGATATAATGCATGAGCTGAAGAATTTAAGTAACATATAGCTTTTTTCTTCCGTACTACTTAAAAGATATAAAGCATGAGCTGAAGAATTTAAGTAACATATAGCTTTTAGAATTGGTGTAATAATAATGTTAGAGACACCAAATTTTGTACCAATCACACCAAATAACTTCGCTTAAAAAGTTACGATCAAATTCCTTAAAAATCTATTACTTGCTAGCTGCCACGTTAGTTGGTGCGTAACATTTGAGTAAGAATTTAACTTATACCATTGACTAGTCTTACTCTGTAAATAAGCTAGCTTTTGACTAATTAGATAGAGACCTTAAAACATTATTCAAAATTACGGCAAATAAGTGGATCCAAAAATGTTCATGTTTTAAGGGACTCATAGAACGTCCCCTTTTATGTTTGTGAAACTTTCAAGCAAATATAAACCAAGTAGTAGAATTAAAAACAGCATGTATTAACATATAGTCCTTGGGGTCGTTTCTTATAATCAAATAACTAGATAGCTTAAATGGCGAGTTAAAAGATATTGAGACTAAATCGGATACTAACAGAAAATTGTATTGAGTGAAAGGGAAGTAAATAACTACCTCATCCTCCCCACTAACTCAAAAGCACCCTAACACCAGTATCTAGCTGCAACTATAAAAACAACTACGCTAATTAGATAAACCTATATATAAAACAAAAGGATGGTGGCACTTTCGAACTTATTTAACTAACAACTGGTATTTCACATCAATGATTGGCACTTGGCAGGACAGCCCATATTAAACTTTATCCAAAATTAGTTTTGGATTAATAGTATTAATCGGTTTTTATTTCATTATATGACATTGAGTTTCTTGAATGTTTAGTTTGATTCCTGTTTAAAACGATATATGTTGGTACTAGTCTCATCTTAGCAAATTACAATTAAAACTTCATCAAATATGATATGATTATGTAAGTGGTGTGGGCAAAGTTCTCTGGGTTTCTAATGAAGGGGACCCTGTTCTGGTAGAATGTTTTCATTTACAAGAAAAAAGAAAAAGAAAATAAAGAGAGTTAAGTTATAGAACAAGCTTACAAAAATAAGAAGATTGCAATTCTACTTCTAATCATATCATACCACATTGTGAAATTTATAGTAGATATAACTTATAAAAATTTGTTATTCTTTAAAAAAAATTTCAACATTTAACCGAATCAAGATCACTTGTCCAAAAATCCTATACCAATTTATATCTAGCCACTAGTATATTGACACATAGCTTAAAAATAAGTTTTTAAAAAAAAAAAAAAACGAGAGAGAAAAAAACAAATATTTGAAAATGAGTTGTCTCTTCTCATTTTAAAGATGATGTGTCAAACTTTGAGTGGTTGGACATAAATATGATCATAATTTTTGTACCGATAATCTTGATCCCCACTAAACCAACCAATCATTTTACATTAGTTTATTTCTTACCACTTTTTTTAACTTTATGGATCGGATCCATTCGACACTAGAAAAACCAATAAAATAAGATTTGGTCCCAATTAATTGTGTTTTAATTATTCTTGACTACTACAAGAGCAAGAATATAAAGGAAATGGAGCTAACTAGGGATACTTTGGGCCCAAAAAAAAAAAGAGTTCTTTTAGTACTATTTTTCAAAATGACTTTTCTAGAGTGTCATTGTGCTTTACGATTTCAAATGTGTGACTTTTCTATGACCAACCACCGGTCGCTGTATAGTGGTTTTTCATCACCAATATTGTAACACTCCTAAAAGGTTATTCTACAAACTAGCCCTTCAAAATCAAAAGTCATTTTGGTCTAAAAACACTTAACGTCCGTTTTGCACAGTATAAGGTCATTACATTGCAATAAGCCCAATAACACTCCAAATGGGTTATCTAACTTTTGAGCCCAAATATAGAGAAACAATCCATATCTACTAGGTAATCAGACTAAAGTCATAAAAGCAACAACAATCCAAATTGGTTAGACTTAGAGACCACGAAGGGATTGAGAATTGTTGATTTTATGTGGTAAAATATCAAAATATAAAAATAAAATTAAAAAAAATACAGCCCTCGTCTTAAAGGAAAAAAATCTGGATGAGTTTTGAAAATTTGGGATTTATTTAGAGAAGTATCACTTTTTTACCACTTTACGATGTTCTTAAGGTAACTAGTCGTTTTATCTCTTCAAAACTTGAATTTGTCATAGATACTTAAAGTAACTGGTTTGAGATTTTTCTAATTTCTTTTTCATTTTAAACCTGTAATTTTTAAGAACCGCAAAAGGATTTGGATAAGACTCAGATGCATATTACAACGTTATTACCACTTTTCACAATTATTATTTCTGACCAATGATAACTATTATTATGGCCAACATATAAAAAGAGTAATGTTACAAATTTTGACAAAACATTTAGAAAAATAAAATAAAATGACTGATGTGGTAGCATATAATTTAGTAGTATTTAATTTCTCTTTTTTTTCCCTACTACACGTACTAATTGTCATCGTTCAATTATAAATCTAAAAAGAATTATCATATATTTATCATTTTCTTAATAAAAATGACTAGCTCTGGTAGAGTCATCCTGAAAAGTGGTCCTAAAATATCCTTGGACGTACATTGATTCTAGTCCAGTGCATTCCCCTTGTCCAGGAAAATCCCAAAATAAGATTTTTTTTTTAAAAAAATTCTTAAACGTGGTAGAATGGATTATTTTCGTCTTTTTTTAAACCAATCCCCTAGTGTTCTAGAAATATGGAGAAGTCCCTTAGAATTGGATTTCCTTACAATAAAATAAAAACGTTCTTATTTAATTACTTCTAAAATCTTGCATTCTTAATTAAGCTAAATCAGGAAAAAATTAATGGTTTCTGGCAAAATTATCTCTAAGTGTTTATTTAGGATCATATTACATTTTTACTTTTTATTTGGATAGATGGATATTTGAAATATATATACATATATATATATATATATATACACCAAAATACTATTTAGAAATTAATATAAACAATTCTTAAAATATATATGTTTAAATATACTTTTCACTAAGGTTAATTTTGTCATTTTTCATCAATTCTCCTAATTTAGATGGCATGAGAGAATCATATTTTGGAAGTAGTCCATTTACAAGGATTTTTATAATTAAAAAAAAATCAAATCCAAAGGGATTCTCTAATAATTGTTAAACATACCAGGTTTTTTTTTTTAAAAAAAAAAAAAGATAAAATACATTTACCATTTTGTATTTTTATTTTCATTTTAATTTCAAGCATAACTCGTCCACATTTTGACATTTAAAAGCCAATTTAAAATAAAGCGAATGCAAGTAGACGAGGTTTTACTAATTATTTTCACAATTGTTACTGTAAATTATTTGAACCGTAATGGAATGAAATTATTACATAAAAAACTTTTAAGAAAGTAAAAATAAATAAAAAATGAATAAGGAAAAGAGTCAAAATTGTTCCTTCATTTTTTTTTTTTTAGGAGATAAATTCTTCTTGTTATTTTAGAGATGAAGAATTGGAAACATTCTATTCCTTTCTAATATTTGATTAGGAACGAAATGTTTATATCACTAAAACAACATTGCACACAAATCATTTTAAATTACAATACGAATTAGGGCACTAAAGCAAAGGGGTAAGTATTTGGGGGTTATTTTGCTACTTTTTGCTATTATAGCATAATTGTGACTTATTCCCACGAAGAGAAACAAAGTAAAGAGAGACTGAGAATAAGCCTTTTTTTTATCATTGTTGTGTGAAAAAAAGTGGTCAATTCACCACTATACACAGTCGCACTTGCCTTCAACATCAGATGACCTCAATTACCGGAAAAGTTCGCACTTAACAATTACTCCACACTTGTTTAATTTTCTTTTCTAAAATAAAACGACATTAGTTGTCATAAAGTTGAAGCTTGCCGAGCAATTAAGGAGCATTAAAAAGCACCATGTAATTGAGAAACAAGAAAAAATTCCAATCTGTATGTGCTCTATCCTAGCTGGTGTGGGTCCAATCCACAAGTTTTAACAACAAAAGGGGTATGCATCAAAAGAGGATAAAACAATCAAAATGATCAACAGGGGAGCTAAAGTCGTTGATCATAATTGAAACATTGAAAGTCAATAGCCAACAACGAGAGAGTATAGACAATAGAACTTCCACTTTTGAATCACATATTTAATGCATTGGTTTCCTTTGACATGGCTGCACCCCGACCCCACCATGACAACAACCACATACCTTCAATTGATGTACTTATTCAGCTATTCCTGTTTCATTCTAAATGCCCAAAATTATCGCCTACTGGTACTGGTAGTGAGCTTCTGAATCATTCAATTTTTTATGTTGAGATATGATATAACGTATATCTTGAGATATGAGATAACGTATATAATCACATTATTTATATATATAGAATCATTGTATAGAATAATTATATTTGGCTGCACGTATTATTGAAATATTAAATAACTGTGTTTAATCGCGAATAAATACATGTTTAAATTAAAATTAAAAAATTAAATTATTTATAAAATAATAAAATTTATTAGTATAAATTAAAATAATTTATTATAATTTCTAAAATATCGTATTTTTTTGTTTTATTTTTTAGAACGAAAATAATTTAAAATCTATATATTTTGATAACTTTAAAATGATATCATAAGAGAATTTAATTCTCGAAATGATTATTTTACTAGATGTTAAAATAATACCAAACATGAAATTTGATTCCATAAGAGAATTTAATTCTCGAAATGATTATTTTACTAGATGTTAAAATAATACCAAACATGAAATTTGATTCTCGATATGATTATTTTACTAGATGTTAAAATGATACGTTAGAATGCATTGCTAAAACGGATTATAGCCTATTATATTTTAGAGGGCCAGAGTGCAATACCTCGGCATTTCAGCACTTTATAGACAATTAAAGTATCTACACTACCTTACCCATGCAATATAAATTCACAAGAACTTGCTACAAGATTCTGCACTGTGCAACAATGAAAAGCCATTACAAGGAAAGTAAAAGAGGAGCATTTGTGGTCATACGGGAAGGACTATAATAAGCAAACTTAATGCTTAGAATAGATGCAACAATCCCATACACAGTCCCATAAGCTAGAACCCAAATAAAGGAAGTATGCTGGTTAAGTAAGGGGGTTAAAGTCCGAAAAGCTAGAACTCAAATAAAGGAAGTATGCTGGTTAAGCCAGGGGGTTAAGATTATACTCCTTTATCCCTCGTTATGGGACTTCAACATTTCAACTTCAGTAATCACTTTCCTAGTGCAGAAATAAGCCGATTGTTCTTAGTATTTACTATCCTGAAATCAATTCATGGAGTCCAGATGTGACAAAAGAATACACATAACAGGTCTCACGTACTAGAAAAAGGGATTATGAAATCTTACTGCCTAGAAGTTCAGGTACTAGATTTAGAGGTGATTATTCTCGGAAGTTTTCTGAGACAAACTATCTCATGCCTAAATCAAACTAGAAAAAGTATAGCAAAATCTAAAAATTGTTATGCCAGCCTACAAGACAACGAATGTCACAACAAATCGTCTTTCCCTCAATAATGCATTGGCTAAACAACAATAGAAGAGAAACCACGTTAGAAGACAAGAAAAAACTTGTAGAGTATGAACAATGAAGTGATCTAAATTTCACTGGAACCTAAAATTCGTACAGCAAAGACATTTAAATGACCATGTTACAATATCTCCTCTGTGAAAGAAAAAATAGAAAAGAAAAAGGGGAAAATTCTATGGGGGAGAATAAAAAAGAAAAAAAAAATACAGAGATGTATGGGGTAGCAGCAACTGTTACCAATCACCACCACTGATGAACAAGAACTCCACCTTGCCTTAATTCTGTAAATAGCTCCAAGCATTGGCCATATGTTTTCTCATATTTTTCACTCCTCTGACCAGGGCAACACCTCTGCCACCTATTGTAATGGCATTCAAGGAAAATCTCATCAATCAAACATATCGCCCCGGTTTCGAACAACCTCGGAATCAGATCAAATTCTGTCCCTTCCACATCCATTTTCATCACCACGAAATCTTTCTCAGTAACAGTGTTCTTCAACCAGTTTGCGAAATCAAAGCCCTGAATCTTATCCACCTCACCATCAAACCCACCCTTCGAATTCACCTGCTGAATTTTACCCTTTCCGGGCTGAATCCTACCCATTCCTCTGCCTTTATCCGTCACTTTATCACCTGGGTCCCGGTTAATTTCAAACGACAATGTCTCATTCTTCACCCAAGCCGCAAACGGCAACAAAGTGACCTGCTTCTTCTTCTTCTCGTACTCCTCATGGAAAGTCTTGTCAGCCTCAATGGCATACACTTGAAAGGTCTTGTTCTGCTTAGGATACTGCTTTTTAAACCAACTCCCAATACTAGAACCATAGCTTCTTGCTCCAACATCCACATACACATACCGATTCTTAAAGCTTATATCAGCCATTGATGGCAGATATTTCACATTCTGCATGTTCCTCTTCAAGGTAATCCAAGGCTTTAACGGCTCCTCCTTAATCAATGGCTCAGCTTTCCGGACCAAATATTGCTTATACCCCGGAACCGAGCACTTATTATTGCCTGAATCACCATGGGGTTTCTGGATCCCATGGCTAAGAAAAACGTACTCTTTCTTCAAAACCATTTCACGTATATAAGGCATCGATGAATCGTACCCTTCTATATCACGTATCGTCAATAAATTGCAGCAATTGAATAAACCAAGAAAAGAATTGAAACTATACGTATCTTTCGCCCCAATGTGGACCACCGCATACCCTTCGGGCTTCAGCGTCCTTACGATCTCTGAAGCGAAATCCAACGGCCGGGGCGATTTGTCCAGCCTGCCGCCGCCGGAGAAGATGAAGTCAAAGGTGTTGTCCTTGAACGGCATCCGATGCGCCTCGCCGGAGATAACCAGAGGCTTCGAGGCTTTCTTGAAAATCCCGACGGAGTCCAACACTCCGATCTCCTTCAGGGCGAAAACGTCCTGCCCCTTTGGGGTTTCGACGCAGAGCGACTTCGACTCCGGCGAGAGGTAGCCATGGGAGATCAGATCTTGGAAAATCGAGGAGTAGAAATTCGCAGCCTTAATCCAGTCCTTGCTGGTGTACAAGTCGCGGCGCAACGACCCCGCCGCTGAGGAGGACGGAACGGCGTCGCTTGCGACCACGGCCGAAGCCCCTCCTCCGGCGCCGGACATCACGAAGCTCAAATTCTCCGGCAAAGAGAAGAAGCAGAAATTCCCGACGGTGCAGGACTCGCCGGTGACGGTGACAACGTAGGCGAACCGAACCCCGAAGATCAAAACCCCAAACAGAAGCAATCGCACCAGAAAGTTCTTCAACAAGCTAGGTTTTCCGCTCTCCATGGCCGAAGCCGTAAACCTCTTCATCCCAAAATCTGAAATCAATTGAAAAAAATAAAAAAAAAAAAAAAAAAAAGAAAAAGAATAGTAATAATAAAAAAATGAACAAATCCCTAACCCTAAAAATCAGAGGGAGGAGGGGTTTCTAGCGAGAACAGAAGCGAGCAGAGGTGTGGTTGGCTCCGATCAAGGTTCGTCTGTGGGAGATGGAATGGCAAATTAGGAAATTTAGAGGAAAGCCAGGGGCAAAACGGGAAAGCATGGTGAGGAGGCCGAAACTGAAACTGAAATTTCTCAGTGGATTGCCATAACTATAACTGGAATGAATCAAATTCAATCACATTCGCCTCTCTCCCTCTTTCTCTCGACACTGCTATTGCGCTCTTTTGATAATGGCCGAAGAAGAAGACGATGAAGTGTTGCTATTGTATAATGAAGAAACGCGGACCCGGAGGTGACCGGATACCGGATAAGCCGGTTGCCACGCGGCTAAAGGAGCTAGATAAGGAAATACGGATAGGTGTGCTACTATTACGCATGTATAGAGCGTAAAGTCTAGGAGGCAGACACGGATTGAATGGATACTTCTACTCTCCTTTCTTTTCTCTTTTTCTTTTTTTCTTTGTTTTTTCACCCTAATAATCCTAGATTTTTCCTTCCCAAATAAGATGTTGGTTTTTGCACAAATTGGTTTTTTTTTTTTTTTTTTTCTCATCTTAAGTAGGTTGGTTGAGTATGTTGTATATTAATTTCTTTTAAGAAGGGTATGCTTTATTGTTGTTGTCACAATTTTTAAGAAGGGTATGCTGTATATCTTTATAGTCATTTTTAGTGTGTTGTGTATTGCATTGCATTATAACTCAAGCTGTTTTTGGTAACATGGCCTTTAGTAGCAAAGATTGAAAAATAAGTTTTTGTTTTTTTTCTTTAAAAAAAAAAAGAAAAAGAAATAAGTAGTCGTTTTGCCACTAATTTTTCTCATCAATTTGAATTTATTTTTCAATTGTAACTTGTATTTAAATTTTCTCCAAAAACTAAAATTGTTCTTCTTTTGCCTCCAAATACTAACACATTAGAAGAGCATTGTTGATTAAGAGCGAAATGGTTTCTCTCTTTTTAAAGAATTAAATAAAGGCCTTAGTAGTCTTTTTTATTTGAATTTCTAGAAACTTAACCTTTTATGACTTAAATAATGCACAAAATAAATGAAAAAGAGGTCTAAAACAATTATTTTTTACATGCTTGTATAAAATAATAATAATAATAATAAAGGGCATAATACAACGTTTTTTGCATTTAATTATCAATGTTGCGAAATAATTTTAAAAGTAATGTCCCAAACTGTATTTAATTTCATATCGAAAAATTCTAAAAGGTAAAATAATTATTTGATCATTGCCTGTTAATAGTTTTCTAACCTTGTTGGTGTTAAGAGTAAAAGATTTGCAATATAAGGGGTATTTGAATGTAAAATCAAAAATTATGGGACAGATTCGTACTAGATGTGAAAAACTAGGGAACAAAATGAACAATCGTTACAAAAATTAAAATTAAAAAAAAAAACTTGATCTGGGCATTAACGACTTCACGTATGTGTACAAGGGTGAGATGGAAAATAAACTTGCTTTAATTTGTTTTCCCTTTAATTTCTATAGATATGTGAGAAAATGATAAATATGTACACAAGTGCTTTATAATTATTAGATTAAAAATTTTAGAGAAACTTAATTGTTCAAATTTAGATCGTAAATTTTAGGAAACTAATGGTTCGAATTTATAGGAAGCACGTTTAGAAAGATATCTGATGCCAAGGGTCATCGTTATCAAAAGAAAAAAAAAACACACACACACAGACAATCGTCTTCTCATTTTGTATTTTACTATGCAATTATCCTTAATGGTAAATTTATAAATAAACATAATTATAACTAAAAAACATTAAAAGTGAAACTGTACAAAGACAAAAAAGTGATGCATTTAGAATCTCCCAAACCAGAATTTGGCTATTAGATTTTAATTTAACAGTTATAAAATAAATATACTCTCATTTAATTGTCATTAGAATTTGTTCAAAGGTATTCAATTATAGTTGTTATATTAAAATCTAACCGTTAATATTTCACTTTATTTTTCTATAAATAGGGAATTTAAATAATTTATGAAAAGACGAGATAAAAAGGAATAGGAGATGGTATTTGGTATATCATTATAAGCATGTAAAAGTGTTACATGAAAAACAATAAATATATGCTTTAATCTTTGGGGTTATACGAAAATTAGCTTCTTTTTATATGTAGGGTTAACGTTCATCTTCATGTGATAAAATCCTTTTTTTTTAATGAATTTAACTTGGGGTTTCAAACTTAAAACTTGATTCGTCTAATAAATCAGAATCATTCATATAGATGGTCTTAATGCTGAGCCTACTTCCAACCGTGGGCGTATTAATCAATATGGTCAAGTGTGATTCGATATAAAAAGCCTAATTACTGGTAGGAATGATATATATATATATATATATATATATATATATATATATATATATAATAATGCCATAAGACACTTTAAAGTGCTAAATACTATAAAAGACGTCAATTTTTTTATTAAGAGACTGAATTAATATATTAGGTTCCACATTGGGACTCACTAGAAATATAATTTTATCTCCCAATGAAAAATTGACATATCCTGTATCTTATAATATTACACTAATATATATATATAATTATAATATTACTCTAATATATATATATATATATATATATATATAAGCACTCTCTATATATATATATATATATAAAAGCACTAATTCATTAGGTTTTTTTTTCTTATCAATATTTATATTGTGTTGCTCAATTAAAATTAATCAAATACATCTTTTATGGTAAAAGTCAAAAATAGAAAATCATTGAATAATATGTATTTATTTTTATTATTTTTAAATTCAACTGCTCAAATTATAATAGTCTTAGAAAATAATTCAATAGTTAAAAAAATATTTATAAATAAGTGAAAAAAATTACTCAAATTATAATAGTTGTTAGAAAATAATCCAATAGTTAAAAAAATATTTATAAATAAGTGAAAAAAATTACTAGTGAAAAAAATATTTGGTGATTCATTTTCGAAAAACACAATTATTGGTTAACGAAGAATATGGTATATAGATTCTTGAAGTCTCCATAGTTAGTAACCATTGCATGCACATGATCACAACAGTAGCTGCTTTTATAATATACTGTAAAAGAAAAATCACAACTCACGCAAGAAAACTAAATAATTTAAAAAAAAAAAAAAATAGATAAATAATAATTGAGATCTTCGACATTGAATACAAGTAAACAAGACTGACTCCCACCGGCAAATTAGAAGTACAGGGTTATTCCATAGAGATTCTCGATATCGAAATCTGACTCTATATAAGATTTTAAAAATGCATTTTCTCGGTAAACAAACACAAGTCAAATTCTTATTGGAACTGCTTTCTGCAATTATTGCCATGTTCTCTTGGTTCATATTGCAATTTCTCCTATTCAGTCCACAATTATTTGTTTAATTCTAAGTAGGTTGATCTTCACGATTCATAATAATCAAAAGGCGAATTATAAGTACATCTCTATATTCTTCAAATTTTTACGAAAGTACCATTGTATTTTAAAATAATAGCACACAACTTTAGATTTTATTTATTTATTTGTCAAAATGATCTCTCCCTTTTTTTTTTCTTTTTTTAAAAATGCTTTTAAATACAATTCGTATTTCCTTTAAAAAAAAAAGTTCTCTTTTTTTTTTTTATTTTAGTTTTCCTTGATAACGGAGAGTATAGATTATAACTTGGAATCTCGAGATCAGATGCAGTTAATGATCATACTAGATTTGGATTAGAAAGGTGTGTTGTATTGAGTAACTCTTAGTGATTAGTGTTGATACCATAATTTTCATTGATAAGTGGTGAATAAATAGTTGACTTGTGTCATAAAAAAAATCCAAAGATCCAGATGAGATTAAGTTCTACCATTGCAAAGCATGTGTAAAGAGATCTCCTCGGCCTCAAAAATGGAGTCACCGTTGAACTCATAATTAAAATAATTAAAGCTCGACCTCAAATTCTCGAGGCGACTTAGATCATGGGAGTCCGCCAACATGCAAAACGAATAGAAAGATTATTAACAAGTTATACATTTCCATCGATTGTACTAAAACCATTGAGTCACTGTATCCTAGTATAACCCCTTTATTGTATTTTGTTGAGTAGCACTTTATCAATTTTTTTTTTTTTTTATATAAGTGTTGTTTTGTATAATAAAATTTTATCACGTATATTTTATTTTTTATGTTAAAAAATAAAAGAGAAAAAAATATTAAATGATAAATTTTTATATTTTTAAAATTATTCAAATTATAATAATCGTTAAATAATGAATTAACTGTAAAATAAATAAATACATGAAAAAAATACATATTAAATTGAGAATCTTATTATATACTAGAAAATCACCCCATATACAACCTGAGATCACCACGCACGTTTAGAAGAAAGGAAAAGACGTAATGGGAAGAGTATTAAAATCATAGATAAAGTGTACGCTACAACGTCTACACTTTATTAATATATTATAAATGTATAAGGCTGTTATAAACGCCCTAATCGCCTTATTCATGTCCCTTTTGTGGTGATTATTTAATCCACATTTCAACTAATATCTCCATTAGTTGTTAACAAAAGTCACATTTAATAACCGGCAAACACACGTCACAACATTTGTACCTTTCTTTTCTCCAAAGCCAACAACAGAGTTCTTAACCTATTACCTAAATATATAAGCTTGATTGGTAATACTTCTATGAGAACTTATGAAATAAATTAATTGAGAATTTAATTTCTTTCAAGAAAATGCCCATAAAATATCTCACCTTGTAAGATTTTGAAATACTCGTAAAGGGTTTAAAGTTTATGAAAATTTAAATGATATTATTGTAATACATTAATCAAATGGTAACTCACTTGTAAAAATTGAGATTAGAGTTGATAGTTAATTATTACAACCTGATTTAAACATGTTAAATTTATTTTGGGATAATATCAAAAAAGAAAAAAGAAACCCTATGATTTTTAGCATTTTATATTTAAAAAAACACACATTTTTTTTTACTAATATCAAATAAAAATTTTTATTTGTATTTTTAAATCAAATCTCACCAGATACAAGATATCCACACGTATTGTAAAGTTAAAATTAAATATTTTTAACTTCTAAAATCAGAAAATAAAATTTTAAAAAAGAAATTTTTATATATCTGAAAGCTGTTATGGTTAGATTCCTAAGATATTAGGCATCATTTTTTGGTTTCGATGGTTGGTTTCAGACTATTTCCTCAATAGAGAATTTTTAAAAATAATAACTTTTCTACAATAATTTTAAATTTCAATTTTAATTGTATTTGTGAATCTGACGAAATTTGATAAAAATACTATTAAAATATTTTATTTAATATTAATAAAAATATAGAAGTATTTTTTTCTAAAAATTCTGAAAGTGATGGATTGTTTTATGATATTATCCTAATTTATTTTCTGCTATGTATAAAAATTAAGAAAATGAATTCTCAATTTTGAAATAACAAGACTATACTTCCAAAAGAAAAAAGAAAAAGGAAAAAAAAGCATTGAGGCAAAAAGATTACCGGATGAGCCGGTTAGACCACGAGCTCTTCTTGGGGCAATACCTTAGATAGGAGAAGTGGGGGCCACAGCCAACCAGCACGAAATTCAGTGGGCGCACTAAACGCCGTGGTAGCCGTTATGAACCCTTTTTCAGGCTAAAATACCTTTTATGCCCTTGTAGCTGTCCTATAGTCGGCTCGAGCTACGTGGCGAACTTTAAGGACCGCAAGGTGTTTCATGATTGAGTTCCCGTGAGTTGTGGATTGAATTTGCCAGATTGGCTTCGCATTTGGGTCCACAAAATGCTGTGCCAAGTATAAAACGGCTCACTCGGCCAGCTACGCAAAATGTGGTGCCAAGTTTGGTATCAAATATATGGAAATGTATGGAAATTATGAATGTTTTTGTGGAAATAATGAATGTTTCTTTAAAAAAATATTTTTTTTTCTTTAAAAAATAAATGTCTTTAATTCGACATTATTAGTTTTTTTTTTCTTTTTCCTCTTTCTTTTTGGAAGAGTTTTTTGTGAGATATTTTCAACATACTCTTAGGATATTTTTTTTTTACTACCAATAGATATACGTATCAGTTACTACCTGATTTATAGTTTTGTATAAAAAAAGGTTTTTTTTTCGGAAAGGTGTATAAAAATGGGTCTGAAATTGTCCATTTATATGATTTTTTGTTTATATGTCATATTTATCAATTCGATTTGATTAAAGTTTTCGAAGGATGTCTCTCTCTAAAAAAAAAAACGTTTACAATGGACAAAAAAATATTGAAACATTCTGATTTAGGCTTTGATTAAAATCTTTGCTATTAAAATAAAATCATTCTCCAATCTATGTTTTTATATGATATATTTCATTTTATATTTGATTTTGTTGACCTTGAAAAGTCAAGATTAAAACTACTAAAAAAACTTTTTAGGGCAATAAGAAACTGTTTAATAATATATATATTTTTTTTCTTTCCTTTTCATATAGTTAAATAATTTAAGACCTGACTTTACCTAATTAAATATTTTCCATCATTTTCAAAAAAGTAACAATGAAACTAAGACGTGACTTACAAGAAGAAATAAATCTACTTATTTATATGTCCATTAGAACTTACAAGAAGAAATAAATCTACTTATTTATATGTCCATTAGAACTGCTTGTTGGGTGGGGTGGAGATTGAATATTAAGTCGGAATTTTAACTCTCAAATACGTGAGTTATTTTTAATTTTTTGTAACAAGTGGATGTCATTAGTTAAGTCTCGATTTTATTAAAAAAACCTCACTTATTTATATATATATTAGTTTCTCATTGGATTATTATTTAAAAAAAAAAAAAAAGAAACCTTAAGTTTTTTGTTATATTAAATAAGACCTTGGTTTTATTTTTAATTCTAGTAATGAAAACATTATGTTTCTGATTATAATAAATAAAATTTTGAGATTTTGAAATCCAATCAAATTGAACCTAAAATAGATATTTAATTAGTGAATATATAATATGATTAAGAAATGACTTTATTTTTTAAGTGTTCTATGCTTATAAACTATTTTTAAAAATTTATTTTAACAAAAAAAGTCAACATTTTCAATATAAAATGACTTAATTTTCGCTCAATTGGATTGTTGGTCAATATAAATAGCCTAACATAGTCATTTATGACGGTGTACGCTAAGAAAAAAATGGATTAATTGACTTATTTTGTAAACTAATTTAATTTGATTTTATAATTCAAAAAATTTATTTGATATAATAAAAAACTCAAAGTTTTTTTTTTGCTAAAATTAAATAAGATAATACTTTTTTATATAATCGAAAATCCATGATTTTTTTTTTGCTAAAATAAAAAAACTCAGGATTTTTTTCGATAATAATCTGTTTAACATATATTTTACGTGGTTTCCATCAAAGCCTTATGGAAATGTTTTGAGGCATCATTCAAGATTAATAATTAAATAATATAAAGTAACTAATACATGCCAAATACCTTTTTTTCAAGTTACCATGTAAAAAATATAATTGGATGCACATAAAAAGGGTTACTATAGACAGGAGATATGGCTCATAAGTCATAAACACATTTCCTTCTAATGTAAATAGTCTTGACTTTAAATACTCATTACCAAAACAGGAAGAAGAAACAAATATTAATATTTTAAATCAGTTTTTTTTTTTTTTTTTAACTAAGCTTTGAATAGTTTTGTCATTACATTTTCATGTTGAGATTTTCCGACCTAACAAAATCCGAAAATCCGTTGAGATTAAAATATTTATTGGATGTTATGAAATTTCTTCTTTTATTCGAACCAAAGTATCAGGAAAAATAAAAAGTGAAAAACAACAAACAATAAATAAAAAATAAAATAAAATTTGTCCCACAATAGAAAAGTTGGAAAATTTAAAGGTTGAATGGTTTCCAGTATTTTTTTCCCCTTTTGTAGTAAGGTAATATGAAATATTCTATATTGAACTAAGCATTTCTAAGCCAATTGATTTTCATTCTATAATCTGTATGATTTCTATGTGATTTTTTTAGAATATTGATTCCTACATGATTTTGTTCGCATAAATATGCAGTCTCATAAAAGAAAAGAAATATAACAAAATTTTAACTGCAAGAGTACTCTAGCATAGCAAATGTTAATAGCGGTTAAATATCATATAACAACAAATCAGTTGACCTTCTAAGAAAAAGAGAAGGACCAATTTGCTTCTTTTTTTTTTTTTTTTCTTTTTTCTGTGGTAATTCGTGAAGAACCAATTTGCAGTATGATATGAAAATTGATGATACTCCAGGTTTTGATTTAAATTCATTATATTACAAATGTGTAGTGTTTTACTCTTTATCATATTCACTCTTACTCACTCCCGATTAATATTTTATAATGAGTAATGAAAACTTTGTTAACATTTTTTTTAATCCAAAAAGTTAAAAAAAAAAAAAGAAAAAAGAAAAGAATAGTAATGGAGTTGGGTTGACCGTGGAAACTACGCGTGAATTAAATAAACAGTCCGTTAGTAGGTGACAAAGGAATTGAGCATAAAACAGTGGCGTGCGCTAGAAAGTACCAAACCACGTAAAGGGAGGTCAGCATGTGATGTGGCGCCGGATTCAACGCCCTTGAATGACTCCCTTTTATAACTCTCCTTTTTTATCTTTTTTTCTTGACGGAATCTCCTCCTCTTTTTTTTTTTTTTTTTTTTTTTTCTGTCACATATATTACAACAAGCCTTCCCTATTGATTGGACACTTCCCACGAGCTTCTCTTACCTCAGAATATCACACCTTAATCTTCTACCCATTGAGAAGTACTTCGATTCCTTAATCATGGTTTTAAGGTGTCGACTTGACACACCCACTTGATCTCATGATATTGAAATTTAAGGTTATAATTACACTCTTGTCTTTTAAGCTACGAAGCACTACTAGCGCCGATAGGACTTTAGGTGCGACAATATATGTTATATTGTATTTAACAAGTTAACCTATGTATCATGTGTTTGAATTAAAATTAAGTTTTATTATTGTAAGACAAATTAGTTAATTAATTTTATATTTTTCATTTAAATTCATAAAAAAATTAAAAGTATTTAATATAACTTACTAAATCACTTAATCGGGTTAGTTTAAATCAATTTCATGTGAAATAAATTTAACAAAATGTGTAAATTTTGAGTTATGTTATCGTGTTATAGCATATACTACCACTGTTTTTAATAGTATAATTTTATTATTGGATAATTATAATCAATAAATCGAGTCTTACATAAATCTCACGTGAGGTGTAATTATGAACAACCTGTAATAACATTTATAATCTTTTGATTTATACTAAGAATAGTTGTTTACCTTATCACATTTAAAATTTAGCTTATGCCTCTCATTTTTTGCAAATAATGTAGCAAAAGTTTACCCCATTTTCGTTAATGCCCATTTTTTTTCATAAATCTCGTGTCAATTTGCCCCATTGAAGATCTCTGAGTATTGAAGAGAAAAGCTTTTATTTATTTTTATTAAAAATAATACTTATTTAAACTAAATTCAATTTTACCCAAATGAGATTATTGAAATTCCCTATCATTCTAGATTTTAACAGTAAAATTTTTTCAATTTGTATGCAAATTTGAAAACACAGAGATTTTATCTCTTTTATTCCATTTTATTTAGTATGTCTCAATATTTAGTGGGTAAAATGACATTTTTGTTTAACATAACATGCTAATAAGGTAAAGTGACACAAATATTTGCGAAAACCAGCACAAAGAACACAATCAGAAAAAATGACACTACATTTGTGAAAATTGAGGCATATTTGCAAAATTTTAAATGTGAGAAGGTAAAAAAACTACTATTAACAAAAGTAAGGGACTGTAAGGTATTTTGTACTTAAAAGGAAAAACAAAAAACAAAAGTCATCTAAGATGCACAATTTTGTTCCTCGTTGATAGTTAATGATGTAATCACCTCCATGGAGTAATTTTGTATTAAATTCTACCATGTTATAATGTAAAAATTCAAATTTTTATTAATTTTAATATCCAATTTATGTTCAACCATTGAATAGGTAACAACCAATGAATGAATAACAAATATATTATGCTATAAATTTAAATATAAATAATGAATAATATTAGGGATACTCATAATTTAAAAATAAAATAAAAATTGCATCGTATATGAATCATACCTATACCACAAATTTGATTATGGACTTCAGTACTAAGTTTCATTTTAAAGGAAAAGCTTTTGGGTGCAGAAAAAGTATCTTTCCGCTTTGCTTCTCTCATGGGCGTGCTACTTTCATCATAATTAAATCAAAAGTCACTAGTTATACGTTATGCTCTAAAAGTACGTATATTTTAGATTTTTGTTGAATTAATAAAATAATATTTTTTTATTTTAAATTTATGTATAATTAGTATATTTTTAAATATAAGAAAATCTATAGTTTATTTGTGTGACTACAAATTTAGTATATAAGTGTTGTATACATGAAGATTAAATTTATGGATTATAAACTAAATATATTAATTAAAATTTAGGATTTTTAATTAAATATTATTAGTATGGTCCATTAATATTGAGAATATAATAATCTTATTCGGAGTATTGATGTGCTAACATTACAATGGAGGTGCATAATTTGATTATATAGGACTAGACCAGACATGATTTGAATCTCACATAAATTCCGTTAACTGTTGAGAGTTTAAATAATGTCACTAGATGATCATATGTAGATCAAATTTAATTCTGAGTAGTTATAAAATTCTATTTATAACATTATGTTCTTTAATATAGTTGTTTAATGTTTGTTTCCTAAACAAATCGAAATACTTCTATCTTGGGAGCATGATGAGATGAGTAGTTAGAAATGTAGCTTAAAACTATAGAATTCATTCATTCTATTAGGAAAATAGAAAAGATGATTCTCTTATGTATTGATTCAGGACTTGAACAATTTGAATACTCAATTTATAATAGATTTATAAATTAATTGTTCATTGGAGAATCAATGGTATACAAAGATAAAGATGTAATTGGAAAAGTAAATAGAATATAACCTAATTCCAATTATGAATTGCCTATAAATGATTGAACTACGTGTAATGATTAAATCGATGGACTGCTCGTTGTTTTTTGAGTAAATTAATTTTATAATTTTAAGAGTGCAATTCTGGATTTTTAGTGGAGTAATACTNAGAAAGTTTTTCTATTTTTTGTAGAACAAATTTTTGCAATCATATGTATTGAAAATATTATAAAGGCGTGAGTTTTAAGAAATTATATACAAAATCCATGCATTCATCTAGTTATGCTTGAAGTTTAGATTGGAAAATCGTGATTTATAAGACAAAAAAATTGATATCCACTGATAGGTTACAAAAAATATTAGATTTATTCGTTTCTATTTACTATCAATTAATATTATGCACTTAATTGTTTTAAATTTCCTAAATCAATCTTTTGCTGCGAAAATCATTTTTAATTTCAATAATACTGTCTGTTTTAATTCTCACTTTGAGATATTCTGTCTTTTATTTTATTTATTTATTTATTTTGGGGTGGGGTGCGGAGGAGGGTTAGAAGGTGAAATTTGAAGGTAATTAATACGGTGTTCTATCTCAAATATTCTAAAACTTTCGGCTTTTGTTTTCTATTTTATATTCAAATATTTAACCTTTTTTCTCAAAAATTAAAATTATTTATAACTCTATAAAAAAAAAAGAATTACCTAACGTGTAATACTTTTCCGACTTAATTACGGAAGACTGCCAAGTGCCAATATTAATACGGATAGTCCTAAAAAATATATATATATATAAGGTCAAGTATTGAAATCCTAATAGATTTTCTAATTGATGTGGTATTATCTTGAATTGACTGAAAGAGTCTCGTATGGCACTTCTTAACTTAGAAAAGTGGGTTTTGTTTTGTTTTTTGGTTTTTTGTTTTTCCATACCAAGTAGATCCTTCTAATGTTGCAAGTAATCCTCTAATTTTTCTGAATTCAATATGTTCTATATGAATCCAACGTCGATGATTAAATAAAAAAAAGTCACGGATAAAAAAAATTATGTATAACTAACTAGAATCTAGAATACAATAGAACTTCTGAATCTCAATCTAATAACATATGGATTATGAAAAATTCTAAAAGATATTTATGGTATTTAATATAACATGTACATATAACATGTACAGATGTGTGTTATATTTAGCTTTTGAATCTAAATCTAATAACACGTGGATTAGGAAAAATACTAAAAGACATTTATGGTATTTAGTGCAACATGTAGACGCGTGTCATAATTTAGACGGACGTGGATACATAATTTCTGTTAATTTGGGGCAAGTACACAAGTTCTCCAAATACTAATTTACAAGTAATCCAAATAATCTATGAGTGCCAAATTGATAACCAGATCGGATTATATTAAATGATCACATTGTGCAAAATTAACCTTTTTTTTTTTTTTTTGGAGACAAGCTAAATCTATATTTTCAATTATCGCAACAATCATGCGTTTTGGAAAATACCATTTACACTTTTTGTATAAATTATAAAGAAAATATATGTTCATTGTTTTTTTTTACAGAAGTTGTTGTATAGTGATCCAAAAGCAATATCAATTTTTCATTGTTAATCTTGCGGTAGTTACCTTGGTTTAGACGTTCCCGTACTATTATTAACATGTTTAGAGATAATTAGTTCAGTATAGGCATATAAAAATAAGAATTTATGGTCGAAGAAAACCAACCAAGATAATCAAAATTAGAATCAAATAAAGCTAAGAAAGACCGAAACAAAAGCATCTAATTCCTCATCAAAGAATATGGACCCACATGAGAATATTGTGCCCAAAGGCCATGATTGTAATGATTTATGTAGCAACATTTTCTTCTATTACGGATTCTTTTGTTGGCGATTCTCACTCTTTTACATGCTTTATTAGTTAATTGGTTACATTATTCGTTGGGTGTCGGGTAAAGCTCCCCAATCATTAGAGTTATATTAAAAAATTGTTTCTATATCTTTGCCCAATGACTCATTTGCTCAAGTTAAATTACTATGCTTGATTGACCAACCTCGAAAATTGGGCTTGAATCTTATCAAGTTTTAGAGGCGCCACTTTTTGTCAAAATCTTAATAAGATGATTTTATGACCCGATAATTAATCTTTACAATTTTCAATTAAGTGGAAAAATAAGTAGTTTAATAATATAGTTAAAAGATTGACATGCATAAGGGTGATGAAAAAAGGTTGTAAATAAGGTGGTGCCTCCAGTATTGTTACTCCTGAATCTAACGGACGAATTAAAATTCATGAGAATTACATGCACAAAGGATTAAGTTTATGTTAGACATAATTATGAGGTCTGCATTTGTTAGCTTTTTATTGCTTATATCAACAATTTAGATAAACATGAAGCCAGGTCATACACTCATACTTATCGTAGTGGTTAGTGGATTTTACAAGATTAGTTGGTATCAGTGTGACACGTGTTCATTCCTTCAAATAAGGGTAGATGGCAATGCTTGTCCAATAAAGCATATGATTACAGACTTACAGTGGTTGATACTTGATATATTTTCCAGAAGTTTGATACATTGGGTCAACCATATTATTTACGCATTTCGAACGCAGTAGTTATATATATATATGGACATCAATCCAATAGGTGGACATCAATCCAATAGGTATTTTTTTTAGTTAGGTATAAGTATCAATTTGACTAATAAAAATTTAGTATATATATATATATATACACGTATGTCATCTTCAAGTCTCGTATACATTATAATCGTACCACTATCGGTAGCGGCAGTGAATGTATAGTGAATAGTCGACGTCATAAAACAAATTTTATATCAATTTTTGTGTTTTTTTTTTTTGGGTGGAGATCCATGCCAAAGATGGGGAAGGAAAAAACAAATGTCTCTCTTATCGCAACTTTATAACATTTTGGTTCTTTCCCTTTACATAAAATACAAAAAGCTACGGTCCAAAAATATTAGTGAAGAGTTAATTTAAACTTTTTTTCAAAAAAAAAAAAAAGAAACTATTATTGCTCATTTTGCATTGTCTTTGCAGATAAAATGTGTCGTAATCCAACCCAAACGGCAAAGATATAAACAGAGAGCCGTTTTGGAGAGACCTTCATTCAGTCAAAACGTCTTTCCGTGACTGGTTTGATTTGTCGTTTTTATATTATTCGGAGAGAGAGAGTGCGTGTGTGCAGTAGCTAACATTCTCACTGGGCTTAGGAGGGGCACGGGACATTTTTAATACTCCGTTTGGAATCCAGATTTTGAGTCACAAGAAAAAAAAAAAAAATGAGAAAAAAATATTTTTCTTAAAAATTTGTAACACTTTATTTTTTATTTTACTAATTAATGCGTCAATATTTTATATATTAAAAAATAACATTAAATTAAATTTTTATTTTTTTAATTTTTTTTAATTGTTTCAATCTAAATAAGAGAAAATGTAATCTTTTGAAATTTTTTTTTCTTCGCCTCGAAAATTTCTAACTTCCAAACGAAGAAGGCTAAGTGTCACGGTCTTACAGCACAGTGAAAATACCATATGCTTTGTCCGGAAGGGCAAGGCATCCAATGATGTGAACCAATATTGGAAAAAGTGGCAATAAGGACCCACGCCCAAATTGGAGACTGACTTTACAATTGCAATGCAATATTGTATCAGTATGGATAATTGGTACGTGTCTAACTAATCACATGAGAAATGAGAAATTAGGTAAAATATGCAACAAGATACGCATATTTTGGTCTATATGTTGTGTTTAAAAAATCTCTGAAAAAATATGTATGTGGACGAAATTACTCTTAAAAATATTAAGAAAAATCTATGCACATCACATTTAATTGATTTGAATCTCTCTCTTGCACAGAAATTCTCTTTCTACTGAAAATCTTAAGTAATCCAAGAATTATACTACTCCATAATCCATACTTGCATAAATCCTCGTTCTCATCTCTTACAATATCGTCAAATTCATCATTTCCCTATATTCTCTCACCATTCTTCTCCACATAATTATGGGTATGGTCTAAAATAGAATATCATCAAATTTCGAGATATTGTGAGGTAATTTATGTGTGGCAAAATTGTTTTGAGGTTAATTTTTGCGAGTTTAAAAAAAATCGCTATAATTTTTGATGAAAATTATATTCTCATCAAAATTTCAATGAAAATAATATGTTTGACAATTTTCGATACAATTTCGATGAAAATTGTATTCTCAGCAAAATTTCAATGAAAATGGTATTTTTGACAATTTTCGATACAATTTCAATAAATTTTCAATAGTTTTTCGATGAAAATTGTATTCTCAGCAAAAAATGGTATTTATGATAATTTTTGATGAATTTTCGTTGCATTTTCGATGATATTTAGATTAAAAGTGGTATTCTTGTTAATATTTCGATAAAAATGATATTTTCGACGATTTTCGACATAATTTCGATATAATTTCGATGAAGTGGTATTTTTGACAAAATTTTTATCAAAACTACCACTTTTATCGAAAGATATCGAAAATTATCGAAATTATCAAAAATACCATTTATCGAAATATTAACAAAATACCACATTTATCGAAATATCATCGAAAATGCATCGAAAATTCATCGAAATTGCATCGAAATAGCATTGAAAATTATTAAAAATACCGTTTTCATTGAAATTTTGCTGAGAATATAATTTTCATTGAAATATCATCGAAAAATCATTGAAAATCATCAAAAATGTATCGAAACTTCATCGAAATTGCACCGAAAATTATCAAAAATACCATTTTCATTGGAATTTTGATGAGAATATAATTTTCATCGAAATATCATTGAAAATTATCGCGATTTTTTTTTTATAAAACTCGCAAAAATTAACTTCAAAATGATTTTTCCACACATAAATTACTTCATAATATCTCGAAATTTGATAATATGCTATTTTAGACTATACCCATAACTACGTGGAGAAGAATGAAGAAAGAAGATAGGAAAATAATGAGTTTGACGGCGTTGTAAGAGATGAGAACGAGATTTTGTACGAGTATGGACTATGGAGTACTATAATTCTTGGATTACCTGAGATTTTCAGTCGAGAGAGAATTTATGTGCGAGAGAGAGATTCAGATCAATTAAAGGTGATGGACATAGTTTTTTTCTTAGTATTTTTAAGGGTAGTTTCGTCTACATGCACATTTTTTTAGAGAGTTTTTAAACTAAGCATATAGACCAAAATATGCCTATTTTCGTGCATATTTTACCTAATTTCTCAATCACATATACTCTCACTTTTGCAATGATTTATTGAGCAGAATAGATAACTGTGATGCAATAACAGATTACCACAGATTACAAACGATTGTTTTTAACACATCTTAGTAACATGGCTTACTACAGACTTAGCTTAACTTAGTGATTTCAATAGTTGGGAAGACAAAATACGGATGAACGACTGTTCACTTCTTACACGTCTAAGATATTATCTATTGTGACATTCAAAGCATTTTTGGTAATCAGGCTGAACAGTAGCTAGTTCGGAGGATGGTATCTTATTCATGGTATTTGTTTTTTTTTTTTTCTAATAATTGGTATAAAACTAATATTGGTTTTATGATTGCTATCCATGAGAAAAGCAAGACTTTTTTTTTTTTTCCCGAGAATAGTATATTCATGTCTAAACTTCGATTTTTAGCTTTTATTACTAACTGACGTGGCATGTGAATTTTACCTTCTTAATTGAAAAACTAGTGCTACTAAATCTATATTAGAGACACTTCAAATAAAGGAAAAAAAAAAATCATTTGCCCCCCAAAACTCCTAGATCAGTTCAATTTCCCTTTTTTGAACGTCAAAACTTTTATAACTATTCATAACTTGATTAAAAAAAGAAAATGTACGAAAACTTTGATTAATCCTGAAAAAACTAATTTGAAAAAGAGACATAAAAAGTCATTTTGAGCCCAAATGCTCTTAATGGGGTCCTTTTCCCTACTTTCGACTTCCATGGGTGAGAGTTCATTCACTCTTTTAGCTCGGCCAACATTTGCCATAGGGAAGAGTACATACCCAATTTATAAATACCCACTTTTATTTTTATTTCATCAATATCCATTATTATACCCATTTTTTAAGCAATATATACTGAAAGTATATCATACTTTAAATGTTTACCGTGACATACATGTCATGAATAACATTAATTATACTTATGAATCAGTATACATTTTAAAGTGTATATCATAAGTACAAATTTATAATATAAATTATTGGTGAAAATTTACAATATAAATATATACCACCCTAATTTTACGCTTCATGTATACCTGCGAAACAGACATTTTTGGGGAAAAAAAATGAAAAAGCAGTTATTTGTGAAATAGAATGCACAAAAACATGTACTAGGTGTAAATTTCTCCTTACCATAAATATTCTTAAGCTGACATCTATTTATGGGCCTACCAAATTTAGTGGAGCTTCTTACGGAATTCTAAGCCCAAAGTACCAAAAATTGAAAAATACGAGATGCACTGAATTTTTTGAAAAATTTTGGATCGATTTAAAAAAATATCACTTTTAAAAGTTTTGAGAAAAATAATATTTTTAATAAATATTTAGAAAAATATTATATTTTCTTCAAAATTAATATTTTTTTAATAGTATTCGAGGTAACTAGGTGAGTTACTTAGTTTAACCAATCTAGTCACTTGAGATACCAAGTCAAGTAATCTGATGTAACTTAATTGATTACTTTAAGTATCTCATCAATTAATAAAAAATAGTATTATTCTAATAGTGTTAAAAGTGACATTTTTCTAATTCAAATCTAGAATTTTTTAAACAATTTTAAAATCCGGAATTTTTCATTTTTTTTTAAAACTTACCATAAAATAATCAAATTTTCTCAACCAGATGGGTCTAGAGTTGATCCAACTTTAAAGTGCATACATGGGACTACAAGACTGAATGAAGCTTGGCCGTGCATGCATTTCTATTGCGGTATTGCCCCTTCTAATTCCCATTCCAAAATCCAACTTAAGGATGGCTGTTTAGCATATTTTGTGTTCGTGTATAGGATTGATGCACGTAATTATATATTCCTTTAACTGGAAAGATTTTGCCGTGACTATGATATTCCAACCTTCTTCTAAGAGGTCCAATTGTCCAAAGTTTTAATTATCATCTCTGGGAAAAAAATAAAAAATAAAAAATATTATAACTGAAAATGTGTTTGTGTTTGTTGCACTATTGAAAATTGAATAACTGAGGGTCTGCTTAGAATAATTTTCATTTTCTGCCTTTTGTTTTTCCAAACAGAAAAAATGGAAAAACTTTTTGCAAATTTACTCGCTAATCTTATTTTTGTTTTTAGTTTTTAAAAGTTACAACAATTTTCAAAAAGAAAAGTGATAATGAAAGATTTTTAATACTTTTATTTTTTTTAACAAATTTCAAAAACAAAAATACATGCATATATTTGATATTTGTACACAAGTGCATATATATACATATGTATATCTATACATCTACAAATTCAAGTTTATATGACTTTCTCTTTTAGGAGGAGTTCTAGTGTAGAAAGGGCAAAAGTCCACCTATTCATACGAGCGTATTATAATTGATTTTATTGGTCAATAAATAAGGACTACAATATTTGTTTTAGACTTGACCACACTTCACACTTGATATTATTCTCAAGAGATAGAAATGTCTCTTCAAACCATTTTTTCCCCTTATAAACTCTTGTATAACTTTTTAGGAGGAGCAACTGCCATTGTTGCAGGAAAAAAGAAATAACTTGAATTTGAAAGCAAATTAAATCAATAGCCATATTGTTCTTATATCAACCTGCAATGCAATTCTGTATCATAACAATATATTTTCCCCAATCACATTGAATACGTAATATAAGTTAGTCATGACCAAATAATTAGCCTTTTAGATATCCTGCGGACTAGAAAGGTAATCAGAGCAGAGTGAAAAAGATAAGTTCAGATTCTAAATTGTAATAAAACATTATTATTAGATTGAAATAATAAAGTTATTTATGGTAAATAGATGGTATCGTTCTTATTCTTCTAGTCGTAGATCTGCAATATGCAAGCTTTTTTCTATTTTCTTCGTTCTTTTTTTATGTTTTTCTTTTTTTTTTTTAATTATCTTTTAAATCCAGTTATAAGATGGGAGAAAATTGGTGTGATAGGCACTTAGAATGACTAGAAAATAAAGAAGAGAAAAAGCTTATGGAGAAGAGAAGACAAGGAAGAGAAGGAAAAAAAAAAGAGTATACAATGGTGTGGGACATATTTTGGTATACTAAGTTGTAGTTGTTATGGTTTGGAATCACTACTTTTTCAACCATTGGATTAAATCAAATGGCTCTAATAGTCCTCTTATATGTACTAGGGATTTTACCCTTCCTATACTAGAATTTTCCTATTTTTTATTATTTGCACTTTTTTATTTTTGAAAACAAGTAGTGAAATAAAATTTTCTAATCATGTTTCTTGTTTTTATAAATTGAAAATCAAAATAAAATTTTTACTTCTATTTTTAATTTATTTAAATAAAAAATTAAAAATAAATTTAAGTGAGCCCGAGTAGAAAATATAAAATATTTTGTGCACTATCACACATATATATATATAATAATAACTAAAAAGAAAAAAAATACTTACACATGAGTAAAAAAAATATATATTTATTGTATTGACAACCATATATATATATATATATATAGTTGGGAAGCATGAATATTTTTTCTTTTCCTCGCAAATGCTTATTTTTTTTTTTTTTTTTTTAACAAATACAAATGCTTAGTTACTTTTGAACAATAAAAGTGATTATCGACTATTGATGGAGGTTTTATCAACAATAAATTTATAAATAATCAAGAGATGTGGCTTGTGTGAATTGAAGTAGTAATCAAAGCAAATAAGGAGAGAGGGATTTATAGTGGTTCAACCCCAAAAAAGATGAGCCTACGTCCACTGTTTTCTCACTATTTTATGAATAATAATGAACACTCAAGGTTACAATCTCGTCTGGACAGGGACGGATGGTTTCTGATATTTATAACCTAAGCACCGATAGATCGCAGCTGTAGATCAGAGGATTTGAATTTTAAATCTGAGGGAAGCTGTCTTTAGGACATGCCTTGTTGAGATCGGTAAAGTCAATACAGGTTCTCCACTTCCCATTAGGTTTTTTCACCAAGACTGGATTTGCAAGCCAGTCAGGTAAAAGGATTCTCTTATGAACCCAATCTCGAGCAATTTCTCCACCTCTTCCTTTAGTGCGACGTAACGTTCTGGATTCATGGCTCTTCTCTTTTGTTGCACAGGTTTTTTGGACGGATCTATGTTGAGGCGGTGTGATATGATCCTTGAATCAATCCCTACCATATCCGAATATTGCCATGCAAAGACATCCAGATTAGCCCTCAGAAAAGCGATCAATGAAGCTCGCACAGGTCCGCGAACCTCCGCTCCAATCTTCAAAGTCCTGGAAGACAGATCGAATGATATATCTTCCAGGTTTTCAACGGGTCCAGTTCTGACTTCGTCGATTTCTCGAGGATCGAAGTCTTCACTGGTCGTTTCGATTGACGTTTTCGTCGACGATTCAACTGACGCTTTGCTCGCTGCTTCAGCTGATATTTTATCCGCAGCTACGATTGACGCTTCATCTGCGGCCACGATTGACGCTTCATTTGCTACCACGATTGACGCTTCATCTGCGGCCACGATTGATGCTTGATCCGCTGCCACGATTGACGCTTCATCCACTGCCACGATTGACGCTTCATCTGCGACCACGATTGATGCTTGATCCGGCAGGTGGACCATCATTGTGCGGGACGTCGCATCTTTTGCTGCGAGTTTGAGCGAGTTGTTGTAGCAAGTCCTCGCATCATACTGATTTCCTCGAACCTCGCCTACACCATGTTGGGTCGGGAACTTCATCGTTAGATGATAGATCGAGGTGACAGCTCGAAGTTCCCTTAATGTTGGTCTTCCTAGGATAGCGTTAAAGGCAGATGGGCAATCTACTATCAAAAATTGGGTCATTATTGATGAAACCCTCAGGAAGGTCCCAACGCTGACCATTAGTTCAATCATGCCCATAGGCATCAGGCTATCTCCAGTAAAACCGTAGAGCGGAGCGGCGGTAGGCTTCAGGTCGCTCTCATTTAATCCCATCTTCTTGAAGGCATCGAAGTATAGGATATCCACAGCACTTCCGTTGTCGACCAATACTCGCCATAACCTGCGAGCTTCCACAGTTAATTTTTACGACCAGCATGTCGTTATGCGGATAATGGACTTCCCTTGCATCTTGCTCTGTGAAGGTAATATCCATTTCCGGTACTCGCTGAAGCTTGCGTGGTCGCTGATCAAGGTGCATGACGTTGGTCAACGGCTTCTGTCGAGCTTCTCGTGCGTATCTATCCTGTGCTCGCTTGGAATCTCCTCCAACATGCGGCCCTCCAAAAATAGTTCGCACCTCACGTTGAATTTCTGGAGGTCGCTGTTGGTCTTCTTCTCGCCTTTCATCGCTCTGCCTGGTATACTGCCGCAATCGTCCCTCTCTGATCAGCCTTTCGATTTCATCCTTCAGGGCAAATTAATCATTAGTATCATGCCCAATATCATTGTGATACCGGTAGAACTTGTTGGGGTCGCGTTTTGCCCTGTCTCGCTTCATCGGTCCCGGTTGACGGTATCGCTCTTTTTGGTTTGTGACCGCATAGATATGATCTATGGGAGCGTTTAACTCGGTGTGATTGTTGAACCTCATGGGAGATTTTGAAGTCTCCTGTCTTTTAGGCCTAGGCTGATTCTCATTGGCCTGTTCATTATTCCTCTTGCTTTTCTTATTGCTGTTGTTGTCGGTGATTACCGCAATCTTTGCTGCATCTGTCTTTCCTCCTTTTTTGGTCTTTTAAAGATTCTCACGTGAAGATTCTAGCCTTAGATGTCGACCGACTCTTCGGTAGAAGTCTTCGAGAGTCCTACATTCTCGTTCAAGCAATTCCTCCCAGAGTTTTGTTTCTGGTCGCACCCCAGCCATCATAAGAGTAAGAACTCCTCCTTCAGGGGGGTTGTTGACCTTCGCTAGCTCTGTGGTGAATCGATTGAGATAAGACCGTAGAGTCTCCTCTGGACCTTGTCGGATTGCGGACAAACTGACAAGCGGAACAGTGAAATTCTTCGCGGCCTGAAATTGTCTTAAGAACGCCGTTTGTAGTTGTTGCCAGGATGAAATTGGACCGGGTTTGAGTCCTCGAAACCACTTCTTTGCCGCTCCTGAGAGTGTTACAGTGAAACATCTGCAGCGTGTATGATCACTAACCCGATGAAGTTCCATCAAGTCGCTGAAGTGATCCATATGATCTTGTGGATCAGTCTTTCCATCAAAAGTATTGATGGTGGGAAGTCTGAATTCGGTGGGAAGGGCTGCAGCTCGAACGTCCTCGCTGAATGGTGACTGGCGATACTTATCAGCGAGCTCATCGTCCCATCCAGCAAGTGCATCTAATGCGATCCTTAAATTGTGAACGTCGACGTTCAGAGGGAAAGCATCATTCCTTGCTGGTGGTACAAGTGATCTTTGTTCGTTATCCTGTTTCGCAGCGGGCTGGTCTGGTAGAGTCTTCTGTGACCTATGAGAGGAATCTAGTGGCATAGTGCGACGAGACCGGCTGTGGTCACTATGGTGCGATACAGATCGATCATGACCACGTCGTCGCTCCAAATACTGTCTTAGGTCTGCAGGATCTTGTCTTGACTCCCTGCTGATTCGTTTGAAGACACTTCTCGATGATCGTCCTTGTTCACTGCTCAAGCGATCCTGGTTGTTAGTGAATTTACGAGAAGGTTGTGTACGAATACGGTTCGTACTTGAACTCTCCGTACGAGATTCTGGAGGCAAGTCTGCGACCTTGCTTTTCCCTTTGGAGATGCGTTCTTCATGACGCTCCTGCTGAATTCTTGGCTGGTCGCGTCTTCTCGTCTCGAGAATCTGTATTTCCTTCTCAGGTAATTGAGCATGACGTTCTTTGGGGCGTTCATGTTGTGGTGGGGTCACCATCTGCCCTTCAGCAAGTCGTCGCAGAGTGTCATTGATCTGGTTAGTGACTTGCTGAAGGTTCACGAGCGTTTCCTCCACGCGATCCTGTCTTTGGGATAGGTTCTCTGTTGCCGTCATAGTAGGCTGATCCGGAGCAGGGGTCGCCTGTGTAGCAGCAGTACTCTGAGGTTGATTTTGGCTAGTCCCGGCGGCTCTGGTAGTGTTTCTGGTGTTTGCCATTATTGAAAAGGTGGAATTTGACAAATTTTTCTGCCGGAATAGCCCTCCTTCTAGCGCCAATTGTTGATGGAGGTTTTATCAACAATAAATTTAGAAAAAATCAAGAGATGTGGCTTGTGTGAATTGAAGTAATAATCAAAGCAAATAAAGAGAGAGGATTTTATAGTGGTTCAGCCCCGAAAAAAATGAGCCTACATCCACTGTTTTCTCACTATTTTATGAATAATAATGAACATTCAAGGTTACAATCTCGTCTGGAAATCGGAAAGACTGAAAAGCTATTGAAGAATACTAAAGATTTAGACTACCCAAAGCTTGGAATACTCTAAACTTGAATTTGCTCTGACTTCTATTCTCTGTGTCTTGTTCTCCTCTTCGGAACATAGAGCCTCGTTTATATAGATAAAGGTAACCTTATATCCTTAGGATCCTTATATCTCTATGATCCTAATTGTATAAACGGGTAACTATACAATTGGGTAACATAAATTAAGTAACAATATAATTGGATAACTATTCAAAATGGATAACTAGTTAATCACAAATATGAGTCTTCAGTTTCCCTTTCCTTATAGGTTTCTTCCATATCATTTACTTGTTTCCCTCTTCTTATAGGTTTCCTGTTTGTCAAGGCAAACTGCACGGAGAAGGTCGCACAAAACCTGTAGAAGAGGTCGCATATAACCATCACGGAGGAGGTCGCATATAACCCTTACGAAGGAGGTCGCATATAATCCTTATGCGACCTTAGGATTTTGGACCGCACAACACCGACTAACAAAAGTAGAATTAATAATTTCATAACTTGGAAAACTATCTGCGGAATAATGTTGTCGTAAAATTAACTATCAGAAAAGTCAACAAAAACAATGTGGTTTCTATCGGATAGATCGCGACTCAAAAGCGAATAATAAGGCACTATTGGTACTTAATCTTAGGTAACGAAATAAATAATAAACCAAGTTATGTGTAATAACAAATATGAAAGTTGACCAAGTCTTTCATGCAAATTATAAATGAAACTTGGACGCGTTGTCGTTGGGATAGATCTGTACAAGGTGTTGAATAGACTTCTAATAAGGATTCAATCACAATTCAGTGTTTCATCACACTTTGTTACCGTCTTTGTCTTGAATTTGATTTGTTACCGTCTTTTGTACTATCGCATGGAGCTTAATTCCCAGGCATCAACTATTAGGATTAACTTTTAACTTTTTTTATTCCTATTTCCTTCTCATTTTGTAATCTTTTTATTTTCTTTGGTTTAATTGTCTTTTCAAAATTAGAAATGATGTTTTCCTCAAAAAAAAAAAAAGAAAATTATGTAGGTTCCCCCCCCCCCCTCTAACATGACGTATAGTGTAGTTATTTTTTAGTTAATTAAAAATAGACATATCAACAGAAAAATTGATTATCAAATAAGGGAATATGTTTGTTTCTTTTTTTCAAAGTTACTTGTATATTTTAATTTTTTAATTAATTGCATTACATAGAGAGATGGTAAGCAAGTGGTATAACAGTATAATCCAGATCACTATTCTAATGCACAGACAGAACATTCTGAAAATGTTTTTTTTTTTCTTTTGAAGGAGAAAAAATAATAAATTTAAATTGGACTAACAATAATTAATAATACCAACCAACTTACTTACACGGTGCATTAGGTCTACTTCGTAGAAGGAATTTTCTATCACATTGAGACTTTCATATAAGTAATTGAATCCAAATATTTCAAATTGTGCAGTTTTACTTCGATGAGAAATTTTAATTCAAGACGTAGTGTTTTCCTTTTTTTTTTTTTTTTAATTAAGTAAAATGTTTTGATAAGTCGTTCTTTTTAAGAAGCTTGCTAAGTCGTATAGATACTTTCTTATTAAGCTTTTATCTTAAGAAAAAAATAAAAAACTATAAATAGAAACTTCTATGATAACAAGACAAAAACAGAAAAACGTGTGAAAATCGAGTTAAATTGGATGAACCGGATCTAACCCGGTGGTTCCAAGTAGCAACCCAACATCCCAAAAAGGCTAAATATTAGCCATTAAATAAAAACTGCTTCTTTTTTCTTTTTTTGACAAAATAAAAACTGCTTGTTAATACTTATTCAGACAAACACCACGTGGCATGCGTAACGCGGTCCGTGGATGCACGGAGCGGATCGGGGCGCGTGAGTGTTGAAGTCTACACGGCAAGCGAACGGGGGCCTCTTTTGAAGGTTACAATGCTGAGCTGTCATTTGGTACTCACAAAGAAATAAATTAATTAAAAAATAAAAGTAAAAAAAAGTTTTTAATTTGAAAAAGAAAAAAATAAAATAAATAGAAGAAGAAGAAGCACCTCGTGTGTTCAGTTCTCCACCTTTGGAATACTCTCTCCCAGAGCTAGCTCGCTCTCGCTCTCTCTCTCTCTCTCTCTCTTCATCCTATAACCGAATCTCACAAATCCCAAGAAAAACGACCAAGATGTCGAAGCCCAACGACACCAAGGAGCAAATTAGCCACGTCGGATCCCCGAAGCTGGAGCCGACGGCCCCAGCGTCAGCTGACGTGGAAAATCCAACGGCAGAGGAGGCAGGTGCAGGGGTGACGACGGGGATCCTACGGCGGTGGAAGAGGGAGGGCCTGTTGAGGAAAGGCTCCCTTGCGCTGCGAGGATTGGCCTTCCTGTTCTCTGTCTTGGCCCTCATAATCATGGCCAGTAACAAACACGGCGATTGGATGAATTTCGATCGATATGAAGAATACAGGTAAAATATTACATTATTATTATTATTATTGTTATTTCAATTATTGGATATTGAATTTATTAATAATTTCAATTATTATTATTGGGCGAAATTGGAAAATAATGAATAGGTATGTCTTGGCAATATCAATTTTGTCGACGTTGTACACGGGCGCCCAAGCCTTAATAAAGGTTCAAGAACTTTCTACTGGGAAATTTTTGTTTCCGCAGTGGACTTCGGCATTGTTCGACTTTTGTGGAGATCAGGTTAGTTTTTGCTAATTTCCACTTTTAATTTTCTCTTAATCTTTTTTTTATTGATTTATTGTAATAAACACATAGTTGGGAATTTATTCGGAAATTTTACCATTTTTTTTAAATGGTTATAATTGGCGTTGGTTGTATTGCACTAAGTCATAGCTTTACAGGTCTCGGACATATGTTTCCAGCTTTAATTCTAGTTCGAATTTCAATATTAATAATAATGTTGTTTATAGGGACTAAATCTTTCAATAAAATTAAATAAATTAGGTGTTGATGACGTTTAGAAAAATATATTTATTGATAAACATGTGGAAAGGTGGAATTATTTGAAGAAAAAAAAAATAGTCTTAGTAATTAAAGTTGTAAAATCGTATAAACATGAACATGATGAATATATAGTAAGAATGGCCATGATTGTGTGTCCACATGGGAGTGGCCCATCCGTTTGCCTTAGAAAGGAACTCAACTTTTTCTTTTTCTTTGTTTTTGGAAGTGAAAAAAGCAACACTCTGGTGTCAATGAAAGTCATTGTTTTTGTTTTTTGTTTTCGGAGTTGTCTTTTCAGAAATAAAAATAAAAAATATTTTGTAATGTTTTCAGAAAACAATGGGTTGTTTTTTGTTTTCGGAGTTGTCTTTTCGGAAATAAAAACAAAAAATATTTTGTAAAGTTTTAAGAAAATAACGGGTGTTTGACAAATATTTTCTAAAAATAATTTTTAGGAAAAAAAATTATATGAATGTAAAAAATTATATTTGTATTATAAAAAAATTATTAGAGAGAAAAGTTTAAGAGAGAGTGATTAGAGATAAATTCAAGTAAGAGAATAAGGAGAGAGAAAGTGATAAGAATACATGGAGATAAAAAATAAATATAAAAAATGTTATTAAAAAACAAAGTAATAATAAAGAATGAGGAGAGATGATGTGATTAAAAAAAATGAAGGGATAGAAAATGATGAGAAAGAAAGTGATAAAATAAAATGAAGAGAGAAAGTGATGAGAGAGAAAATGATGATAGAGAATGAGAATTGAGAGAATAAAGAGAGAGAAAATGATGAGAGAGAGTGAGGAGAGAGAGAATGGTTAGAGAAGGTGATGAGAAAGAAAGTTACAAAAAAATGTATATATGAAAGTCATATGAAAGAATTTTTATTTTTTTTCAGAAAAAAAATAAGAAAACATCTTGAAAATAACATTTTATTGTTTTCTGAATTTTCTGTTTTCTTTAATTCTGTTTTTAAAAACTGTTCTCAAAGAACAATGCGGAACACCCTTACGTGTTCTTAGAAAATAATTTTCTATTTTTAAAAACAAAAAACTACTTTTTAGTTATGATTTCGTGTTCTTAGAAAATAATTTTCTATTTTTAAAAACAAAAAATTACTTTTTAGTTATGATGCGAGACGGCCTTAAAATTTCCATAATTAATGAGTTGTCTTTTCCTACTCCTAATGTTACCTTTTTGCATTTTACAAACGGTAAACTAAAAATCATTTTCTAATTTTGTTGTGGTCAAATTCTAATACTCTAATGATATGTCATTTGAAATTTAAAATTTAATTTTTCAACATAATATTCATTTATTTCGGACATGAACTGCGTAGATGAAAACTATTTTTTTATTTTTTAAATAAATAATTAACTCTATGCATGATATCTCAAGATGTCTGAGAAAATCTTTATTGTCCTTTTTTATTTTGAAAGAAAAAAAAAAATGTATCCGAACAAGACCTTGTCTATTCCATAATCTTGTAGTTGACTCATTTAGTTTCGACTTAATTTAATAGTTTAATTCACTAAAAAAGTTGGAAATTTTTGACAAAATTTGGTGTAAGCAGATTGCAGCCTATCTCTTGATATCAGCAGCCTCTTCAGCTGTTCCATTGACAAACAAAATGAGAGAATCACAGGACAACATATTCACGGACTCTTCAGCCTCAGCCATTAGCATGGCATTCTTGGCTTTCTTCACACTCGCCTTATCCGCTCTTGTTTCAGGCTACAAATTATCAACTCAATCTTATATATGATGATAATATGATCAGACCATCTCTTATTCTTTTTGAAGATTTATTTCATTTTGTCACTTTATACATATCACAGGTTTTATGTCGATTCATGTGTTGTAGGTTTAAGGTATTCACGACCACCCTTCATGTTATTCTTGATTTAGTAGTTTTTTTTTATTTTTCCGATTTGTTGTACGTTTTCTCAGGCATCTGCCATCTGTGCATAGGCAAGGTGTCTCTTGTATTCAACAAGTGAACAATAAGAGGAAAAAATTGTTGGATTGTTGGTACATGCTTGACATATGTTAGTGTGTCCATCCACTTCTTATATAAAGTTAACAAGAAAAGGTTACAGAAAGGGATTTTTAATTCCATCTTAAATTGAAGGTCAATATTGTAAACATAATTTTTGGAGAGTGTAGCTCTGGTGAGAATAATTGTGACCGTTGAAATTAGATGTCGCTTACACATCTTGCAAGTGGTGCCTTAAATAACTTTGAATGTCGCTAATAAGTGTGATTCTTCTCACTACTCTACAATTATTACTTAATCTCTACAATTATTACTTAATCTTATATATAAGATCAATATCATCTTCTTTTTTTTTCCCCTTTTTTCTGAAAGACAGTTGAGGATTGTAAATATCATTGTTGGAGGATGACGCCTTAATTGAAAGTTGCGCCTTAAATAATTGTGATTTTCACGACTGTTCAATCTTTAGTTAAGTTTGTTATTCAAAATTGGAAGGAAAAATAAGGATTGACTACAATATGTTGACTTGACTTTAAGGGCAAGGTTTTCTTTTTGTTCTAGAAGTAACAAAAGGCTTCTTCAAGCTTTTTCTTCAGAAGTGAAAATTTTAAAATGCCCTACAACGAATAAACAAATATAAGTGGCACTACGTAAGCAATACCTATAACATCTCAACACCACTGCCTATGGAACTATGCATTGAAACTTCCTATGTATGCATTTATGTATATCCTAAAGTTGATCCAACTAGTTAGCTTGGACTTATTCTAACCTAAAAACGAATCAAAGAATGTGTCATCCTTTTGCTCCGTGTTCCTTACTTCCTCGGCCTTAAAGAACACGCCCTCCGGCTCCGACCGTGGGGGGTACATCCCCGCCGGTTTCCCGAACCCCGAAAGTCCTAGACTCCCCGAGCCTTGCAGCATTTGCAGGGTGTGAGGCTGTTGAGTTACTACTGAGTTTGGCAACCTTGTGCTCAGAACAGAGCTCGAGTAGTTTGAGTGGTTAGAGTGATTAACCAAAGGCAAGGGCCTATGGGGCATCGTTACGACGCCGTTTGAGGTGTTATTGGGTGCGGCCCTGTTCATAGCATAGCTGCTGCTACCTCGGGCTGCGGGAACATCATGGTTATGTTTCCCTTCGTACGTGGTGATCACAGCCCTCATGTCGTGCGATGCTCGCTCCACGTGTTTCCTAACAGGACAACCCGCTGATGTACACTTGTAGTAGCTCCTGAGAAATGGTCAAAAAAAGGTACTTAAGTTAAAACCATTAGAGGGTATGATAATAAATATATGGAGGTATACCATGTTGTTACATGTGTAAGTTATTGCTAGTGACAGTGTCAAACTATTGGATTTTGAAGCAAAAGAAAAATGATTTTATGGACTAAATTGTCAAGTTCGATGTAAAAGTTGAACGGATAAAATAGATAGGCATAAAGTGTATCCAATATTATTATATCTTGATACAGTTCTAACTTTATAATACACACCTATAAATATGTCATTCATTAAAGATGACTTTCTAGAGGCACCTTGATAAAAGTTACCGACCAACAAAGATAAACATTTTGTGGGACTCGGTCATAAAATGCTTCAAGGTAGTGAGTCGAAGGACAAGTAATCTGTACCTCGGATTTGGATTTCCTTTGACTACTTTCTGTCCATATTTCCTCCATCTATACCCATCATCCAAAATATCAATCTCACTCGTAGTTTGAACAACAACTCTAGGCTCTTTCACAGTTCTATTAGCAGAAGCTGAAAAAACCTCATTTTCATTCTCTCCTTTCCTGCAACCAATAAACATATAAATAAAATCAGAGACAAAATAAAACCCACTTATACAATTCATCTAAAACATGTATCAAAAGGGTCATCGTCAAAATTTTCTAAGCCTTACCATCTTTTGGCCTCAGGCTCATTCTCATCATGGTCTCCTACCGAGTTAAAAGTTGGTGAATTTCGATCAAAAGTTTCCTCTCCAATGGAGTCAGAGGAATAGTCCTCATGTACTGCGTTGGAGAAAGTTTGGCCTGAGTGGTCAGAAACTCCTCCTGAGTTAGTATAAGAAGGATTTTGATGAGTAATGGAGTGAGAAGATGATGTTCTCCTAGTGGATTGAGGCTTGGGATGGTTGTGAGTTCCCTTATAAACTATCTCAGTAATCTGTCCATCTAGAGATCTCTCAACCTTTTTCTTCATGGGACAATTGAGATTAGTACACTTGTAATAACTGCGTGGATTTTCACTCCCTTTCACTGATTTTTGTCCGTACTTCCTCCAGTTATACCCATCTTCTGATTTTTGCTCTTTGACGTATTGAGAAGGCTGTGCATAATGGGTTTGTGGAAGGGTCATTTGGGTTTTGGCCATTTCTGAGGAAAAGCTCTGGTTTGATGAGAGTTCAGATTTCACTTCAACTTTCTCTAATGGGAAAGATGATTGCTTTGTGGGTTTGTTGAAATCGAATTCCCATGCTTGTTTTTGTTGCTGTTGTTGTGGCCTCTCCATTGGTTTTTCCTGTTAAAATTAAGCATGGTAAAACGTTTTAGTTTCAGATAATATTATGAGATAATTGAATGAAATATTAATAACAGGGATGAGTGACTTTATTTTTGAAAATTTCCTTCTAGAAGGATAAAACATGTCGATGAGAAATTCAAGAAAAATATGCTCATGGGACAAGAACTCCTTGTCCCTTTCTATTAAATTTCAATTTTCTTATGTAATCTAGACTGGAGACCATCTGACCATGCATAAAGCTCCAAAAGTGTTCAGGCAATCTCCTAGGAACGGAGCTTTACAAAGTGGGTGTTTTCTCAGAAAAATCCAAAAGAAAGTCAAGGCACAAGAAAATAGAACAAAAGAAAACAGAACAGAACA